>VZRO01007454.1:981960-1001783 GCA_013397915.1 Daphoenositta chrysoptera | reverse complement strand
AAGAAAAAGAAAAAACCCACCAAACTAAACAAAAAAACCCAACAAAAACCTTTGCAAGCCCTAGGCTTATATTCATCTGTGGCATGTGGTTGACTGGCAGGCTGAATTTTGTCATGAATAATGTTTAAAAGGCACTGGCTTTCTTCCATGAGCAACACATAACTTTTCTGATCCACATCTAAGGAGGGAAGTATGTAAACTAAGGGTGTATTGATGGCTCATCTTTGTACAGTTATTTTCCTGCTTCCTACTTTCAGTTGTCTTTGTCTAAAAATGGGTCAGAGTCAACAGTTACCTCTGAAGGTGCTGCAATGAGGATGAGTTTTGGTTTAATGCTTGCAGGAGTGGGTGGAAGCAGGCAAACCACTGGTGAGAGGTGTGCAGCCAGGTCACAGCTGCCCAAAGTGACACAGAAAATGGGGCTCTGGGAGTGTTTTCCAATGGAGATCCTGCACCACACACTTCCATTGTGTCGTGTGTCACACACAAGAGGCTATCACAGCTTCTTATGGTGTCTCGTACATCACAGAACAGAATTTGACTTTTCAAAATTAACCTGTTTAAAGATCATAAATTGTGCCAACCATTCATCTGCATGGGGGAATCACATCTGAAAATTAAATCCTGAAGTGTGATCCATCTGTTTTCGCTGTCAGGCTCAGCCCCAGGAACTCCTAAGCAGTTGTTGTTGTTGCTGCTTTCTAATGGGGTAGGACAGTAATGCACAGTCCTCCAGATGTGTCCCGATCTTGCACTGAGATTCACACACTTGACCTCAGGTTGACATTGAAAACCCATCTGAGGCCCAACAGAATTACAGTGCCTTTCATAAAGTGGAGAAAATCCTCCCAAGCTGAAGTGCTGGAAAGGGTTCAGTAACCAGTGGATGGCTCTGATATAAACTTTAGTAACCTAGTGAGAGTGGAGAGGAAAAGGAGGGAGTTTTTCTGACTTCTAGAGTAGCACAGTACTTGCTCTTGCCTCCTGAAGTCTGGTTGTTGAATGCTCAATCATGTGACAAGGAGGCCTGTGTTGCAGCATATCAGAAATATAAAAGTAGATCATTTTCTTTCCCCAAAAGTTTGGTAATTACTAACTCAACAAAAAGAAGACCTTTTTTTATTTTTGCCATCATCATGGGTAGGAGTGAGCAGCAGATAATTCACTGTCAGAGCATTTCTAATTTTAACTAGTGTGGGTATTTCTCAGATAAGTGAAGAAAGGTGGTGAAACTGTGCATTGATACAACGCAGACAATGAGCCTCTGGACCTGCTGTAAGTGCTGATGATACAGACCCACTGCCATTCAGTGTCTAAGGCATTTCAAACAACCCTGTTTAATGAGATTTGAGTCTGCACTGCCCTGAGCAGAGCATTAATATAACACGAGGCACTGAACCACTCTGGTGTCCCGTTCACTTTGCACAAAGCAACGCGAGGGTGACTCCAAATGACAACCTGGCACTGTGATTCCTCTTCTCCTCTTGGAAACACCAGGTGCTGTGCTGTGCTGTGCTGGGAAGCCACCAGCTTTACCTTCTGGAAACCTGAAGCTTGTTTTCTTCCTGGCTGAAGTGGACCTCTAGGGATAGCCTTGTAAACCACCCAAATAAACCTCATTTTTATTGGAAATGTGCACAGGACAAATAGAAGGGGAAATATTTTGCACTGGAATATTTCTGAGAACTGCAACTTTAAGAAGAAAGTTGACATGAAGGACTGCCTTCATCATTAAAGAACTGCATGATACAAGCTGCCCTGCCTTAATCACAGCTGTCATGAGAAAAGGAAATAGATTTTTAGGGTCCAGAAAGGATTTCTCCTCGGAAATGTCAGGAGTGATTGATGTAAGACACAAGTAAAAAGCTACTCACTAAACGTGTGTTGTCTACACTTTGAATCCTGCCTCCCCCCACCCGATATGGTGTTGTCATGATTTTAACAAGTCATGGGAAGAGTTAAGCTGTGCTTTCTGAATAAATTAGTACAGTCACAAAATGACACTTCCCTGACCTTTGCAAAAGGTGGAGAGTATAACGGTAAGACACACAGGGCTGTTAAACAATGTCGGGTTTTTTTTTTTAACCACTCTGACAAAAGGTGCAAGCTCTTTAAAACAGTTTCCTAATGCACTTCAGCAAGAGAGCTAACTGACTGTCATAAGATGACATGCGTAACACAGAGATCCTGCTACACATTTTGATGCAAAGGAACACCCTGTTAGTTGAAAATCGTTGCTAACTGGATTCAGATGTTAGAGATGAAGTACATGGAGCACAGTACATTTGGTAAAGCTTAAAGAAGCTTTAAAAAAAAAAGAACATAAATCTTTAGCTGTGGCCTTTTATCAGCTCTTAATTTGTCATGGTATTTTAATTATTGACAGTGTAAAAATTTTAATCCATATGTTTGGGGAGATGATGCTTATTTCTTGCTCCTTCTCTTGAAAAACAGTTTTTAAAAGTTATCAGGCCTGCATGTACATGGAAGTTTTAAAAGCTTGCAGTGGGCCGTTTCAAAGTTCTCTTAGCTCCATGTTGTGCACATATTCAGAAAGTTTTATCCATGTTGAATTTGGAAATTATAAATTCAAACCTTAAAAGTAACATAAATTTCTTTGGGTGACTCCAGTTTGATGGGACCTGATTTTCAGAGGGCTTCTGCTCAGCATTGCTGTAATAGTTACGTTTTAATTATTTTAAGAGGGGTCTTCAAATAGATAAGTATATGATTTGGGGTGTTTGAAAATAAAGAGCAAACCTGAGGCACTGTTTTTGCTCATTTTTCATTTTTTTTTCATTTTTTTATTTTGGTGAGGTTGTTGCCCTTTTAATCACCTTATTTTCAGGACTTACATGTGCGACTGCTGAGACATACACAAAATATGATCAAATTGGTCCATGTAGCTAAGGGAAGCAATAAGGTATTCTCAGTACTGCGTGACTGCAGTTAAGTCATTTTGAAATCAATAATCCCCTCGCAATTCACGGTGCCACTTGACTGGACATACAGATGCAGATGCCCTTGTAAATGAATTTACATCGCGCCGTGCTTGTAGCCATATAATCTTTCTTCCCTTCTCAAGTCTGTCCCATTTTTCCTTGCTTCCGTTATGCATATGAAACTCAAATTAAGATTGCATGTAAAGTTGACTAGCTATTCCAGGTTATTTATTGGAAATGAAACTATATAAGCATACAATATATGGTTTGTTTAAAATTGATTTACCTAACTCTTTCCACAGTCCCAGGCAAATACAATTGTTATACAGCAGAGAATTGTATTGTGGAGGAAAAGAAAGAGAAGAAAAAGAAAGTATCAATAGATAATTTGCAGCTAGTTTATGGGGGACTTCAATCTGGTAATAAAGAGGGTAATTCATCAAATAGAAAAATTAGACATGACACTAAATTTAAAATTCTTATAAGTTACAATAAGCAAAGTTTTTAGAATGAAGGCTATGCGTGTTTCAAATGCGATCCCAACATCGCTCGGACACAGGCTTAGACTGAAGCCCAGGAGACCTCTGGGAATGCGAGGGTCTTGTTGTCACCTCTCCTCGGCCCAGCCGTGCCCGCTGCTCTCCCTGCGCTGCCTGCCCATCCCTGAGCTGACACCAAGGCACTCTGGCTCAGTGAGAAGGAAATGTGCAGGGCCTGGGACTGGGCTGTGCCGGAGGCAAGGGCTGCAGAGGGAGAAGGCACAGCGAGACCGGGGCTCATCCCTGTTCACAAACAAACAGCCCTGTGGATCACGGGCTGCCAAGGGAGAAGGCACAGCGAGACCGGGCTCATCCCTGTGCACATCCCTGCTGAACCCCTGGTTCAGCCCCGTGAGCTGAGCAGTGCCAGTGTGGATCACGGGCTGCAAAGAACGGAGGGGCTTCCCCAGCTTCCCGAACTGATTTCTGAGGCTCTGATATCACCGACCACCAACTGGTGTGTGCTGGAGCAGCACGAAGGAGTCCAGGCTCTGACACACAAGACACGATATTTGGTGGGGACATCCCTGCCCATGGTGGGACTGGATGATCTTTGAGGTCCCTTCCAAGCCAAGCCACTCTGTCCATCCTTTCTGTGATCTGGCCTGGTGCAGAAGCCTCCAGGGTTTTGGCTTTCGTAAGCTGCAGGTCTGTGAGTTCTTCCCCTTCGCATGGAACGGCAGCTAAAGCAGAACTGTATCGTGCTAGGTTCTTGCACTGAAGTCTGAGATCTTGCCTTTTGCTGACAGCCTTCAGGAGCTGGAACACGAGGGAAATGATCTCTTTCAACCACCAGTGCAGGCTGCTTTAGAGGAGAAAAGGGAACAGGGCAGCTGAGGAATAACCAACCACAATGAAATGCCTTCCTTAGTCTCAACAGAGATCAGTTTCAATTCTGAATCGTCCCTTACTTTTCACATATTCCTTTTATGTATAATATATGCACATGTATCTATGAATGTATGTATTTAAATACAGATGGACATACACATGCAATAATATTTCAGTGTATTTTTCCACTCCAAAAATGCCCAGCTTTTTTTTGAATTCTGTTCAGCTGCTGGGCCACAGTGACCTTGTGGTAATCACCCCCCCAGGCTAAGAGTATGCTGTGTTCACAACCTATCATTTTTGCTGAATGTTCTCTTTGTTCTCTCTCATTGTCAGGAATTATATCCTTACCTTAAGATGGGACAATATCCACATGATACTCATGGAAATCAAGCTGTAGAGAAGCCAGAACAGGCATAGATGGAAAGAGAAGTAGGTAGGAAAGTGGTTCATCACCTCTAACTTATTAAATAGGCTTCTCTTGGGCCCATCTATGCCAAAAGTGCAGAAGCTTTGGGTTTCTGCATTTACTTTAGTGGCACAACACAACTGCTTTCCTTCAAGGAGGTGGAAAAAGCAGACTAAAGACAGCCTGTGCAACACTCTGTACACCTGCCTGTGTGAATGTGGACATTCCAGACAAAGATGCATTTATTTTATTGTTAGGTGCTATTTTCCATTTTCTGTAGAAACAATAGTTTCTTATTACTCTAAGCTGGCATGACATAGTGTGAAAAATCAGATGCTGCTTCATGCAGACTGAGAAAGTCACACACATTTTTGCTCTGTCTACAATCTTTCATAACAGCTTCAGTTTGGAGAGGGAGTTACCTGCATCTTGCTTTCCATTGCATTAGAAAAAAATGCCTTTGTCATTATTTATTTGATGAAAGACAAAGGAAATGAGATCCATGGCCTATATTGGTAAGTCACAGGGTTTTGTCAATCTCTAGAGATTTACCTGTTCACCTCACAATCATCACTAAATCCCTCAATGTTGAGTTGGGGTATCTTCATGTTGCTTAGGAAAAAAAAAATCTGTTAGTCATTACCTCAAATCCCATTATCCCACCCCAAATCTCGAAAAACTCTTTTTTTCCTGTCACACAGTGATAAAAGTCAAGGCCAGTTGGATGGGGCTTAGAGCAGCAGGTCTAGTGGGAGGTGTCCCTGCCCATGGAAGGGGGGTGGGAAGTAAATCACCTTTAAGGCTCCTTCCAGCCCAAACCATTCAATGATTCCGTGATTCTGTCCCTGCTGTAAGTTTTCTAATTAGCTGTTATGGCTAACCTAACATTTGTGCTGTGTCTGGTTGCACGGGCATTGCTGAGCCTGGCAAAGTGCAACAAATCCCACATTCCACAGGACACTTGAAAGAAACAGCACAGAAGAGCCAGAAATCCTGCACTCCAATAGTAAAAACCTGAAGCAGATCTAGGAAGAAAAATTCAATTTCCTTCTTGTATTTCAGCATTCTGGAATTTACTTCTTCATCTCATTCAGTTGCCCAAAATTCTGTCAAAATTCTTTTTCCTACATGAATGTACATGAATGCATCTTTCTTCCTCTGATTTTCTACCCCTCCACCTGCCTTTCTCTTTTTCTTCCCCTAATCAGAATTAACAAGAGAGACCTCAAAAAATTTCTAGCCAAAAATTTCTAAAATTCCTTTGTTTCAATGAAATTCCTTTTCCCTGATGAAGCAATGTTTTTTGCATGAAAGTATTTTCTGTTATCATGTTCCTATAAATTCCATTAAAAAAAATATAATCATGAGAAACTCAAAGTGAAGTAGAAAGTTCAAATGATATCATCATCATCAGTGTCCTCTTAGAGAAAACCTTTCCTAGCTGTCACATGCCTGAAACTTTCAGCTTTTTGTGCTGAAATAGTACAAAGCAATGAATTTTTTATAACTTCAAATCTTTGTTACTGCTGATTTCCTAAAGATGAACATGACACTGCTTTATTTCGCTCTTCAGAGGCTTTGCCTCCGTGTATCTGTGTCTGTGGATGCAATGTGTGCCTGCACACACGAGTGAAACGAGCAGATTTGCTCGACTTCATGAACCACATGCCAGACCACATCTGAAGAACTGCTGAGCCTGCAAAGGGCTCTACCACACTCCTCCTTCCCTTCTCTCACTCTCTCCCTCTCAGTGCTGATCCTTCTGGCCCTTCAGTATTTTTAACCATTTCATGATTAGAAGTTCAGAGAACAAAAGGGGTTTTCTTTATGTGTGTGTGTGCTCTGTGACTGGAATTATTTACTGCACTCCAAAGCAGAACTATGTACCTTTCTCAGCCGAGTAAGTTACGTGATACGGTCAACAGTTCAGAAACGTTCAGAGTGAGACTCAGGTCTGCAAAAATTCTCAGCATAGGGAAAATCTGATTTGGAAAATCTGATTACCCCCAAAGCCAGTACAGAAGTTTTTGGATGCTTCGAGTGCTTGAAAAAACTTATCCTTTTAACATTGCCTAAATGAGTTCCTGCAAAATATGGCCTTAACTGAATGTGTTGAGAAATTTGAATTACGACCCTGCATACTCTTTTCCTACACCTCAGACACATTTCTGCTGTCATTAGTGTTGCTGTCAGTTAGTTAGCTTTAGGCTTTAGTTAGCATGATTAAAATTAGGATGTTCTTATTTTGGAAGTATTTTTCCTGATATCTCATATAAGTAGTAGAGTCGTTTTTCTTTTTTCAGATTTGCTCAGTCCTTGTCAGTTGGTCTTTGCCCTGCTGGTCCAGGACAGCATCCTGATTTTCTGAACGTGTCATCTGGCACTGCTGGCTGATGTCTTTGCATGAATCTAAGGAAAGAATGTGCTTTTTAAAAGGAAGACTTTGCCTCTGTCAGAAGTAGGCCGTGTGCTACAGATTTGTTACTCCGTAACAAAAGGCATTTTGTGATTTTCTGTGATTTGCAGACACAGCTCACTCTGGTGTCAACGCAAGCTGCACACAGAGTTCAAGTGTGCAAAGGGGCCCTTTGCCTCTAATTCATCTCAGGGCTCGCCTTGTTTCAATACACAGCTCTGAGCTGAATGAGATGGGCATGTATTTTTAAAGAAGTTGGCTGCAGATCCGGGCTGACGAGAGGTGAGAAAATCCTCGCAGCTCCACGGACAAGTGGAAAACCTGCCTGAACAAACTGCCAGTTCAACTCTTCTGAAAGCAGCCCCAGAGCAGGGAACTGCTGCACACAGCTGAGCCTCAAACACTCTCCTGGAGTGCTTTGGCAGAATTTCATTTCCTTCAGCGGAGGCACGATGATTTTCATCATCTAAAGATCTGGTTTTAAAGTACACATATGTATTTTGAAGCTCCATCCTCAAAGTTCCCAAGTTTGTGTTTTGTTTTTGTTTTTTTCTGTTCTCTCTGGGGTAGTTTCACTGAGTTCTTCCTATATTGTTTTTTTTTTTCTTGAAGAATCTAGACATGGTGAAAACTGTAGGGCTGGCCAAAGAATGCTATGTTAAAGCATAACTTCAGAAGAAAAGTAGCACAATTCTACACCGGCCAGTACAAACAATGGGGTTTTTTTAAATAGCCACTTTACATACTAAAAAAAGCATTACCTTTTCTGCCTCTAAATTTGTTCTCCATAGCCTTTCTCACACTGATACTCAGTGTGCTGCAGACTGATAAACAGCAGTCACTGACTCTATTGCAATTAAACCAAAGAAGGAAAACTAGAAAGGTCCTGAAGCAGCCACATGGCAGGGAGAGGGGAAAAAGGTAAGTCAGAGTGTTAACTCCCAAAGGCTTTAGACACCAGGGTAGAACTTACTTTGAACTTAAAATAGTGCAAGTCTATTCCTCTACAGCAGTCAGAGAATCACAGAATTGCTAGGGCTGGAAGGGACCTCTGGAGATCACCCAGTTCAACCCCTCTGCAAAGGCAGGATCACCTGGAACAAGTTACACACTGTAGGTGGAAAGCGAGAAATTTGTCTCTATATTTGGTTATTGTTATTTTGATCATCCGTGAGCACAGTGTAAAGAAAGCAGGAATCCTGGTCTCATACAAATTCTTGAGGAATTTCTGAAGTTGAAATTTCCTGCAAAATGCCATTTTCACCACAGTCATGAGCTAGTGGTGTTAGCAGAGCTGACCAGATCTGAAGAGACAATTATGCATCATCCCACGTTCAGAGAAGATTCATGGCAGTTCTGAGCTCTGTCCAATGTGGACACCACAAATCTGGCAGCACCAAATTTCAGGGCTGGAGACATCACAGCCTCTTCACCCCAGGGCTCTCTGCACACTGGCAGAGTGCTCAGCCAAGCCTCCTGCCCTGCAAGGCTCTTGCCTCCTTTCTGTCAGCTACTTCTAGAATTCCCTTCAGCTTGGCTTTCTAAAACATGCACGATAGTCCTGAAAACGCTTTAGGGGTGTGACCTGTATGGTCTGGGAAGCTGGAGCGCTCTGCACTGCCAGGCCAGCGCTGCTCACCAGCAGAGTGCTCTCTCTTGAGATCCTGGCAGACCAGAGCAGTCCCCACAACCAAAAACAGGGTCTGTTCAGCATTCGGGCCGGGCTGGGAATCTGGTTTCCATGTTCATCACTGCTAAATCAGCTATGCTGTTACTCAGTGGGCAATTAAGACTTGGGTTTTGGAAGTCTCCAGCGTTAAGTTACCCGTCACTGTCCCAAACTCTCATTTTGGTTATGCAATTAAAACGCTCCCTGAGAGCGTTTAAACAGAAACCAGAGAGTGCATTTCCACGATGTGTTTCACATCCATTCTTTCTCACAGAAGGCTGAAGAAAAAATTCATTTTGATAAAATGTTAGGTCAGGGTTTCAGATTGTACTACGACAGGGAGCACGAGGGAATTTTTGTGGCCAGTATGTTCACCTGGACTAAAACCAAGCTGTGCAGTGCAGTCTGAAATGATCACCCACTGGCTTTGCCACTCCCGGGCTGTATTCTTGCAGGATGGATTCTGCTGTGAGAAATTCCCTTTCAACTTTCATTTTCCCTGGCTGTTGCAAATGGGAGGATCATTCACCTCTTTGACATAAACTGTTATGTTTTTGTACATTTTTCAATAGCTGCCACAGGAATGGATGCGTTCTAGCAGGAGGCAGAATTATTCAGCCACGTATGTGTGCCCCTTTTTCTCATACGTTATACTACATTCTAATTTTCTGTGATTGTCATTAATTTACTAACAAATTATTTTTCTTATTTCAGACTCAGAGCAGAGATACCATTTTATAAGTATTGAAACCAGCCAGGCATCTTGAATATTTCCTTGACATATTTTGCTGTATTTCTAAGTTGCTTTATCAGCCATTAAAGCTCAGCTTGCAGTACTTAACAATCTTGGCCTTGATCCTATAAGCATGCATATGCCTTGCTTTATGCATATAAGCACTCTCATTGAAATCAATATTCATCCACATTACATTAAGTACACACATAAGTGTTTGCAGGATTGAGGCTGCCTTTTTTTTTTTTTTTTCCTGTATTCATACTATTTTCTGCCTGGTGTCTATTGTAGTCCTTAGAGTAAATGATTTGTAGGCTGAATAGGGCTCTTCAGATCGCATTCCTCTCTGAGTGATACAATTCCTCACGTGGTGCCAGGACCCACTCAAGGCTTTTCAGTTCTGGAGGCAACATTAACTTCCACTTCCCCCAAGAGCAAAATTGAATTCTGTGATAATGACACAAAATATTTTTCGAGTGTGGGGAGGGAGGCAATGAGGGCTGAGGGAAACCAGTGAGGGCGGAGTGGAGGAGGGCTCAGAAAGGCCAGGGGATGTTGTGGGGAGCAGGGGGTTTCATAGGATTAGGTTATGTGGGAGAAGTCCATAGGATCTCAGGAGGGCTCTGTGTTGTTGGGGGAGACAGAACACAGATCTTGGGGAGCCCGGGAGGACAAAGAGCAGAATCCTGCTGTTCTTGGTGCCTCCATAGCCTGTCCCGTCACAAGCTGCCTGTGGAGCATCTATTTGAACAATAGGTTAAAAAAAGGTTTCAGGGAGGCTTCCTCCTGGAGATGCAAAATCTAATATTTTCATGGCTCTCCGTTCTTCTTTTCTGAGGAAAAGAAAGCATTATTGAGAATGAATCTTGGGAAATTTAATTACAAATGGTCTGTTTTAAATATTAGACCCTTCCAGAAAAAAAGTGCCTTAATTAATATTTTGTGTTAGGATCATTATGGATGATTTAAAATGTTGGATGGAATAGAGGACTTTATGGCTTTTACTAGATCTTGTTTGTCTGGCTATTTAATCTGTCGTTTTTCAAGGGCTTTTGGGTTTTTTTCAAGAATGACTTGTGTCTTAATTCATTGCAATTATTTAAATTCTTCATTCTGAAAAAAAAAAAAAAAAAAAAAAATCAAATTTGTTTCCTTTCATTTGTGCTGGCTCTTTGTGTTCCATCCACCACAAGGAAGAAAGAACCGGCCATACTCACTGCTGTTTGGAGTAAATTTACCTCTGAGTTTTGCATGTACCAGGACTGGAATTTTTGTCTTACAATGGTGATAAGACAGTTTTGTCTCATATTTAACTTTGTATAGCTACACTGAAAATTAAAATAGGGAAGCATTTTTTAGTTCTGGTGTTGAAGTTATTTTTATAAAACAGAAATATTATGTTTTACCTGAAAATGTTTCTGTAAATCTCAAGAGTTAGGACACTTTATGGTTGTTCATCTGTTTAGGTCTTGGCTCATCATTCATTATTTTTCCACTTTTTTCATAGCGTGGGAATTTTTTTTTTAATAGATTAAGTTTTAATTTGGCTCTCCAGTTTATTAAGTACATGACTAAAGATATTCATCAATTATGCCCTACTTGATCTGTACAAATTTCAATACCTTGGAATTTAAAAACTGAAGAACTGTGCCTGAAAAGGGTGTTCTTTTTCCACCTGTGTCAGGGTTTTTTAAAATAAAAAAATTACTTCTCCCTAAAACTTTGGGTTTATTTTAAACACTAAGCTTGTGTGGCTACAAGGCTACTTTCTTAAACATGAAGGCATTAATCATATCTGACAGATTTTTCCCTTCTATAATAAGCAACATTTCTCATAATAAGACACAAAAATAGGACACGAATTAACATGACACACCACAGAAGATCAGTCAGTGCAAACTCAGATTTAAATTTCCAAGCCTTTTGGGGCTATGTTAATTTTTTGCCCCATTAAGTAGTTTCCAGTTTCAATGCCCATTTGTTTTTGGGCAAAAGCACAAGGAGGAGCAGCCGATGCATTGCAGCCTGCACTGGCAGCAGCTCCCAGAGCTCAGCCCGGCCCTGCAGAGGGCAGGGGGGTTCCAGCGGGTGTTTCCTTCAGCCTCTGCATTCCTGTCTCCCACATCTGGCCTTTCCAGAGATTCCCACCACGGAGCAGTGGGGGCGAGGCATTGCTGCTGGTTGAAAGTGGAATTTGGCTTCAATTAAAAAAAAAAATAATTAAAAAAAAAACCAAAAGAGAGGGGGATGTTTGGTTTATGAGTTATGCACTCTCTAATTTACAGGCTTGTATAATACTTATAACCACTAAATATCTGGAGTTAGCTCCAGCTCCAGGACTCTCTCTTTTCCACTGTCATGTAACCACCAACACTATTTTAGTTCAAGAGCAAATATAGAGTATTAGAGGTTTTTTTCAGATTTCCTTGGGAGATGAGACGGAAGGGGGAGGGGAGTGGGAAAGTGCTCATTTCTTCTGTGAGGTGGCCTCCAAATGCATTATAAACTTTTATTGCCTTGGAAAGTGTTATGGAGTCAGATTGATTTGCATTTGCAAAATACAGATAGATGGGAACTTCTAAAGGGAAGCTGTGCTGGTCAGAAGATTCCATATGGTTGCAAGAAGCCTTCTCCCTGGTCTGAAGGAACCTGTTTTTGAGAGTAAATAACTGAGTGAAAACAGATTTCTTGGAAAACTGTTGTAATTTAATGCATGTAAACAAAAGCTTTTATAATAGTCTTAGGCACACTGGGATTTCTGAAAGAATTACTTCAAACAAATATTGGTTTTTAATTGAGAGGCACCCAAGAGGGTGGTGATGGTGTGGTCTTTTTCTCTTTTCCTTTATTTTTTTTTTAATTTTTCTTTCCTTTTTCCCCCTGAAGTGGGAAATATGGCAAGGTTCATAGTGCTCTCATTTAAAATTCCTATCAGAATTTTTTAGCACTAAAACATCCACAGGATATCACAGAATCACACAAGAGCTGAGGCTGGAAAGAACTGCTGTAGATTATCTAATCCAATCACCATTCTGAGCAGGGTCAACCAGAAAAAGTTTCCCAGGGCTGTGTCCAGTCAAGTTCTGAGTTTCTGCGAGGATGGAGACTCCTCATCCTCCCTCGGAAACCTGGAAATTCCAAGGAATGCCATTTATTTGCTCCCATTTTCAGGAATATTTCCTCACCACCTTGACCTTTCAAATGCACAGAGCAGCCTCTCAATGACATCTGCCCACACCCTCTGTGCTTGGCTTTGTTCTGGTAAATCCCACGGATTTGTGTATATCCCGTTTGTTTAAACATTGCCTAACCCGATCCTTTCAAAATTAATCCTTTGAAAATGACCATGGTTATAAAATAATAATTGTACAATTCTAACCAGCAACATAGAGAGATGGAAAGGAGGTCTTTATGTATGCAACCAAATTTGTCTGGTTTGGAAGTGAAAAGTTCTGTATTAACTGTGTGAGTGCTGACCTGCTTTTATAGGATGTAGTAAAAATAATGGCCTAATCAAGATAGTCTGATAACAAATACAATAACTGAAAATAAAGTTTTTTCAGTGTATGCTAGCAAAAGAACCTTAATAAATATTTATTTACAGAAATATTTTCTTATCTTTCCTGCTCAGTGAAGACAAAGGCTTTGGAGGGCGTGGATGGGTGCTGGGTCACTCTTAAGAGGAATTTCACACTCTCCAGTCGGACTCAGCAGATCAATAAGGGCTCTCAGCCAGCGCTGACCTCACCACGAAAGAGCCCCACACTCAGGGGCTGTTTGCCTTTTGTTTATGTTTCCTTAAGAGAGGAGTACATTCCTGAGCCAAACCCTGATCTTTGGAAAAAAACAAGATTAAGGGGAGAAAGAAATGCCCTCATCCCCTCCTGCCTACTCAAAGTTTTCAGCCTATGTCACACTGAGAAATGAGAGGTGCATTTTAGAAATGATCATGTCTATATTCCTACAGAAAAATGGATGTGTCTGGTGTCTGATATTGTGGAGTTCTCCTAGTTTTTTCAAACTACTTTTAGTGGAGGAGAACTGGAAATTAAAGACACGTTTTTGAAAGATTAAAGTTTTGGTTGTTTTTTTTTTTTAAACTAAGAAAATAAAGCCTCATATTTTAAAGGGTCTTTATTAAAACATATCCTAGTTTGATTGTGTGATGACAAACTAAAATTTTCTAATAATGGGAACAAAATTTTCCAGGAAGTCCTTACTGAGCTGTTGATAAGGATATATCAACTGAGGATATACTGTATGGGCTGATAGAACTGCTGAGCAGTCAGGGAGAATCTGCATCTAAATTACAGATAGAGTTTCTGATATAACATTGAAAGTAGATTTAAAAAACCCAAATCAAAATGTTGGGGTGTGAATGTATGGAAATCAAATGATGATTTTGTCTCCCTAAAATTTATGAATAGCAGAAAAACAAAAGAACCTGAAAACAAAGGGAAAATAATTTACATTTTCATTTCATTTGGTTTTTAACTCTTTAAAGCAATAAACTCAGCACTTAAAGCTGAAGAATCTTCCTCGTAAGAGAGTGAAAGGTTGAGGAAAGCAGAAAATTATAAAACTAAAATGGAAAGCTTTCCTTCTCTTCATTTCCCTCTACCTTTTTAACCAATTTCAGATTGTGAGGTTTTGAGCTTTGACGGTGTGAGAGGCCCAGGTGACACCACGAGTCTTGCTTACCACATAATGAAATGTACTTTGTCCAGCTACTGGTCTGGGGTTTGCTACTGGTTTGGGAAATGATGTAACGAATAATGCATTACCTTAACTTCAGCTGTGGGCAACACTGATAAGAGATAAGATTTCAACAGAGTGGCAGGACCCTTATGTGTAGGTCCTTCAATTTAATTCTAGAAGAATTTTTGCATTGTGCACTTGGTCAATAGATTTCAAGCCTATATGTGTTGGAGAGGATCCATTTCATTCTTTAAATGAGGATTGGAGTGGGCCTGGAAAAGGGCAGAGACCAGCATAATCCAGACCAGCATAATCAGACCAGCATAATCAGCTTTTTTCACTGCTGGAGTGCAGCCTGTAGCCAGCTTGCAGACTTTTACACTCCTGCTCTCTCAGTGACACTTTATGTCCTTACATCCACCTTAACCTTCATGGAAAACAAAATCATTGAGTCTCCCCACCCCAATCTGTGCTCTTCAAAACTCTTGCCAAATCTTTAGACAGGGGTTATTTGGTGGAAATGCTCCAAGGACAAGGTCTCTTCATGTTTCCCCATTGAAGTTATGTAAAAGTTCATGAGGATGCTGAAGAGTAAGAAAGGATTGTGACTCCAGTGCTGGAAAATGAGAATACATATCTGGGACAGAGGCAGACCTTCTGCAAGGCTTCCAGATTCTACGGAAACCAGCCTGGAGACTGCAGCTCAAACAAAACATGGCTAAGGCATTATAGAATAGTCATAAATGAACCTTTCTGGAGAGAGAGCATTAGGGGGCAGATAGGGTTGGCAACAGAGACAAGGTTGCCTACAAAATTTAGCCACTAGCAAATGTAAAGCCTGTGATATCACCACTGTGACCACTATGGGTGAAAAGTAAATACAAATAGATGACGACTAGGATGTCTACATGCTGTCTGGAAGCAAAGATTGTACAGGAATATTGTTTGATGTCTGGAAAAAAGCTCAGCAATAGAATTTTGGCCAACATATTGTAAAGAAAGAACTCTTGGTAGTTGCAGGAGAAAAAGTCCTGATGTAAAGGACATTTGTTTGCATCTTCTGTGCATGAAGATGCAACTGATTTAGGTAACAGGAAGGACAAGAAACTTAAAGGGAAAGTTAGTCTGATTTGAGCTCACTTTCATAGAAGGAAAATAGAATACGTGGTTGGCCCCTTACAGGGATGAGCTTTCTTAACCCCTCTTGGGTTATGGGAAACAGAAATAGTCTCTTCATATCTGCCTAATTTAACCATAAGGAACAACGGGAAATCCCACAGAAAATTGCCATAAAAGGAAAAATAAAAAAGCCCCAAAGAAGGATTCATTGTTTAAGGCAGTCACTAATTCTGTAATAGGAAACCACCATGAGCTGCAGCAGAATGCAGCACAGAAATGCTGAAGCCGTTGGGATGGCTTTTCCTGAGCACCTACTGTGAGCTTTCCGTGCCAGCTCTGACATGAGCTGATGATGTTGCTGTCCCTTAGGTTTACCAGGAACGGACAGAAGGGGTCAAGATCATTTCCTTGGTCCCTTTACATGGTAAACTTTTCACTGGATCCCATCTGAGGTGAACATGGAAATGTGTGGTGGATTTGGCTGCCTGGCTGTTGGATGCTCTCTTGATTTGCTGCCCTCAGAAGAGGTTTCCATACTCTCTGTTGGAGAGTAATGTTCTGCAGAAATCTGACACAGGATCCAAACATTAAACCCTTGCTTGCTCTCTAATGACAGCATAATATTTATCTGCTATATAAATCTATATATAGCCTTTATGGCTCATTGACATCCCAGTATGTACTGTTGGTTGCTTTTGGTTTCCAAAGATTTTATTCTTGTGG
The DNA here is from genome assembly GCA_013397915.1 of Daphoenositta chrysoptera. NCBI lineage: Eukaryota > Metazoa > Chordata > Aves > Passeriformes > Daphoenositta > Daphoenositta chrysoptera. The sequence continues at coordinate 985,704 of VZRO01007454.1, read as the reverse complement.
CTTAGGAATGCACAATCACATTGCCAATTCAAGTGGAAAATGTAACTTGAGTAACATTATGTTTCTTGCTTTCTTTATTACAGGGAGACTTGGATCTCAGTAGCTTCATGAGAAGAGTAGTAAAATCCTTATTATTGTACTTAAAATATTTGAATTTTCAGTCAGATATAATCAGAAAATAACCCCATGGCTACTATTTAATCATATCTGAAAGCACATGAGTAAAATGACTTTGTAGGTTTGTTGTAGAATGCAGTTAATAAACCTCTCTTATTTGGTCATGTTCCCTTGTGCTGTCACAGTCTTATCCCAGATGCAAAGAACTTCCTTGTTTGAAAATATATTTGAACTTGTAATCTGCAAAATGATGAGAGAAGTCTGCATTCTTATTCTGAAATATCTTGTTCTTTTTAACAACGGTATTTGTGAGACACTTATTAGATGGTTGCAGCCGCGCTAGTAATTTTATGAATTTAGCATTACTTGTCACCTGCAAAGAGTAAATGGCTGACAAAGTGTGGATTTGCTCTAACACAGTAAGGTCTGCAGTATGTGGTTATATACTGGGATTCTCCAACTCTACTTTTTTATTTCCACAGTGAGATTTTGCTAACTCCTCCTTAGCAGCCAAGAAGCTGGCAGTGCTTGAAGAAATTAGTATTTTAATAGTAACAACTTTTTCCTTTCAGGCTAAGAACATCAGTTTTTACAGGTATTTGTGTTGGTAGGGGTCTCAAACTTGCACAATCATCACTTCCTTCAGACTTCTGGCATTCAGGCGTGGCTTTATCTCTGTCTTTTAACTGGGTAGAAATAGGGATTCCTGTATAAGAATGTACTGGAAGTGAGGGTCTGAGTCAGATTTGAGTGTCCTGACTTCCAGAGTCATGCTGGGAACTCAGCCACAGGAGGGGCTTGATCAGAACACCACCACGAGGGACCACTGGTGTCCCTTGCCATCCTAATCACCACACCAGGCAGAGCAGCCTGAGGACTCTCAGCAAGAGAGGCTGGATTGGCTTAGAGCTGAAATATAATGAGCAGGCATAGCCTCTGTAATTCTTTCAGCTGAAAACCTCACTGTCTTAGTGAATCAGATTGGTGTATTACATTCTATTAAAACTAATTGTCTACAAGACTCGTAGGGTAACATAATATTATTTTAACATTTTTGGCTCTAAGACTGTCCTTATACCTTTAAATATAAAGATTATTTCTTGGAAAAGTGATTAGAATATTAAAACTCTATAAAAGTAAGCATTAGCTGATGATCCTGTCATTATGTTGAGTACCCATGGATTCACCTCAGCACACCTAGTGATTTCACAAAGGCTATTATCTCATGGCTATATCCCCTTCTTCTGAGCTTATTACTTTAAATAAAAAATGTTAATGGTTTCTGAGAAGCTCATGATGAGAAATGGAGAATTTCTTAACAAAGAAGCATGCTTTCCAAATTTCAAAGCTTGCATTAAACTTTCCAGCAAATGCCTGAAATTCTCAGTTGGCCAATAATATTGCAAGGTGAATTCAGCCTTCTTTCATACAGAGCTGCCATTTGGATACGCTTTATTATTATTTATTAAATTACACAGTGCTGCATGTTATGCATAGCAATTGCATAAGAATGTGCATTATGCTTTGACATACAGGGAGAATGGAATGAAATTATAAATTCTGAATCGTAAACAGGGTCAGACGGGATGATCTAAAAGCTCCTTCTGACCTTAAAATTTGAGGTCACACATTGATCTCAGAATAATGTGCACACGGGTAGAGGAACTGATGGGCAGTTTTAGCATCTGAAGAGCAGACAGAATGGGGTGTAAATATTTGGCTGTATCACATGTGGCCCTGTGCTGGGGGGTGAAGAGAGATGAAGGCTTTTGAGTGAGTCACAAACCAGAGGCTGTAAAAGGAGCAGTGGGGGTTCAGATGGAATTTAGGCCTTTGCAATAGGGCCTCTGGTCCTGTGCAGACTGCTGGCACTCCTCACAAGGGCTTTGGGTGCCCGTGAACAACAGTTTCCAGTAGCAACCTGCCTCCTTCCAGAGGAGACCCTCCTCTCTTTAATCCCCCCTCTCTTTAATCCCTCCTCTCTTTAATCCCTTACATCAGTGGAAGTTGGGACTCTTTAGTCTCAGACCATCTCCTTCTGACTTGCATGTTTCTCCTCTGCTTTCCAATCCTGTCAGAGCTACAGAACTAATATCCTCTGGGCTCTTTGCACATTTTAGTGCAAGATACAGGGAACCCATGAAATTATTTGGGAGTGTGCCAAACATAATCACAGTCCAGAGCCATCACAACAGCTGGGATCCAGAGGTGAGCCAGAGGGTGTGAGTGCTGGCAATATTTTTAGTTAGTCCAGGGAATAACCAATTTAACCAAGAAACCATGCACAGAGTTCTTGGCAATCAATTAAAACATTTTGAGGGGAGGAGGAATCAGACTGTAGCTTTTCCTGGAAGGCAGTGAAGGAGGATAAACTGGTGGAGATGAGGAGACCACACTGTTGACAGCATGGCCAATTCTGACATAATCTGTGTGTTTTGTTCTTCTTAGTCACAAAACAAAAAGGCAAACACCCCCTCTCCCCCCCCCAAACTAAACTAAAACAACCTACCTGGGCATATGGAGAAGAAATGTCAGTGCAAACTTTACTGCTACAAAGAAATATACCCCAAAAAATTAAGTCCCCAGGGGTACTGAGATGTTATTATTTACGAGGACTAATAAAGAAGGGAGAGAAGGCAGAGGTATTATCTTTTGCAGGTGATAAGCCTATTCAGGCACGAAAGTACATCAGCCAGGGAGCAGAAGAGAACTGGCACACACTGTGCACTAAGAATGATGCTGGCAAGGGCCTGGCTGAGTGAGAGCCAGAGTGGCTCCGTGTGCTGGATTGCTGTTGCTGCAAATAAAAAATCTGTTAAAAAAGGCATTAGAGAATTTCAGGGAACTTGTCAATGAGATTTCCTGCTAGAATATTGAAGGATGATTATGTTCTGCTGAAGAAAGAAGAATTTAATAGCATTCGTTATACATAAGGAAAATAGACCTTAAGATTAAGACGTGTTTCACCTACCTGAGAAACGGCCCTTGGTCTTGTACTTCTGAGAAATTCTGAGGAGTTCTCTTTGTCTGATCAGGGAGATGAGCTGAGCATAACATAACTTCCTAAGCAACGCCACCTTTTTCCAGCTGACATCTTTACAAAACTTTTATCAATTTCTCTCCATTTGCCTTGCCAACGTCACCCTGGATAGATGAGAAATATGGACTATGCTGACTGATCTGTGGGCTAGTCTCCTCAAATAGAGAATCAATAAATTAATAAAATGGAGGGGACAAAAAAGAGATGGAACTTGCCATAGGAAAATATCTATCTAAGCAGCATTTAATAAAACACCAAGATTTTTAGCACAGAAAGTGGATGGTCCCTGCACTTTGGTGTGACCCCTCCTCCTGCACGTGTGGGTGGAGTAAAACTGCTCTGTGTGTGATCAGCAGAGATCTGTCTGCTCCTGGGGTCAATCATTGCACCATCACCTGCAGTTTATGGGCATTCCAAACACAACTGATGATGAAATAACTGCAACTTAGACTCCTCACAGAGCAGGAACTGAAATGCAGTTTTCCAGTGGTTATGATGAGCTGATCTGGGAAGGATGGAGGTGTCTTGGTCAGCTGGAATAACAGTCTGGAACAAGAACAGATACCTTCACCAAGAAAGGCACTACA
>VZRO01007454.1:895513-981925 GCA_013397915.1 Daphoenositta chrysoptera | reverse complement strand
AAAAAAAAAAAAAAAAGATGGGCACTACAATGCCAGTGCATCACAAAATTGTAGGACTGAGAATTCTGGTTTACCTATTTCACTTTTCTTTAAGTAGCCAATTCCTCTTTTTGTAGCCAGTAGGAATGTGTAACCAGTCAGGACAAGGACTAGGTGGTTAGGATGTGATGAGATATTTGATCTCTCCTTCACTTCTGAAAAATGAAGTAGCTGGACAGCAACACATGGCAGACTTGCTTTGAATTCATTAGTAAAGATGTTTTTGAAATATAGAGACAAAATTGTGTCATGGCTGAGACAATATGTCAAAGATATTCAGACTTCCCTGTAGAGGGTTAATTTTGAAACTTCTTAAGTTGCTCAGTCCATCCATTAAAGCACATTTTTGTGTTCAGATTATACACTAACATCTGAAACTCTTGCTGTACCCAGACCCAGGAAAAAGATCTGGCAAATCTGTAGGCACGTAGTGAACAGTTCCTAACAATCTCTGCTTGGGTGGGGTGAGGAAAGACCTTGCACTTCAGTCTGAAATGTAGACCAGTTCTGTAAATTCAAACCCTCCGCTTAGGTTCCTGTTGGGACTTCACAGAGTACTTGCTTTCTTTCATGCTAGATTTATTTGAATGACCTTATTATGGAAAATGGGATTTTATATCTCAGTGCCCATTACATTCTTTTTTTTATTATTTGTTACAATGAAAACATTTCATTAAAGCCCTTATTGAATAGCTAAGTGTGAATCTTGGGAATGAATAAAAGTCATTTATTGAATCAGCCCTCGCTGGAGCTAAGAAATCATGTACAGCTGCAGAACTATGAAATACTCAGTGCACTTTGAGTTTCATAGGAAAATGCTGAAAAACCCAGCTCAAGTTTACTTTTAAAATAAATAAACGAAGGGCCCAAGTTGTTCCATTTCAGGGCCAGCCTTCATCCTTTTTGTGGAGAGAAACAGAACCTCGTAGGTGGAGGGGAGGTGAAGTCACTGCTCCATCCCATGACTGCTCGTTGCCATCCTCACTCTGGCAGTCCTCCTTGCAAGGCTGAAGGGAGTGGAATTTCCAATTCCTAGACCTTGTTTGTCCTTGAGGGGAAGCACGGAGTCATCAGGATCTGTGTCCCCCAAAAGAGAAGATGGAGACACTGAGGCTTGTGCTGTCTGTACCACAGAAACTCAAATCATCCCTCCAATTAATTAGATTATTAGAGCCATTCTGAAGCTTTAACTTAAACTATAATTCAGTTCTTTCCTCTTTTTAAATTATTTAAAGTCAAAATGCAGATGTAGGAAATTCAAATGCACTTAAAGTTCAGGGATTTTAATTTGGGGTCATTATTGGTGTACACCGTGGCTGTATTTCAGCAGCTAAAGAAAGGGGAACAGATTTTACTCCTTGCTACCCCACTGTAAATCTAGAGAAACTCCACCGATTTCAGTGGCATTTATTCTTGAATTACCCTGGCTTAGTTGACAGCAGAGTGTGGCTGACTGTGACTCCACAGAGATATAGACTGTTTGTATCTCGAGTCTATTGTTGATTAAATATGCACACAAATGCAACAAGCCATCAGTCAAAGAAATCGCATTTGCTCTGCTGCCAGGATATAAACTAAAATCCTGAAAAGAGAATGCATTCCTCTGATATATCGAATGATACGATTTCAATAGAAAGCATTGCTCCACATTATTTTAATGTGATTAGTGCCTGTGAAAGGCACTGAATTGGAGATAGGTGTCCCCTGCTCGCCGATTAAAAACCAAATAAACCCTCAGCTGGTGTCTCTGCCCTGTCCTGCCCGTCTTCCTGGTCCAAGGGTCTCCTGTGACAAACAGATTTCCTCTGCCATTGCTGCTCCTTCTGAGGACCCCACAAAGCAGAGCCCAGCTTTCTTTACAGCTTTCCTGAGACGTGGATGTTGGCCCAGGGCATTTCCTATGACCTGGCCTGAGGTAGCAGCACCCAGCTGCTCCCGAGTTGTTTCAGGTCTGATCTTGGGATCAAAAATTGGAAGTTCAGCCAAGTACTATTAAATAAACATCCAGAACTTAAATGTCCAGGTACAGCCTGTGCATAATAAGTCTACTTCTTACTGACAGGAGTAACTTTCTTTGATATACTTTCAGTCAATGCTTAAAATATTTTATATGAGACTTGTCACAAGAATTAGAGATAGGTAGATGTGGTTACGTAGATCCTCTCTGCTCTGCCCAATTCTAATTACAAGATTCACAGATTCTCCTGTGCATCTTTGACATCTTGTAGCATTTTGGTTTCAGAGATGTTGCTGTAAAGTCTAACTGAAAATATTCATGATAAAGAGGCAAGATGAATAGTCAAATATCTTTCCAGCTCTGAGCATCCCAGTAACCAATATTTTTCTGAGGACAGTGGAATACGTTGCATTTAGCAGTACATGAATAGTGACAATGATATAGCACCTGGATGTAGTACTGACTTAATGTGTGTTTCTTGTTTATTTACAGATGTCTTGATTCTCCATCGCTTTGATCACTCATTCAAGGTTCTTGGAAATCGTACTCAGCTGATTCTTTAAGTCTGTGAAAATCTGGTCCTTTGTGGGGTTGGGTGCAAAGGTCAGCATGTTCCTACATAGAATTTTGGTGAAGAAAAAAGGCAAATATTTAAGAGATACCCTCCTAAAGATCTGTCTCTTGTCTTTCTTTTTTGCACCTTGATTGGTACCTTTATTTTATTGGTTAATTTTTTCTGTTCTTAGCGACGTGTAATATTTATAACTTCATTGACTCAGCAGAACTCTTTGGGAAATGAGCTATAACATGTCATTAAAAAAAAAAAAAAACTATAAAAGCCAGCCACGCACTAGGTTTAATACTCTTACTGGCAATGAATGAACACCACTACAGTTCTTAGCCATAATTTTTTTGCATTAAGTCAAAATATGTTGCCATTGACTGCATTAACAATAACGTGAAGTGTTAATTTTGTTATTTAGAACAAAAGAAAAAGAAAAGGAAAGAAAAAAAAAAAAACCCGTCTGAGATTCAATTTCCTACCAGTGTGTTCTCTGGACTGCTGGCACACAAAGGTTAACGAAACCTGGAACTGAAGTAGTAAGTGATGTCAGCAGTCAGCACATTATCATTTTCTCTCATCTATTCATCTAAAGTGCAGAGCAGATAACTTTAACTATCATTTCAGTGCAAAAAGAGAGAGTTCAAGGCATTGTCAAGGAGCCATTCAGCTCTGGCTCTTAATTAAAGTAAACACAGTAAAAAACATTTCCATTAAAAGAGAGAGTTTTAACCTCTCCTAGCAATCTGACCACATTCAAATGAGGGTGGAATGCGTGCCACCTCATGGGACGAGCTCGCAGGAGAAAATTTTGCCAGTATAGTGGCTGCCAATAAAAAATATTGTGATTTTCATTACACTGTGCTCGTTCATCATTGGAAAAATGCAAGGATGAGATCTTCCATATAAGTTCAGACATATGCCCTTGAGAACTACAGAATGACTTTCAGTGCAATCCCAAATGTTAATATCCCCACAGGAATGCAGATCCAACAGAGGAACCCTCTATTCTACACAGCCATCATATTCACCTCAGTGAGTGAACACCATGCATCAGCGTGGCTTGATACTGTGATTAGCTGCTCTGGGCTGAGCTGGATAATCAGCAGGATTGACAGGTCTTCCTTAGGCTCCTGGGCTTTTTATGGGAAGACTCTCCTTGATTTTTTAAGATTATTTATGATTTTTTATTATTTTTATTTATATATATGCCACAAAACAATCTAACACAGAACTAACTTAATATTTTACTGATTTGTTTTTAAACAATTTTTATTTTACATTATACCAAGGATTAAGTGAGAGATCCTAACAAGGATTAAGAGAGAGAGTGGAGGGAACTCCATTGCCACAGGATAAAAGACAGAAGTGTGGGCAGCAACGTGTTCTCCTCACACAGCTCTAGCGTGTCACATCCAAATTACTTGGCTTGCTTCTGGAGAACTTCTTACCAGGTAGGTATTGGCAATTTTGGAAGAACTATTGCTTGTAAAGAAAGTGTTGCTCTCTTCAAGAGAGCAATAGTACTCAATAGAACACCAGTTAAAATAATTTATGGGATAAAGAACAGAAGAATTAAATTTTCAAAGTCTGGCTTGAATTTAAGAGAAATTAACATTCTATACACTTTCTGAAAGGAAGCTTTCGAGAGGAGGATACTTAGTGCTTTTATTAAAAAATGCACTATAGAAATGCAGAGTCAAGAAAATCAAATACAAAACAATCTCACCTTACCTGGGACAGAAGTTTCTTATTTAAAGGCAGATAAGTAAAGTGTTAATTGTATATGAATTGTGAAGGGAGAGAGCTGCTGAGTTCCTACAGAGGTACCTTAAAGTTTTATGATAAATGTTCAGATAAGGACAAAGGTGTTGAAAGAAACTGGATGATATTTATATTTACTTCATTTGCCTTGCTTTTAGCAAGAAAATAATATATATTTTTTAATGGTGCTAAGCACAAGAAAGGTGCATAGTTGATGATGTCTCTACTGGTGCTAGCTAGGCAGGTCAGGGACAGATTTATCAGAATGGTTCAGGGAACCCACAGCACCTATTTACTATCTCATGGTCTGATCCTTCAAACATTTATGATTAATGGCAGAACGACAATCGCACGGAGTGTGTGGGATTGCCTGCCCCTGAACACCAGAACCAGTGTTGGCAGGGTCTGGATCCTTCTGTGATGGTCACTGTGATTCAAACTGGATGGTGCTGGACTGACACACACCCAAAAACAGGCTGCAGCCTGGCGTTTTCCCAGCAGTCAACATGATTGGGGCCTGGTTCCTACTGACTTCAAACCTTCATGCATTCTCAGTGCCTGCCCTCTGATTTTCAGAAGACAGATCTAATGAGTAGAACAGAAGTTTGGATTTCACCATTTCCTTCGTTTTAATTTCATGTATCAGATTAGTTTTATCTGTAATAGGCTTTATTCAGTCAAAGAAATAAAACTGGATGGGATGGGGTGTGAGACATCACCCAGCATCATTGTGGGACCCCAGGCACAGACCAAACAGCTGTCACTCCAGGTGTGTGTAAGTCTGGAGAAGTCTGCTCCTAACCTTAAAATCAGGAAAAGCATGTAGAGAATTACTGAGGGAATGTGGGAAGAGACTGCTGTAGATCTTCAGCAGTCAACTCCAACTTTTATGCTAAGGCCAGAAAGAAATGTCAAAACAAGACGAATTAAAGGGAATGGCCATGGACAAGAGAGTAGAGAAGGAACTCACTTTTCGCCTCCCCAGCTAGAACCGAGCACAGACCAGGAGCAGGCTGGTTCAGTGACCACACCTTGTGAAACCCAGGCTAAAGTCAGACCCGACCTGCCCACAGACAAGGTGACAAGCGAAGGGCATCCACTTGCCATAATCAGATAACAACAACAAGGCCTTTCTTCAGATTGGCATTAGCCTTGCCTTGAACCTCTGCTCATTTTGAGATTCTTACCTGCAGGGGTGAGATCTGTGCTGCCTTTAAATGCAACAGTTGAGACCTGGGCAAAATTTAGTTCCAACATACTTCTAGCAGGTTAAGAAATGCTGCCAAGTTTGTAAATGTCACCAGTTTCTTTTAAAATGTATGTATATTTATAAAATTGTGTTCTGTGCATACCTGTTATTAAAATGTTTACACTAGACTCTTTCAAATTAATTCACTATATTATTTGATTAATAGTTTCAGTATTTTAAAAGCAATTCTTTGAAATACTTGAGCTTGTACTTTAGTGGTCCTTTGAAGTCTTTTGGTCCCTGGATCCTGCTGGGGCACTAACACCGCTCTCAAAGCAGAGTAAGTCACACCTATGTCATTCTTGGGAGATGTTTGTCTAACTCATTCTAGAACTCTTGCTGCTGTTCCGTGAACTGCTCTGATCATCAAAAGGTCCTTTCTCCACCCCAGTTGTATCACAGCTTATGTTTCATCTATTCACACTCACACACATTAAACCCTTCTCAATTTAGGACAATTTCCAAAGTTCACAGAGGTCAATGGAATCACTTGCACTTACCTTAATAGAATCAGGCCCTCAGAGATGAAAAACTTATTTTATACATTTTCAGTCATCATTGCAAGGTCATTCCATTTAAAAAAGGAACTTTCCTAAGCAAACATCACAATCTGTGGGTGGGCAATGATGTTTACCTTAAAATGGAAACTTCTTTTCCCCACAGGTAGAATCTGTTCACGGTAAAATGCAGAATATGACTGAAGCTGTGGCAACAGTTCTAGTGGAAATAAAGAAAATTAACTTGCTTTAAAAAAAAAAGAAGAAGGAACAGTACAAATGATGGGTTTTTCATGTATATTAAAAGCTTCATGTAAGCATAAACCAGAACTGAATATATCTTAACAAATGGCTCACTGAATGAGTTTTGTCTCTGTGAATTGTTTGGGATTAAACTGTGATTTTCTCAAATGCGTTTGCTCTTATTGCTTTACTGACAACATATTATGAAGAAGCCTCGATCTGTAGCTCATTTTTGAGCTCTGTTTGTTGGAAATATAATTACATCCTAGGTTTCTTTTTGCTGATTGGGAGAGTGGTGTCAGTGTTGGACACAGGTTTCCAGCGTCAGTTCCAGGATCAGGATTTTCGATTCAGCTGGGGGGAAGTTGCTCTGGGATTCAAATCACACTGAAAAGCCATTGACTGCACAGCCCTCTTGTAATCACACTGCTCAGGGGTAACCCCGAATTTGCAGCCTTGTTCATAAACAGATTCTGTGGGCTGAGAGTACTGAAAGAACGAGCAAAGCTCTGCAATCCATAGTTATTGACTTATGTTCTGGATTAATTACTATATTTTATTTTTATAACTTTTTTTTTTCATTACGGGGATTATGGGCACAATCTGAATTCTTTGTGTAGGAAAACAGATTTTTAGATGCATGTTAATAATCACCATTATTTTATTTATTATCAATTAAACATTAAATTAATAATGCTATTATCTTGGGATCAAGATCCGTGTTGCAAAGCTGAGAATTTAAAGATATTAATATTTTTTTATTATTTATGTTTCATGTTATTTTAATAAGGTTTCCCCTTCACCTTCCTTTCCATAATTGCTATATATTTGCAACATTAATTCAAAATTAATGGACGTTTATTTATGGGAATTAATTTTGTTTCTATAATAAAGCTGCTAATGAAACATATTGGAAGGTTCGTACTGTGGAACCAATTATTTCCTATCATATCTGTAAGTAACATTACCAGCTTGCAGTTATGCTCCTGGACATAATTGTCATTAGATTTTGTGCAAGTTTCCTCAAAACTGCATCTAAACATTAGCAGTCTTCAGTCTAAGTAGTTCACCTATAAACTTTAAATAAACCGTTAGGATGCCCTTTGGATTTCTGAGGAATAGCTTTTGGACAATAAGGAGAAAACTGTTTTGAAATTATTCACAGGACTGTCTCAAAAATACACAAATATGAGGCCTTTGGTGGATGGAAGATATAGTGAAGGAAGTTTATTTTTAAAATTTCTTTGACAAATAAAATTTAAGTGACTAAAAGGAACTATCCCCACTTCTTTATCAATCATCTCAACTCTCAAATAGTTTTGTTGCACTAAGCAGTAAAAAGTACATTTTAAGAAGCTTGATATGATCATAAGACAACAGAGAGAAAGATCAAATGCAAATTATTTTTCACAGAAGTATGCATTCTGGTGGTGTATTCTGACCACTCTCATCACATGATTCATAACACTCACTCTTTATTTCTTGCACCAGGGGAAATTCCTGTTTCTTGCACTCTAAGTAAGCAATGTGCAATCTCCTCTAGCTCAATTGAAGTATTTAGTTTTTGGATTAGTCTGTCTCCTGCAGTGACCTACATGGAATTTTTTTTGCACCACACAGATTTCAGTGGTAGAACTTCTCAACTGATGTGCACCTGAGCTGCACCTGCTCCGTGGCATCCATGGCATCCAGAGAATTTTAACGGTGCAATACCTGGTTTGTGGCACTCAGAAGTCCGGTTTTCCAGTCTCTGCACCAGAGTGGATAATCTCCTCTCTAGGGATGACATTTAAGTCTCAAACAATAGTGATTGCATCAGAAAATACCCACCAGAAAATCCCCTTTAGCAGCTGTGCCACGAGAGACGGGTCTGGAGTGGATGGTGAGGGAGGTACAGTGAATCCCTTCCTGGCAATGCTCTTAGGCCTGACTGTGTGAATTTTAATGTTCCCCATTTCAGCAAACATAAATACCATTGTTCATAAAATTATCATCTTGGTCATAAAATTACCTTCCCCTTTTTAAAATTCAGCTGGAGTACTTGACTCAGTGACCCTCCATGACAGAAATCCCACAGGCTGATTACATGCTGCGTGAAGTATTATTCTCTCTCTTTTGTTTTACATTTACCTGTCATTAACTTCAAGTGACCCTGCTGTTGTTCTGGTGTTCTGAGACACGGTCAGAAAGATGGACTGGCTAGTTTCTGACTCTACCCTTCATAATCTTAAATGCTTTAATTAAATGCCTTCTAGTGTTTCTTTTTCACCACTAAATCATCCTAGCTCTTGCAATCTTCATATGCAAATCCTTTTATATTCCTAACTCTACTTTCTGGACTTCCACAATTTTAATATTCTCTTACTGCTAACATCCTAAACTGAATTTTTTGTTTTATATTAAGGCATATCTTGCCCGCTGCTCCAGAATCAAATATTTTTTTTTACTTATAATATGGAACACAAATTCATTTTCAATCACTTGACATATAATCTGAGACTGACTTAACATTCCTTGACATTGATTACCTCTTGTGTGATGTGACTGATCTTCAAACCAGGCATGGACATACTGAAAAAGGGGTACCTGAGAAACCAGACATTTTTCTTTCCTCCTCTCAGGATCTGTGTTGTTACATCTTCTAGAAAGCTGAGCAGGAGCTGGCTTGCTCTGCTGTGTGCTGGTGTCGTGTTTGGCGTCTGAGAAACGTCCACTTTCTCTTCCCACTGTCACTTGCTACATGCTGCACTTACAGAAATCCTATATTTTCACTTCCTGGAATGCCCTGGGTCCCTTGCTGCACACTTTGCCTTTCAAACACCACAGCACTCTGCCTGAATCACTGAGCTGTAGTCTGTGACAAAAGCAGAAACTCATTATGATCACTAATTTTCAGTTTCAGAGTCTATGCCCTTGACTAGACACTAAACGGATTTTAAGACCAAGACCAGATTTTCAAAGGCATTAAAATGCCTCAGAAGGCATATAAACAAATAGTGAGAGTCAGTTTCAAATTCCAAAAGCCCCCACAAATGCACAGCTATTATTCACAATTTCTGTTGATATGTAACTTCATGATAACACAGTTCTGTGGCAGTAACATATTTTTTAAGTGTGTAATAAACATTGAAAATATGCCAAAATGATGCCTTACCACAGGATTTAAAAGCAATTGTTTATGTTATTCTGCTTGCTTTTGGATTTTTTGCTTCAAGCTTTGCTTTGTGCCTGCAGTAAGTCCTCCTGTGCTCTCTCTTGCTAACATGCTTAGCTGCACGCCTGTGGCTTGTGGGGAGCTCTCACCAGCAGGCTCTGCACTGTACCCCAGGGGCAAAACCCCTCGGATCCCACAGCATCCCAGCAGCACAGGCACTCCCGAGCCAGGCAGCAAAGCCTTGGCACCCTGAGAGCTCAGATCAGCAGCGCTGTCTGTGCACCAGCAGCACCTCGCAGGCAGCAGTGGGACATTTTCCCTCTTTCCCTTCAAACGCACCAAATGTGAACTGCCTGAACCACAGCAGTTGTCTTTGGGTGAAACGGCAGGGCAAAGACAGACCCTGCGAAATAGCTGTGGTTAGTGGCTTGGTGAGGGGGGAGAGGCAAGAAAGTGGCTTTTTAATCAGTGTGATAATCGATGACATACGGCACCGTCCTCTAGCCTGATTCCATTCCTTCCCTGCACACTACAGGTCTCGGTGCCTTCCCCGTTATTTCTCCCAGCTCAGGTCCTTAGCAGGCCAACTGGAAATCCGTCCACTTTTTTTTTTAATTACATATATATTTGAAAACCGGATATAATTCTTCAAAAGAGCCTAATTTACCTGGGGAAGGACGGCTTGACAAGCACAGCTTGTTGAGGAGGCTGAGATAACCTGCACATGCCCTTTCCAAACCAGTCTGACTCCGTGCACTGCTCTGTGCTGCCACTGGCCAAAGGGAGCACAGAGCTGAGTCAGGGATCCATAAATTCATGTTTCCATGAACTGCAATGCAAGCAGTATGAATGGAAATCACAGTGTGTTCTGATCCTGTGCTCCTTTTTCATCTGTTAACTTTGGGTCCAGAAAGCAAAGGCTGTGCTGGATATCCTTTGAGTGGCATTTGTGTTGGCTCCTAAGAAAAGCTTTTCATCTCTTATTTTGGCTTTTGTTGGTGGCACAGACAACACAAGGTGTTTGCTCACAAGGCTAGCTTGAAGCCTTGCATTTTATGCTGAAAGTCCTGCAGATCTCTGACTTTGTTGGCCCTTTTTCAAAATGAGTGCTGAAAGTCACTGTCACAGCTCTTTTTCTCCTTCACATGATTATCCGGCTTTAGAACTTCCTTGTACTCACCCAGCATAATTTTGGGAAAATTCTCTGTAAATTAAATGAACAGTCTGTGAAGTTACAGGGAATCTTAGAGTTTTACTCTGAAGTCCAGATTTTCATGACCAAGGGAAAACAATTGTCTCATATTCTCATTTTTCTCATGTCCATTAGTAATGCCATCTATATTTCACCTTTAGCTTATTTTGTATTTAAGGATAATCTTTCTTTCATGTTCTGCTCTTGGTAACTTGGTTCCTTTAATTTGTTGTATTTGCATTCATTTGCTAACTGCTACTACCCCAAACAGCTTCCTAGGGCTGTTTCTAAACCAGACATGTGAATTTATTGCCCTATGTATGTGAAAATTTCTCTCTGTGGGATGCCCAGTGACATAAAACTGCCCAGGCTGAACTTGGGACATCTTCCAGAAACCTCTTTCCTTCCTCTGCTTTCTGCTTAGCACAGAGATTTTTCCTTGACAAGCCTTCAGTTTACCAGCTGCAGTTGGGTTTCTTTTGCTTGGAGTGGAGGTCCATGTGTAGGTAAATTCAGTTTAAAATAAAACTACTTTGAAAAACTATTTGTAAACCACAGAAGGTTTCATAATAATGAAGTTCAATCAAATATTGCTACCGTGTTTAAACTAAAACCCTAACATGTACTTATATACACTCCTCATCTGTTCATAAAATATGTCAACAGTTTCTGTAAGTTATCAGCCTTTAAGTAATTCAGGTCCTGGAGAGTTTCCTTACTAATGTTCCCTAGGAACTGGGCTGTCTAATTTGGAGTATTAAAGAGTAGAAAACAGACAACAAACAGTCAATAACCTGTATTCAGCAAATCAGGCAATTATGAAAACATCCAAGGTAACCACATCCAAAAAAGAGCTGATCTTCATTCTGATGCTATACCATGAGCAGACTGACTCTCTAACAAATAGTTCTCATTTTAAGTGCTACATACTGATTGAACTTTTTCTCATAAACATTGGACTGCTCTTGCCTATAATTCAAGATAAGTTTTTTGAGTAAACCCAAGTAGAAACAAACATGTTCAAATGGAGACTATCATAATCCTCACGTAATTTTTGTGCCCTGCATACCAGGAGGTTATGAATGTTTATTTACTACTGACCACATAATGAGGTATTTAGAGAGGTAACGCTGTTGTTTTCCCGGTGTCTTGCCTCTGTAGAGTGATCTCTTGTATTTGTACTGCTGAAACTAAAGGTGTGGGATTTGACAGTGACTTGCTGAACTCATTCAGCTTTTCCTCCTTTCATTTCACCTTAAACCTTCAATATGCAACAGTCACCAATTGTAATGTTTCTGCGTCTATATACCACACATATACTTTTCATCTTTAATAATAAAAATTATATGTGATAACAGCAAGCCTATCTGTTGTATACCATTCCTATAAATAATCTTCACTACAGAGAAATTGATTCGTGAGTCAAGTGAGTCAGGAAGGTAATTTACCTTTATTTATTATCACTCTGCCCAGCAGGCTTTTGTTACATTGAACCCTTTAGGGTTTTAATTAAAAAAGCTCTGGTGAGAAGCTTCAAGTCTTTGGAATTCTTCTCAAGACTGATCATGTCAAGGGTTAATCTGCATTTCAGTATGTTATAGACTGCATGACGTTTGAATAGAAGTTTTTTTGTGTTCAGGCAATAGGCCTGACTTTGTAGCTTGCTAGCATGGACAGAAATGTTGTACCTTGCAGTTCACACTACTGCAAATAAAGGTGGCTCTTTGGAATGCAGTGGGATCATAGTGAAGAAAGATGCAAACAAGGGACGAATTGTAAAAAATTTTTTCAACAAAAGCACTTCTTCCTGCCCAGATCTGTAAAATACACGAGCAGTAGTTTATAACAGTGAGTGACATTTTGAATAATAACATGTCCTGCACACCTCTGGCCGTTAGCAAGGTGAATGGGTCTTGCTGTACACGAGCATGGGGCACGAGCTTGTTAGTCCAACAAGCCAAAAATGTGAAGGCTGGGCAAGACATCATAGATTAAAGACACTGTGCTGGAATTATTATGCAAATTGGAGTGGATTGCATGCTTTCAGCCTTCTTTTTTATACCAAAACCTCACACATAAAATTATGTGAAATATAGATCAAAAAAACATACCAAAACCACAAAACCTTTGATAAATATTAATTGATGATATGTTGATCACCTCGTGTGATGCCCAGTTTGACACACAAACTTATGAAAGGCAATCTCTAAACAGGCATGAGGAAGTTTGCTGAGGTACTTTTCAGGGAATGAGGGAATAAGTGTCACAAAAATGTTATGTCACTGCTCTTTAACTTAACAGGGAAATTCTATAGTAAATGACTAGATATTAATTCCCGTGGCAAGTGCATTTCTGTAAAACCATTGTATTACTACAGTGGCATACACAAAGGAAGTGGGTTACTGCTGGTCTGGCAGTGACAGCTACCCCTTAGGTGGTGTTACCATAAAGTCATTTTGACAGTTTTCTTAATAATAATTTTCTTTGAAAATTATGTGTGGCTTTTTTTCCACAACTTATATTGTATCTGATAAGATATCATTCTCTTCCTCCATTGAACATATACAATTATACTGTTTGAACTTTTCTCAAAATCCCACTCTATATCAAAAGTAAATTTTTTGAGTTCTGTATCAATCATACTTCATCATATATCCTGCTCTAGTTTTAATTCATTTCAGTCTGTGCCTATTCACACAAGGTGCTTTACTTTCTGAGATTCTCGCCTATATTAATGAGTAATTGATTTTAAACCAAGTTCAAAATCCATTCAGACTCACAGGAATCTTTCCTTTTGAAGATTTCAGATCACGCTTAATCCATGAGATAATTTTTAACCTTTCTTTTGCTATTCTTGTGTTAGTAGACAAGCTGCTTCCAGGCCGATTGTTTGAAGAGATTGTGATGGGTCACTTAACAGCACTCTTGGTCCTGCATTCTGGGTCAGCCACGTCAGGGCACAGAGAGACAACAGCTGCCCCATTTCTGTGGCTATCTGGCACACCACCACCTCATTTAGACAAACGTGAAGCGTTTGATCTTCTGTGTTCTTGAATAGAACCCAAAGGATTGACGTGAAAAGGAATAACTGATGATTTAAAAAAAAAAATAGACATTACAGCGCTTTCAAAACAACCCAAATTAAGAAAAGACTTGTCTCCCAGGTGCATGGTTTGTTGTTTTGGTTTGATTTTATTTTAGGAAAGATTTGATACATACATTGTGAGTAATTTAGAAGACATTTGGATAGACCTCACAGCCTTCTGCCACTTTTCCAGACCTGCCTGAACTTCTGATGAGAAGATTGCAGATTTCAGTTCTGTCCACTCAGCAGTATCTTTTTTTCTTTAGATTATGGTATGACTCCAGATCTGTTCCAAAGGTCAGCGCTAAGATCACGCCTTAAAGAGAAATTCTGCATGCGTGAATCCAAGACTATTCTCTTGACATTATATCTGGCTGGGACAGAAAACATACAGATGTTTTACCAAGCAGTATAGAACTTCTGGCAGTGTGAGGGATTTGGGGTAATTTTTGCTCTTTGTTTCCATTTAACCTTGTTGCTCATCCCCTTGTTACATTCACAACAAAGCTGGGTTGTAGCTGTGTTTTTTGTCTCTGCCTTTCCATATGAGCAGCCTCGCTGCTCCATTACATCAGAGTTCCAACATGACTTTTTACTCACATGCTCAAACATGTATTTGTCTTTCTCCTGCTCTTCCTGACCACTCACTCCCACTCATTTGAATATTCCTCTCTTGAATCTGAGGAAGGTGGGTTTGGTCAACACAGTGCAGGACTAACAGAGCTGTTGGGCTTTGGGGTCAAGAACAGTCCATGTCCAGCAGTTCTGGATGTGGATAAATGCAGATTAATGGTCAGAGCTTCCACATCTGGTCTGGTTTCTTGGTCTACTAGAAGTGTCAAGCAAGGAAATTGGGATTTGGAATAGAACTTTTGGGGAGAAAAGTTACAAACTCTGTTGTCAATGATGTGATTTGTAGTAAAGTGGGTATGAACTTCAGGGCTTTGCCTGGTATTATAATGAAAAGACATAGTGTTCTGAAGTAATTATTAAAAGAGTAAACAGCTCAGGTCTCAATTTAGCCTTGGAAAGTGAAAAAAACATATTGCAAGAGGAGGGTAAAAGTAAAGTGTGGCTGTATCCTTCTGATATGGAAATTATCAGCATTATGTTCTTCATCTTCTAGAGTGAGACATCTGGAGTTCTGTCTTTATGGTGTGATTTCTCCCAATAATGCAGTGATTTGCATTTTCTGTTTGTGCTGTCTCACTCCAAAAACAATGACTAAAGTTTAAAAACAATCAAAAGACGCTTTTACTTAGCTGCACCTATCCATATTTACCACAGAAAAATATTCTGTCTGTACCTGGTGGGTTTTTTTTTTTCCACCTGGCATCCAGCCTTGAAGTTAAATGAGTGTGGTTCTGACATTATTGTTTTCAAGTGAAGCCCAGAGATCACCCAGGGATCACTTGTGACCCAGAATTACAGAACTGCCACCCTGAGGCCTGAGGAGCAGCCTGGCAGAACTGGCTGTGGCTGTGGTCAGCTGAGGCAGAAGATGGCCAGGCGCTGGGTTTATCTTATCAAACAGATACGCTGGTGAAATGCCCCAGGCCCCTCACTGCACCTTCTCAGCTCAGCTCCTTCCTTCCCTTCAAAGTGGCCCAGCTCTACAGAGAGAAACCTTCTCCTCACACCGTGTTTCTGATAGATCACAGCTACAACAAATAAAAGCAAGATCTTTGAATCCAGCAGAAAAAGACAAGAGAACAATATAAATTATTTTACCGTTTCGTAACAATTATTTGAACACAATAGGCACCTTCTGTTCACTGGGCTTAGGACATGTCCCACTGGAAGATTTACCACGGAGTTCAATGTAAAAAAAGGTAGGCTCTGCTCTTTAAAGCCATCATCCTGTTAAGACAAATGAGAAACACAATCAAAGCTCTGCTGCTGCCATTGTCTCACTGTCTTTGAACATGGCCTCAGCATGGCATTGTTTTAACAGTGAAGGCCAGACTTACATTTATAAAGAAGTTTCAGGTGGTTTTTCTTTTCGTATGAAAAAGAATACTATAGAGAATATTAATAAAAGTTACAAGAAAAATATAGTCCTAAACTTTGTTGTCTCAAATTTCCTTCTAGTCATTAGGTTCTGTCTGTAGCCTCAAATAATAATAATAATAATAATAAGAAGAAGAAGAAGAAGAAGAAGAAGGCGGCTTAGAAACTATATCTTTGTTGAAGAGATTAAAAACCCCAAGAAACTATGCAATATTTTTTAAAAACCTTTGAGCTCGAATATGTAAGAAACACCTGTGCCATGCAACTCCTATCAGAAATTTCTCCCATTATACACTGGGGCTGCAGAATATTCTTTGATCTTTAGCTCATAAAGCACTTGGAAGCCTTTTGTGATAGCAGGTGCTTTGGGATGATGTTTTTGTTTAACATGTTAAATTGTTTTTAAGACAAGTCCCCATTTCCCCCATTGAAACCCCAAATCTATGTAATTCAGTGAATAGACACCAATAGACTCACTTTTACTAATCTTGGATGATTTTGCAATTTGTCTTAATCTTTCAAGCAAAATACGGTTTAATTCAATCTTTCTCCAACATTTGTTCCCCCTAGACACTGCAAGCAAACCTCTGACTTGGGAATTCTCCTTTTAGGGTAGTTTTTGAACTACAGATTAAAAAAGTACCCAGTAGAATGCATAAAACATTGTTGGAGCGCTGCACAACTTTTCTTGCTCAGAGGAATGTCTGGAACACTGGGCTGTGGCTGTGCTCCTCCTTCCTGAGGATTTAAATACGTGTCTCTGGACCTGGAAGAAAGCTGAATATGAGGAGGCAAGGGATCCCTCAGCCGTGCTGGAGTGGACACGGGTCTGAGGGGCTGAGCAGCAGGGCAGGGCTCTTCCGATTTGGGGAGTGTGGCTTAATTTAAGCATATGCTTTTGTGCATGGAGAGCTGGGAACCTGCATTTTTAAGGAGTAAACTCTGATCTGTGAATTTGTTCGGGCTCCAGGAAGCAGCAATCTATGCAGAGAAATGTTACTTATGCAAATCTTGATCAAATTAGTCAATTCATATGGATGTGAGACAGTGAAAATGCAGAAAGCATCAATAAAATAAAGTGCAGTGTATTTATGGCAGAGAAGTTGAGAAGACCTAAGATCACTGGTCTAGAGTCAGCATAATATTTTTGGAATAATCAGAAGTCAGGTCTTAGATAAAGGTGGGTTGAGACCTTACACTTTTCACTGAAGCTATCATGGATTTGGAGGTGTTCAAGAACTCCTGGGACCAGACCCATTGTTCAAGTTGCTCTTCTCATGCTTCTTATTTAAAGGGAGATCTGGAATAAATTAAGGTTCAGAGAGTTTTGAACAAAAACTAGATTGGCAAGCTGGTACTGCACTAAAATTGGGAGTCTGCAACGAGACAAAGAGCTGCAGTCTGGCACTACAGGGAGATGGAGGATATGGAGAAGAGGTCCAGTAAAAAGAATCAGCTCCAATATGTACATTTTCAACAGAGAATGTGTGTTCTAATGAATAGAAGAGTATCTATAGGGATTTTTCTGATCTGTGGTTCATTACTCATATTCCCTCCTCAGATTTCACCCATATTGACAATAAATTTAGTAGGAAGACCAAAGGATCTTGTATTTGTTAAAGTTTCATGCCATCATCAACATATTCTGCTCTAAGACTTAAGTTACTTCTCCCCACTGCAAATAATAGTTTCCATGCTTTCAATACCTCGAGGGAGTTTGAAAATGACTAATTGATGGTTTTTCCCTACTTTAAATCATTACTGTATTTCGGACTCAGAAATGTGTGGCTAAGTCAGCCAGTTGTCAAGTGAGGAATTAGTCTCCCCCGTGCCAACAGTAAATTCTCCAGTTTGCTCAGCAACCAGTTGAACAAGCTCCTCAATATTTAACCATGTCAATTGTAAACAGGCAGACCCTTTGCCTATGTTTGTTTTCTCAGGAGAACCTAAACCTTCCTTGTCAAAATACGTGTTACAATGGACACTCATCTGCCTCCCTCCTAATGATGAAGTTTTTCACGCCGTGTAAGACAACGCCGGCTGCTGTGCATCCATAAACCCCGTCCACGGAGCCATGCATGGAGCAGGGTGGCTGCCCAGGAGCTGCAAACTTCTGAGGAACTTGTTTGTTGTGATGTGGGGTTTTTTTCCCCTCTCTTGAGTGTTGGATGCATAATATTTCCAGGTAACTCTGACTACTGTGTGATATTTAATCACCTCCACTGCCTCCCAGTAATCACTTTTAGTGCATTATGCTAGTCAGCATATTCTGTGCACTTTAATATACATGAGGTTGAGGGAGGAATATTTTTAACTGAAGGCTTTACAGAAAATTTTGCATTTATTGATTTCTGTTAAAAAAAAAAAAGCAAACTTATTCTTAGAAAATCGATGAAAATGATTGCTGTGGCCATATTTGTTCAAACAAACAAATAATACAGTATAATGACAACGCTATCTCTCATTTCCACATTTCACCTGGAGAAGGAAAACATTTGATCTGGAAAGCCTGTGTACTATTTCAGTCCACAGGAATATCTTTTATTCATGTGTATTAAAAAAATATGCAAAGAGTTTGTACAAGTTGGATAGGGGGAAAAAAAAAGTTTGACAAAAATAAAACAAATTCATCCAAACAAGCATTGCAGATTTGGGACTTCTGGGGCCAACCTGGCAGAGGCAGTCTCGCTCTCCTTCTTTGGATATATACTGGAAATTTTATATGTATAATTTTTCAGAAATAAATTTTTGCATTCCAGACAAAGCTTTTCACGGGAAAACTATGCCATGCATATAGAGCAACCCTCACACAGCTGATGATTGCAAATCATCCATTCTCAGTGTTTACCTATTAAAGACTACGGGAAAAAAAGGAATAAAAGGAACTTAGGAATTCAAATCAGGTAGCTCCTCTGGCTTCCTCTAACACCGTACACGCTTTTTCTGAGCTTTGTGAACACAGGAATCGCTCATTCAAAACTATGTTCACAGAATGAAAATCACAATCAAAATGTAATTATTGATACAAAAACAAGAATCTGCTTCATTGCAACGCATTTTCTTATCTGAGAAGGAACGTGTCTCACGATGCATCGCAGGCAGCACCACGAGCTCATCGTGTCACCGCTACACGGCCACCAATTAAGAAGGATTCCTGGCATGAACGATGTTCTGCCCGAGGCCGGGTCACTGTCTGATGTAAAAGAGGGGAGCTTCGGGGCACGGGCGGTTCTGATCCTCTGTTCTGCACAAGCCGAACGAGCTGATCATTACAGAAACCTCGTCAGCCAAGGCGCCGTTATCATCTCCGTTTTACATGTGGGGATTGAGGTGCAGTCAAAAGACGTCTTTGAATGCTCACAATGAAAAATCTAGAGTCTGATTCTTCTCTGAAGGCTTAACATTTTTCGCTACTTTGCACATTCCCAGCACAGTTCTCATTGACTTAAACTTGGCTTACCTGCAGTTCCACTCCAGATTACCAGCAAGCCCATTTGTGGTGTCAACAGAGTGTTATAACAGCAACACACCCCGATCATAAATCACAGATGAAGGAATAAGCTTGCTTTCTCCTTGGAGGAAAAAAAGTCTTCTATTTTTAAACAATAGAATGATTTTGATGCATCTTTTAACTAACCAAAAGTAGCATCTTGACAATTTTAATGGACTAATTATACACTGATGGTCATCTAGAAATGTGCTCATTTTCAGGTTGTTATGTCCTGACAACTCTAAGAGTTATCAGCTGGAAAATTGGCATGCAAACACAGAATTTCAATCACTAAAACCCTGCAGGACTGGATTTGACTATCCCGAGGTTCTGCCTGCAGTGTCAAGGGAGATAAAAGGTTTTTGATTCTCTAGGTGTAGGATCCAGTCAGTGCCCTGATTAGTTCTGCTAAAGCAAAAAACCTTTCCAGTGTATTAAAATGCACAATCAGAGCCCTGAGAATCTCAGAGATTAACAGTAGTTCACAAGGGTTCACGCTGACCTTTGTTTCAGTCTCAATTTGTATGAGTTTGCAACGTCTGCATTTTGCTTTGTGTTTCTGGTTGGAAACCTTGACTCCCCTTGCCAGAGCCTGGAGATGGTGGAGTGCTCACCTCAACCCCTCCGTGGCAGCCACAGCAGAGCTGCCAGCATCACTTCTGCAGGAAACCAGTCCTCACAAACAATATTGCTTAAACCTCTTGACAGAGCTCTCCCCACGAAATCTTGTACCTGTGAGGGCTCAGGCCAGTCCTGGCTCTGTGTCTGCCTCTTCATTCTGCTGCAGAAATGGCTCCTGACGAGTCCCAGGGCAGCTCCTGGTCAGTAGCACCTTTATGGTCCTACCTGCGATATCCCTGTCTACTCCACCACAGGAAGAAAAATGAGTTTGCAGAGATAACCTTGTGAGGCACTGACTTTTTCATTCATGTTCTACATCCACGCTCTGCCTGCAGGTGACAGCTGCTCTCCAGGTTGCTGCAGTAAACACAGGAGGCAGTGGAGGGCTCTGGTGGATCCCAGCCATGAGGGGCTTTGCACCACTGCCTCCTGATTCTGCCGGAGTGCAGCATCCTTCCAGGACCCACTCAGGCACTGCTGTGGAACCTGGCAGCCCTCCTGTTCAATACACCCTTCCAACCACAGTAATTCCTTCAGAGGGGAAACAGGACACAGAGGAAAGTCCCAGCAAGCACCCACAGCGAGTCTGGGGCTCACAAGGCTGTCCTGCCTGGGTCTCCCCCAGTAGTTTGGTTTGTGACTAAAAAAGGTCCACCTTTGTCTCACATGAACCAACAAATGGCTTCAAGTGCAGGGGTCACAGAGCAAGACAGAGATTGTGGCGTTTTCTGAGACGGATCTTGTTATGTGGCATCCTTTCCAGCAAAGTCTTGAGAAGTTGGGGAGAGGGGTGAACAGTTTGAGAAGAAAGGCAGTAAAGGGAAGAAACCTCACCAATAAGGAATAAATAGGATTTCACAGATCAGAAGGGAAAAGGTAAAGGAAGGTCATGAGAAGTGTGGGCAGCAGAGCCCTTCATTTCTGTGTGTTGTTAGGTCCCTTTTTTCTCCTGGTAACTGCCTGTCTCCATAGAGGGGCAAGGTAGGGTGACTTCACAAATGAGAAATACCTCTAAATCTCTTTGAGTCTGTCAATCATATAAGATAGATTACAGTAGCCAGAAGTAAAATCTTGATTTAGATGTTCGCAAAATAAAATATTTGGGATTTTTTTTCATCCACAACGCTTGGAACGAAATTCAATAACATTACTCCAGTAAATTCCCCTCATGAGTTCTGATTCACATCATGAAACCACAGCTTGGGCTGGCATCATTCAGCAAAAGCAACCTCCTTCGTGGGGTGGAGATGCAGTGGAAGCAGCGTGTGCAGGTCTGCGGAGAGCCAAATCAGACGTGGTGGCAGAGACGCCTTTTCAGCTCCTGACTGCAGTACCCTCGGCCCCCAGCAGTTCCCGGATTCCCAGACACGTGAGAATTCACCCACAAGTTTGGAAAGAGGGAAAAAAAGAGGAATGGAAAAAGGAACCTAATACAGGCCGATGTTCTTTTTCATGTTACATTATCCTGCCAGCCGATGCCATCAGTCACAGTTTTTAAGAAGCATGATGACATTCTAAATGGTCTATGAATATTACTTTGAAATTGAGACTAATTCCTTGGATGAATTTTAACTTTACTTTCCACCTCCCCCACTTTTCTTTTTTTTAGCTCTGTCTCTCTCTCTCTCTCTTCTCCCCACTCTTACTCAGGATTTCCATGGCCACTGACATCTCAGACTGCTGCAATTAAACTAGTGAAATAGCAGGTAGAAGTACTATAAGAAAGTTTCTGTATGGTTTTTTAAAGCTTTATTGGAAAGTCTTTTAGGCTGAATGAAAGATGTAAGTGACCACGAAGCTACCTGGCAATATTTTTTACCTCTCTTTAGTAATTTTGAACCATCAATTAATATAATGCTTCTGAAAGCAGGATTTTAATTGAACTATGTAAAAGGAGCATGACTTATGCCTGGTATATGACACCACTCCAAATTAAATCCAAACCCAAAGAGCCCAAACCCAGGATGGAGGGCTTGCCTGTTAGCTTCTGCAAGCCCTCTGCCTTCCTATAAACCAAATACAGATGCTGAGGTTTGGGCACACATCTGTCTATGCATATATGCAAGACAGACACACAGGTTTATAAGGTATGATTTTAAGAAGGGTGGGCTCTTTCAGCAATCAGTCTTTGATTTTGAACGCCTTGAAGCTACCTCGCTGGCTGAATAGATTTCTCATATCAGCAAGGTATGACAGGAGACAGTTTGCAAATTTGGTGTGCACGATCTGCACATTGTTTGAACCACAAACATCTCAGTGAGCAGGCAGTCTGAGGGCTGGGCTGCTTGCTGAGGGCAGAGATGCAGGAGGGATTTCCCTCTTTTGACACTGAGCAAATACAGAACCATGTTGCTTCATTGCAAACTCCAGCCAGAGAGGGGTTTATAGCCTTTGCAGCCTGCCTGGGTGAGGGATAAGCGAACGCATCCCATCATGTGAAGCTCCCCTGGCTGCTGTTTTAGGGTGACCCATCCTCCTCTCCTGAGGGGGCTGCCAGGCTGCAGCGTTTTTCAGATGAGAACTCTGGAGGTTCCCGTTCCTGCAGCAGTCCCACTCTGCCCCACGTCACTTCTTTGCACGGGGAGTCACCAGTTTTGGTGGAGGGCAGCAATTTGTCCCGTGGATGCTGATGGACAGCCCATGTGTTTCTTTCAGGCAAATATTTGAAATATATGCTGTCCTTCCCAGTCACTAGTCTACTTTTAAAGACACCCATCTTTGTTAAACCTAAATCTATTTAATCTGACTGTACTCTCAGACACCAACTGATGGATAGGCCATTTTTTAACATTTAATTTTGGGTTGGCTTTTGTAACCTGTGCTTAGAGATCTTAAGGCGACAAAATTAAATTTGTAAATACTCATTTGGGAACAACAAAGAGTATATTATTTCAGGGCCTCAAACCTGTTGTAATTATTTGCACTACCTGAAGGACTGAGTGAAGTTTTTTTGGAGGTCAGTGTATATAATTAGAGAGTACATGATCCCTCTGGCCTTCACTGTCCCTTAAGAGGGAGCAAACTGGCATAGATCCACTGGGAGCATAGCCCCTTCTGGGTCCTGTGGTTAGTACTTGAATCTAATTATGAGGGTAGCATTGCATTTCCCAAGTTTTTTTGTTGTGTTTTTTTTTTTTTTTTTAGTTTGAAATACACCAAATTTAACTGAAACATTTTGTTCCAGGCTGAAGAAACCTTTTGTTTCAACCAGAAATACTGTTATGCAAACCAAGTGGAATCCTGAAAATGATAATTTCAGAATGCTCCAAAACAACAGAGCATGTACATGTGAGCTGTGATGAATTTTTGTGTAACAGCCAAAGAACTGAAAAATCAGTTGGTTTCACAGATTTTAGCCTCTGTCTCCTTGAAACATAAATTAACTGCAGATCAAAGGACAATATTGAAAAGTATTAGTCTCAAAATAAGCTTTCAAGAATATATGGCTGTGCCAAAAACATTAGCTAGAGTGGGCATTACTTAGCCCACACTGTAAATGAAATATACGTGGGTACACCAGATAGCAGTAAAATATAGAAACATGAGGACTAGATTAGTATTAATGAGAGGTCTAACCTTTTAATTCTTTATTTCTCTAGTTAACCACTCTGTGCATTAATGACAATGGAATATTTTATGATCATCTAATACTACCTATGTTCACTTAATGCACTCATCATTCTTTCATCTAAAAGTAATTGTTTTCACACACATTTGGTTTGCTGAGCGTTGAAATAACAGTCAAGAAACGCTGATTTCCCTCTCCCTGATGGAAACTCAGTTGTTGTTTCAGGGCAAATCCATTTTCTGGCAGTTTGTGTCAGGTGGCTCTTGTGCCAGGGCCACAGAGCCTGGGCAGCCCAGTGGGGGTCTGATGTCTGCTTGGTCTGGTTGCTTGACATCTTTCCTCTCAGAACAGTGAGAGGATCTTCTAGGGCTCATGGTTTGAATGAAAACTCAGCAGTTTTTGGCTTCACTGGAGAGTGTTCAGAGTCTCTTTGCCCATTCTCACCACAGCATGACCTGAATGAGGGGCTTGCCCTGGCCCCTTTTGGCTGGTCCCCAGCCCCTGATCCATCTCTGCCCTGCTTTGTGTGATGCATCAGGAGGTGCAGGTCTGTTATGAAAGACAGAACGTGGATTACATGAGAAGTTATTTAAAATAAGCTATTTATTAGAGCTAATATTATGAAAATAGCACAGATAATCACACAGCCTTTCAGCTCCTGGGAGCCCTGAGCGGTGCAAGACTGAACAGGACTCTGCTCCATGCACAGCACGCCCTGCAGATCCAGAGAAGTTGTGGATGACCCATGCCTGGAAGTGTTTAAGACCGGGTTGGATGGGACTCTGAGCACCCTGGTCTAGTGGAAGGTGTCCCTTGTCCCTGGCAGAGGAGCTGGAATGAGGATTTAAAATCCTTTCCAATCCTTTCCAATACAAATCATTCTACGATTCTATGGTTGCATGGTTTCTCAGATATTTTTCTTTCAGGTTACTACAGGATTTTCTCAGAAGGAAACGACTCTGCTTGTCATTTTTGCAGTCAAAAAGGAAAGGATTTTCCCACGAGAACTTCTTGCTGCACTGTAAGAGAAAGGCAGGGCCAGGCAGGTGGTGAGGGGCCAGGACCCAGCAGAGCTGCCCACGAGTTCCTGTGGCACAGGGCTCTGGCAGCAGCTGCCTTGCAGCCAGGGATGTCTTTTTTTTTTTTTCTCTTTTGTTTCTTTTCTTAATTTTTTTTAATCCACTGAGTCTAGCCCGTCCACACACACTCTTTCTTTAAACCCTAATATCTGCCCTCTCCCTCACTGATTGTATTTCAAGGAAGCACTGTGAGAGGCAGTGCCTTTTTTACAGGTGTTGGGTGCCTTTTGCTCTCCTCTGCATTTGGAAAAAGCTGCAAGCACTGCGGCCTTCTGCTAACGCAAACCCCAGAAGGACTCTCACGGCAGCAACGCAGAGCTGCTCAGCAAACTGCAGATCAAGAGCCCAAATGCTGCCAGGCGTCTGCCAAGGCCCTCTCATTCTTCATGGACACGGGTGAAAACAGTGGGCAGTAAGGAACAGTGGACCTTGTGATTGCTGAGTGTCACCGCCCGGGAACACAGATGTTAACTGCTGCTAATACAGATGTTAACTGCTGCTAATACAGATGCTAACTGCTGCACTGCTTCCTTTTTCTAACCCTTGTGTGACACCCTACAAGTGCCTCATCACAGCGCTTCGAGCAGTTTGTCCCGCTTGTGAGGTTAACGACCAGTGAGATGGTAGGAAGTGATAAAAGCTCAAGTATGTAAGAACAGCAGCACTGAATATCCTTCCTTTACCAGACCGTGTGCAACCCTCCTCATACCTTTCCCACGAACTTCTTGAGAAGAGTTTGTGATGCAAACCTGCAAGATGTTCACACGGTAATGAACCAAGTCAGTTAAACTTCAGGGTGCCTCTTATTTTTGCAGTTACTTACAAAGAAAACTCTTTTTTTTTTTTTTTTTTTTTGAAAACACATCACACGTAAGAATCACCAATTAAAGTGCAGCAGAAAAAAAAAAAAAAGGATAAACAGCAGAAAAAGTTTCTCTTCACAGAAGAGCTATTTTCAGGTATCAGCATCCAAGTTTTGCTTCACAGACCAAAAAAAAAAAAACCAAACTATTTAATATTTTGCCATCAGACCCTGGACTCTGACATAAACTGGTAATATTTCCCTAGAGCAAGTTAAAAAGACTGTTCAAGAACTTTTTTAGGACTACATAGTTAACAGTGCACAGATACTTGACAGACATATTTGCAATAGAGGTTTAGTGAAATACCAAATGTAGATTAAAAAAAAAAGAAAAAAAAGAAGAAATGAAATAAATGCTATACTTAAACTCCTATCAACAAAAATATGTCGCATATATATTTATATGCCCAGCATAGTTCTTGAAATTTAGAGGGCAAGTTCCAAAGTTAAGGGAGCAAAAATATCCAGGTGTAAGGTTGAGCACAAACAGAGTGTGTAAAACTCAAAACGATTTTAATAAAAGCAAGAAATTTTCAGGCATTCATCATGGACTTTGTGCACTCATTGCACTGGTTTTTTCCTTATTTATGCTCACTGTGGGGTACAGGGTAGTACCATCTATTAATCAAGAATTCGTTTTGACCTCCAAAGAGTGGAGGCATGTAAAGGAATGTAATAATCATCACTGCATTGCATCCAACATCTGAGTTCAAAACTGGAGAGTGATGGGTCAGGAGGGATTATTTGGGTAATGCTGGGCAGTTCTAAGATACTGCTGTCATTAAAGCACAATACACGCAGTCTTTCAAAGAATTCAAAAAAGAAGCTTATTAACTTCCTGACATTAATTAAATTATGCAGGTCTGCGTGCCTGGTATCTTCAGAAGTATTTATACATTTTTTATTACAAATGCACATTGCTGTGTGTTACAACAATCTACAATCCAGAGAGTGAAATACGGAAAACTCCTGGGAAGTCTCCACCAGATCCTGCAATCAGGGCATTTCCAGGATTGTCAAAGCAACAAATGGAAACTGTCCTGATTTCCATCAGCCTAAAGCAGCCGATGTCAGTCTCACAGCTGGGTGCTTCTCTGGCTATTACACTTCCACCCTGCCATCAGGATGAGATTGTTAAAATGTGAAGTTCTCTCTATGTCTGTATTAGCAGTTCCACTAGGGCTAGAATTTGCTTTTATAGAAGCTTCACTACCTATTATGACAACTAAAAATATTTTAATGAAACCTCTTAAAGGCAGATTAAAAAGCATAAGTTTTTTTTCAGGCAACTTGTGGAAATTAACTTCTTAGCCTGCTGATTTGCTGTCACAGTTTCTCCCATGGTTAATAAAGGGCTAACAAGTCCTTTCACTCAGAGAATAATTGTATGTGCTATTGCTGGTTATGCCTTTATCTTTAAAATAAATGTTTCCCCGTTTATTTTAAAGAGAAAGAGAAAAGAGGAGAGAGTAATAAAGGAAAGAGAAAAAGAAAGAAAGAAAGAAGGAAAGAAAGAAAGAACAAAACCAGTCAGCCTTTTTGCTGCATTCCCTTCTCCTCAATGTGTTTGCCAAAGTTTCCAAGTGATGCATTTCATGGTGACATGTCACATGTTGTGTCAGTCATACTGTGTTACACCAGCAGACGTGACTGACAAAGCCCAAAGTGACAGCACAATACAACACATCATCGAGGAAATTAGAAAAAAAAATGTTTCCCCAAAGTATAATGAAAAGAATGCTTTTAAAGATTCCTCCTAATTGTTCTCTCTTTGCCTGCTAAATTCTGTAGGACTGGTGAGCCTTTTGTGAATCAGGAGCAGGAAACACTATAGTTTTATTTAAGTCTGAGTGTCTGGGAAGTGGATAAAACTAGGAGTTATGTCAGTCAGGGTGGAGGTTGGAACTTTACCGAGTTCTTTACCAACTTTCACACAGTTGTGTTTGTGGCTGGCCTGACACACACAGGTGAGTTGCATATTCTCCTACAATTTGGTCATATTTCATCTTTTTTCTCTTGCCATTTCAGGAAAGATGGGCTGTCCTAGGGCAGTGTGGGCAGATGTTCTCTCCCACTGTCCTGGTTTTAAGCTGCCCAGATGCAGCCTGGCCTCTGTTTTGTTCCACTCTGAGAAAGAGCTGCTCAGCTTCTGCACAGCTGCGAGCACAGCAAAACTGAGCTGTACTTTTGTTCTGTTATCTCGGTTAAATTCACCTCTGTGACCAAAACTGTGCTCCTTTTGTCTCACTTCAAAGACATGCTTAGTTACAACCTAAAACAGGCCTGCAACAAAGACCTGAGTTAATTTAAGTATTTCTGGTAGAAGACTGTTGATTTTTTCTAAGCCAGACCAGACTGTAGAAATTGTATTTGTGGTCAATAGAGTATTTTGTTATTCTGCCACCTCTGAGACGGGCTGGGTAACAGCCACCAGTCCCTGTGCTACTTTGGCACTTCTGCAGACACATACCCTTGCCCAGGACTCTACTTGACTGCTGTAGCATACCCAGACAAGGAGGAAAGCAAGGCAGGGCAATGTTAATCAAAAGATGACATCTCTCTCAAGAAAAGTCCAAGTTGGAAATGTAGCTAAGCAGGGACAAAAGAAGGATGGACACTTTTCCACTTGATTGAAGTCTGATTATTGTTGACAGAGATTAAATCTTGATTTAACAGGGTTAATTTAAATTGACAAATGTGACCTTTAAACTGAAATAACAGGGGTCTTTGGCTGAATACAATCAGTTAAAGTAACACTATTTAAGTTGGGACTTATACACTAATATATTTCTTTTATGTAATAAATTACTGCATAAACTGAATTGCAGTAACTACCCTAGGACACAGCTAGACCACACTAAGTGCAGGTGAGGGAGATATTTGCTCAAGATGCAGCTGTGTCTGTCCATACCCATATTTAAAAGCCAACATCATGTACATGGCTCAGCTGAGCTGACACACATTACCATGTTAAGTTATGATTACTTAACCATATTTCTGAGGTTTCAATAGCAGTAATTTTGTGTATGAAGGCTGGATTTATATAATACTTAAGCCAGGTAAATTGCACCAGTAGGGTTTACTGGACAGCAATGCAGTAGATCACATCAATGAGAATTTCAGATGGTCACATTTGAATAAGTCTGGTCTTGAACTCTCACAGAAGATCATGTGGTTCAAAGTGTAACCTGCAGTCAAACTGGGTCCATAATGTTGTACAAAAATTACTTTACCTTACTTTTATATTTGTTTGAACTCCTTGTTGCTTTATGTTGCTCCATGCTGCTTTCTGTTGTACTAGACTCTTAGAATATGATTTATTTTAGCTACTGGGATGTTATGGGGAAGGCAAAGCACAGAGGGTTTAGGAGGCTGAAGAAAAGGCTCAGCCATTTTCCAAATCAGCCAGGAATAAAACATAATGCATGAAAGTTCCTTCTGTTTCAGCATCATCTTCTGCTGATTTACTGAGCTGGGGCAATGGACCCAACATTTATACACAGGTATTATGATCCCTTTATCACATCTACTAAACTTTTTGGTGCACATTACAAGTAATGGGTGGGATATTGAAGAATTAAGATGTAACAGTCAGCTGCCTGAAACTGATGTGGGCAGATGCCCTGTCTTAATCCTACGTGCCCCACTTAATCTGTGTGAATACGTGAAAAGCCATTCTTCCAATTCTTGCTGAAACTCACTCTTGCTCGGGTTTCACTGGGAAAAATTATCATTGACCACTTTGCTTGCAAACATCTGCCCCAAAGTTTTATGTTAGGGGTGTGTTTTACTTTGAAAATATGTTGTCCCCTGGTTTATAACAGGAACTAATAAGTGTTGGATATAGCACATGCTTCTTATCAAGACAGGTTCTTTTTTGGCATACACAGCCTCTCCCTTCCATCAGTGTCTTAAACACCGAGGGTTTGCAGCCTTTCATTTATTGTGCTGGACGAAGCCCACACAGGCTAAAGTACCAGTGAAGTCGTTAAGGGGTGCATGAATTCAGGGGGAAAAAGGGGAGAGAAGAAAAGAAAAGCTGCTTCAGAAGACCTTTTCTTTCAAGTAGTCCCTGTTCCTTGTCAAAAGCTTTTGGATGTATGGCCTGTTCCAAAATCTTTTCGCGGATTTTGCATACAAATTCTGCAGAGAGCAGAGGGAGAGGGGAGGGTCAACACAGCAGGGCCTAAGATGTTAGGATGAATCCAAAGTTCCATTGAAACATTTCGCCTGTCTAAAATAGGATTTTTATTTTTTCAAACTACAGA
Source organism: Daphoenositta chrysoptera (assembly GCA_013397915.1). Taxonomy (NCBI): domain Eukaryota; kingdom Metazoa; phylum Chordata; class Aves; order Passeriformes; genus Daphoenositta; species Daphoenositta chrysoptera. The sequence goes on along the minus strand of VZRO01007454.1, from coordinate 952,285 downwards.
GGAATAGATGGATATTAAAAAAATACCTACTGCTTCCTTTTTCTTGTCGCTCTCTGCAAAGAACCTGCATGGCCGTAGGTTGAGATGTGACAGATAATTAGTGCTGGGCAGACTTCAAAATGTTTGCAATGTACGTCTAAAAAGTTTGCGTGTTTACAGAAACTTCTTTGGTCTAGAAACAGGGTTGACAGACAAGCTTTATTCTTAGGAGGTTCTTGCCACCACCCGATTGTCAAAGAGTCTGAAATGCTGCAAGAATAAAGTGCTGTGTGATGTTTCTGTAATTAGGCTTTTCAGTTTTGTTTGCATTGGGGTCGTGCACATCAGCATAGCTCCAATGACGTCAGCTCAGGATCTGCCTCATCAAATTCAAAGGGAAGTTAAAATAAGTCAGCATCAACGTGGTTCAGTCCTTTTTTGTCTTCAAGGAGTGATCACTCTAATTTGGGTTTAGTGCTTGTGCTGATCACAGAACAAGTATGAAAATAAACCCCTTGATCCAAGTACCTCACAAGTTCAGTAAAGTGCTAATCTAAATCTGTATCCCTTGAGCCATATTGGCCACACTGGCCACTGGCCACCATGGGTTTATCCATTTCACATGACTGTTCAAATGTTCACTGTGACTGGTTTATCAGTTTTTGTTTGCTCGCTAACCATTCCAGGTTTTTCTTTACATNTTAAAAAGAAATACCTTTCTTCATCTTATACTATTTTCTGAATGGCATGACTATGATTTCACACTGACTGAGAACCTAACTTGTTCTCCCAGCTGCTGGGAGAAAACTGCTGGGTCTCCCCTGGAAGAAACGTGAATATACCCACTCTTAACCACTTGAAGAGAAGGTAGACTCCAGACCACGAGCATCTTAACTGAAGGTGATGGATGTGCATTGCAGACAATTATGAACACCATGAAAACAGAGGAAGATGAGAGCTAAGTGAAGGTCTGAGGTAGAGTAAGGGTTTAAAATTTGAAATAAAATCCTCCACAACGATTAGGAATAACGACAGCAAAGGACACCTTTCTCCCTTGACATGCCAATAGTGCTGCAAACATATCTGTAGCCCCAAAGCCCAGCTCTGCTGGAACGTGGTGAAGGGGTACAAACAAACATTTCTGTGCCCAAAGCAGGCTGGCAGAGTGCTGGCAGGCAATGCCACCTCGGCCTTCCTGCTGACTGTCCTCCGTGAGTGCAGAACTGAGAACCCCACAATGGCCACAGGGAGGCTAAATCCGACTGGAAATCAAGAACATCTAAGTTTGTCTTGCTTCCATATTACCCTCTGGAATCTGGCTCAGCTGAATGCACCTATGTGATCCTGGGACTGATTTGAAATGTGTGGCTGTTTTATTCTCTGGTTTTGCTTTCCCTTCTGAAAGCTCTCTGTGCTTTAGCTGCTAATGCTCTTGCTTGGTGACAACACAGCCACAAAGGAAGGCTACCTGGTTTGCTATCAAAATGTAACAAAACCTGTTACCTTCATTATATGTGTTATATAATGGGGTAGAGGTTTCATGGGTAGGGATCAGTTTAAATATACTTTAAAGTGGTCTTTAAAAGGAACTAACTCCACTGTGTAGCACTATTATAACACCAGGGAGCCCTCATTTTGTGACCACTCTGCTCGATGGATGTGAATGTTCAGGTCAGTATTCACAGAAAGCCAAATTCAGGGCTTTGAAAAGAAGCTGTGATATCTTTAGTTTATTATTTAATCAGTGAGCCAGTCTCAGGCTTGGTTTTTTACTCATGACTGACTGTTGAAAGCCTGAAAGATAATGTTCAGGGATAGTAGAAAGGGAAGCAGGCTGTCATTTCTCCTGTGCATTCCCCTGACCCACCACATGCTCAGACAAGGATGAGATAGGCTTATCTGCATTTTGATTCTATTCAGTAGTCATTGTCTCTGAAAATGTGCAAATAAAATAATGAAGACCATGATAAAATAGAGCAGGAAAAATATCTCTCTATTTAAAGCAGCTGTTTGGGTGCCAGCTGCTTAGTAACAAGTACATCTTTAATGAAATCAAACAATCCAGCAGGATTTATTGATTGCTAACAATTGTTTTAAATACAGTCTGGTAGGCTGGGCTGTTTGCATCCTTTTTTGTCCAATTAGTTCAGTTGGTTTGAATTAGACATACTTTGCTATTATCTTAAAAAATACAGCTCACTAGACAGTGCATTATTTTCCTCCAGAATAAAATGTGGGGGAGATGCATAGAATGAAAGATTTTTGAGGCTGTTCCAGCTGTTTAGAGGAAGGCAGCAGTGTGCCTTGTCAAGCTCTTTCACCCCAGCAGCTTCAGTTCAAATCCATCCTGAGATCTTGAATGAAGAGGCTGTGATATTCTCTCCTCGGAGCCTGTCGAACAGTGGAAAGAACAAGAACTCCTGTGTTTTTGTGGCACTTCAGAGCCAATTTCTGCAAGAACGATAAGAGAGTCCTGCGGAAACTTAAATCTTCGGGCTGACCTCTATCTGCCTGTAGTTCCACTCTTGCTAACATCGAGGGGAAATAAATCAGCAGTATTGCAAGCTGATAGACTAGATGGCAGAAGAAGTCCTTTCAGCCCTTTTTTCTGTGAACTTGGGAAAATCTGCCGTTGACTTCAAGATTGAAGAAGTTCTACTCCCAGACAAAGCTCTGTTTTTTCACAAAATTACAAATCAATCGTCAGTCATACCAGGACTAGTCGGAAATCCCTAAGCACCAAGCTATTTTCAGTACGCCTGCACAGCCACTGAAGTATTCATTATGGGCCTGATCCTTAATGATCCCTGATCCTACAGGGCTTTTAGATTCAGTAAAGACTGTCTCTGATTTCCTGGGAATTTTTAGTTTGAAAGAATGGAAGGCTCAGATCCACACATGCATGCTGAATGCAGCAGAACTACATGCATTCATTGCTGCTGCTTCCAGCTCTTTATTCTCTGCTTCAGTGAGCACGAGAAATATTGTTCTAAGTGTTGGACACACCTCACAGAACCACGGGAGCAAGCTAAGATAACCATTCAAAAGCACATGCAGATAAGAAAACAAATGGAATAGATAATTGACTGAAAACATTACTGTGTTTTCCTGAATGATGTGTTTAGACAAACGAGTGCTGGCAATATGATACATTGAGATTAAACAGTAGTTTGAAACTGTAGATGCTCAGGCCCCACACTGTGGGCTGTGCTATCCAAATGCTCCCAGGGAAATGGCTTTGTTTTGCCCATGCAGCAGAACGCACAGAAGCAGGCCTGGTGGCATTGGGGCAATTCCAGTGCACACGAGCTGCTGCTACCCAGTGTGCAGAACGGGGCTCACAGGTGAAAACCAGTGGTTCACACCAAGCACACCAGCTTCTCTGAGACTTGCAACCCTCTCAGAGGGCGTGGAGCTTAATTCTGCACCCCTACGTCACATTATCTTTTGGGGATGGAAACAGCACGTGCTATACACCAGAGAGCACCCTGACACTGCATCACCAAAAAACTCGTGGTATCTCCACACCCAACTCCAGATCTGAACCCTTCACTGTAGATCCATGTAGTAATCTCCTTGTGTAGTCAAATATAGAAGTTCTTTTCTTCATGAGACTCACAAATCCCTGCTTCTTCCAGGCATTTTATCCTAACAATTAGCACGGCTCAGGTTTTTATACCTGTTCTTAAATGAGTGGCAATCTGTTCACTGCCACACTACTGGCGAGGGGGTTGTGGTGGCAGGGGATGATCACTGTAGGGGCGAATAGGATGCCCCCAGACCTGTCACCACTGTGGAGAGGTGGGAACACTGGGGCAGCCCGGTGTGTCACCACATTGCCCCTTTTTCAGCAAGTCTTCCAGCAGATCAGCTGTGCTGAGAAACAGCCACGGAGCAGGTACAGCTTTTGCTCAGCAGTTAGCTGACAGTGCAAATCAGTAAGACCACTAAAACCACCAGCCTAGATCAGCACCTGATAAAAAGTCATTGGCTATTGGTTTTGATATGCTTTTTAGAGGCTGTGCAGAGCAGAAAATCAGCTATTAAAATATATTCTACCAGTGAGGAAAGTCTTTTTTCACAACATGAACTGATATTCACGAGGAAGAACAGCTTTCCATGGGCTGCAGATGTTCCTACTTTTGTCTGTGCCTTCTCTTTCTTTCAGACCTAGTATCCCCTGAAAGATGCCCCACAGATGGAGCTTTTTTTAAGATGTATTTTTGTCCTGGCTTCCACCGCATAGAATTCGTGGCTGCGGTGAGCTCAGCTGGCATGTCACTGTGTGGTGGCAGGAACCTCTGAGGGTGAGGGTGCCCAGGTGGGAGTGAAAAACTTCTTGGCCATCTCACGTGATTGCTCAATATCACAGCGGGAAGGGAAAACCTTTGCAGCTGGTGCTTGACAGAGCTGCATTTTATATTCCAGCAGTCTAATTTCAATCATTGAGTGACTTATAAGAATATCCACACATCAAGGTGTGCATTCACTGGCACTTCATCTCCATTCAGGTCATTTGACAGACCTTCAGAAGCAGTTCTGACTGCAGAAGAGGCCACAAATGAGTGTTCTGGCCTCCTTGAGCCAGGTGCTGTATAAACACATAGTTTTAGGCAAACGTTGAGTTCCAGTTTTTACACATTAGATAGATAAAAGCTGGGGTGGGGAACAGAGGTAAGAGAAGACTAAACTTCTTTTCAGGCTCATACATGGAAGGCATGCAAGCTCTTTTGAGTCTCAGAACCAGTAGCTCAAAGGCATCTCTGAGGATCAGCTCTAAATTTTGTACAACATCTGATATTCAGCTGTTGCCTTATCACTAATGCCAAGATATCACCCTGTAGATAACAAGTCTGCTCTAAACTGTTTAGAATAGTTGGAACACTGTCATTATGAAGACACTTCAGAATCAAAGGATATAGCAAAAGTAAGGCTTTCACTATTTGAGTCTGAATGGAATGATTGATTTAATATATTTAATTCCCTTGGTACAGAAATATATAGTAATGGCCACAGACTTACATATCTTACAGTAATATTATTTTTATTCCATAACCCAAGGAACTGAACTACAGTTGAGTTCCTGCTGTGCTATATGTTGGATATAAACATATTCTTACTCCTACACAAGCCAAAATCAGAAAATATTTCTTTTCCATTCTATCAATCTATTTGAAAATGAACACAAATTAAAGCCTTTGCTGACTTGCATGTAGTACATTTGTCACCTCCTCTCCAGTTGAATGGAGAAAACAGCTAATCTGACCTTGTGCAAACCAGCTGCATCTTGGCTCCTTTGTGAAGAGAATCCACGCAGCAAGGTCAGGTAAAAGCATAGGAAAAGGCCCAAATACATGGAAAATCCAGTGATGGAAGCAGCCTGATAAAGTGCATACTCGTGTAACTTACACAACACAGCTTCTCCTAAAGAAGAAACTCAGATTAAAAAAACCCAAACAATCCCTGAAGAGGGCTGTTTCTCTCAGTTGACCCTGAAAGGCGCAGGGGACTGGCCGAGGTGTCCACCCTGCAGCTCCTCAAAGCGGGGTCCCTGAAAGGCAGGGACACGGCCTGTCCCGGGCACAGCAGGGCTCCCTGGGAGGAAAGGACAGAGGCAGAGCTGTAGCTCAGCTTCTCCCCAGGAACCGTGAGATTGTCCATCCCTGCTTTCACGAACAGAATTCCATATTATCTCCATCACCTGCAGAAAGGGCTAAACTGAGCTCTTATTTGCCCTTCTTTAACCATAGGGATCCTGATTTCCCTTTCATGAGACACAACTCCAGAAGCATCTCCAGGCTTCTCCTTTCCCCTTTCCTGGGTATTTCCTTCAGTGTTAATTTGAAAAACAGTGATGAAAGGAGATGATTGACCTGGAGAAAGGTAAATGCTTTTAGAAGTGCTTTTGACACCAGAGTCACAAAGAGATTTTCTCTATCAAGAGCGTGTGGGGATAGATTCTAATCAGAGAGGTTTCACATTCCTTAAATATATGACTCAGAGTGAAGCCATCTTATATTAGAATATTTTTGTCACTTTCAGAATAGATTGGTGGGAAATTCCCTGCTCCAGATTGCCTACATTATTTTTTTTTTTCTTAATTCTCAGCATTGGTCATTTCCCCCAAGCACATTTGTGTCACAGAGTCACAGAAGGGAAATGACCTCTAAAGATCATCCACTTCCAACCCTCCATCTGTGGGCATGGACATTTTGCACCAGGAGCAGATTGTTCAAAGCCCTGTCCAGCCTGAATTTTTTCCTCGTCTTCCGCTGAGATGCCCTTATAATTTCCCTGGCACCAAATTCTCCCCAAAGCTGGCTAATATGGCAACCAGGGGGCTCCAGACAAATGGAAATTGAAAAGCCCTCAATTGCCTTTGGGACATTATTAGATTAAGAGGACTTTGAATGGAATATTCTTGTATTCCTTTCTTCAGTTTTAATGAGATATCTAGAAATTGCTGTACCAACTTTTTGCCATATCCCATTAGTGCAGTGGAGATGTATCCCAGTGTTTATTAATATTTTTTACCACTGTCTAAAATTACTTAAAAGAACTGATGAGGAGTTTCAGATGGATTGACTTAAAGCACACTGGCCCAGGCTGGAAAGTGACAGAGGGTTTAAGTCTTTCCTATCTTTATTATTTTTTTTTAAATTATTTTCAGCATGTGATATGAAAAGAAAAGAATCAAACATGTTTCATTTTACGTGTTCAGGCATGTAACAGCTAGTCATGCACATGAGATTTGGCATCCATAAAACCAGATGTCTCAGTAAAAATCAGGTCCAAGTATTTTATCCAAATTCTTATGAAATTCTCTCGGTTTGTCTACTTAAAGACACTTAGCATTGCAAATTTACGGGAGTAAAATTCAGTCTGGCTTCAAAACCTTGCAATGTAATTAACTGAGACTTTATAAAAAAAACATAATTTGCAAGCCAGCACACTATTAACATATTAATACTCTGACCCTTTCTGTATGAGGCTCATGAATTCAGTTGTGCTACATCTATAGGATGCTGTGACAGAAGTAGAAAAGTGAGGTAATGTAGCTCAATTACACCAATCAAAAGGTTGCTGTGTTCAAAGACAAGGATTAGTGTTAATAATTTTTCTCCAGGGAAGAAAATGCTCGATCCAGGTTCCTTTAGGGCCTGTAGATCCTTGTCAGGATGCAGAAAGGAGAGAACTCACATAACTAGGTCATTTCAGCTCCTTTTGTTTGGCAAGAATGGCCTATGAGATAAAACATTAGGAAAGGCTTTCCTCCATAATTGTTATTTTATTATCATTGGCTACATTTACTACAGTTGTATAAATACATTGGTAAATAGATATTGCTTAAACCTTTAAAAACTGTCATTAAAAACATAGAAGCATTCTTCAGTACTGGTTCAAGACTCTCAAATAACATTTATTATTATACAATGGAATAATAATTATAGACAGTGCATAAAATGCACAGGTATTATTGCATTTCTCTTTGTACGTGCTATTTTTAAACAGTTTGCCATGTTGAAGTAACATAATGTACCTGAAACTGGGACAACACATCTTAGACATACTATTCCCATTTGAAATGGAAATAAATATGTCTGCAGTGAGTTTATAGCAAGCTTACCTCCCTATTTCATCATTATAATAATTTTCTTTCAGTGAAGAGAGGTGCAAGCAGGATATGAGACACACGTGCAGAACTTGCAGCTCCAGCAGATGAACAGCTTCTGAAAGTTCGATGTCACTGATGAGTTTTAGGGAGGCTAATAAAGAACAAAATCAGAGGGGAATGCACCCAAGGCTGATTCACTTAATCAGGCTGCTCTCAAAGGCTCTTGTCACTGCCCCTCCAGCTCCTGCCACAAGCCCGGGACAGTGATACCCCCATTTCTCCACCTCCAAATATTTTTTCCCCTCTGGTCTCATTAAAAAATTTCCTGATACTACTGTGATGGTTTTGCTGCTTTTCACTGGAAGCTCTGTCTTTGCGCAAGGCAAGTATTTGAATTAGGGCAAAATCTGGTGGCAGATAATGGAAAGCAGGAAGGTGGAGGTACTGTCTGTTAAGCCTATTTATATTCTGTTATATTATTAACACTTGTCTTGGATTTCTTTGAAATTTCAGGACCGAAATTCAGTCCCTGATAAGTCAGTGACAAAACTGTTTCTGTGTGGCTGAGATCTTCCTCTGATAACAAGCCACAGGGAGGGGAGAGCAAGGCAGATTCCTGAGCTTTTGTGTTTGCTGTGTGCCTGGTAATTCCTCATTTCACTCAGATAGTGCTGGGTCACGTTATAAACTTGCCACACGTAAATATTTCCATTCTTTGGTGCACCGCCGTTTTCACTTATTTTGAATTCTTCAGGTGAATAAAGTGGCCTCATAACTTTGAAAGTTATTGCCAAAATATATGCTGTACTATTTCCCCATTAACAACACACAATTATTTGGGAAGAAATTTTTTGTGCACTAGTATATGGATATAGGTAACATAAATAATTCATGCAAAACATACTGTGCATATTGTGTTTTTCTCGTTATTACAGGAATATGTTATTAACATGCTTAGGCTTCTGTAGGGGTTTCATTTTTCATGTCTTTCCTACATACTTCTCCTTTCCCCGTCCTTATGAAGTTCCCAGCATCTAAATAAATTATGTCACATTGAAATGTTTTGTGGGAATTAGAGCCATAAAAATTAGGTCTTTGGGGGTATGGCTTTAAATGACTTCCTGGCTTCTTAGGTGTGTGATTTTTCTCTCATTCACTATAGATTTGTGCTGTTAACAAGGTAGAAAAAAGAGTGATATTTTTGTTTAAAGAGTGAGAATTGTGGGGTTTTTTCTCTTACACAAAACACACAAAATTGATGTTTTCAAATGCTTTCAAATTTTATGCATTATAAAATGTTCTTGTTTAAGTCCCATGTTTTGATTAAATCAAATTGCTTGTTTTCTTATTTTAACTTCTTTTTAATCCCAATGCAATTGTAGTTCTAGATGACAGCTAACAGCAGTGGTCAAGATGGAATTTTCCAATTTTATTGTAATGTATCATTATATTTTTTAGGTGACACTTCCTCACATCAGAAATGTTTCCAAGAATTTGTCTCCCATGAATTCTCATTTCCTACAAGAAATATGTAACATCAAGTAATTTACAAGAGCTCTAACAATGGTTTATCTTTCCACAAAGTATTGTGTCACTATTGATTTATACCAATGAAAAGGAGAGACAATTCAAGAAATATTAATCCCTTATATGAAGCAGTGTGTGGAAATAGTCAAAAAAAGAGTCCAGAAGTGGGAAAATTATATTGGCAGCATTTTTTTTTTCTCTCTCTGAGTTTTCAGTGGATTTCGTTCCATTTTAAAGTTTTACAGCTCAATTTTCAAAAGGGCAAATTTTAGAGATTATTACCCAATATAAATGTTATGGTGTTTTTATTTATTCGTATACTAAGTGTCTTAAATCTCTGGCTCCATGTATTCCAGTTCTTCAGAACCAGAGCTTGCAGGGACATAGATTTGCCTGCCTAGATTTAAATCTTATTTAGTCTTGGGCTTTATGCAGCTGTGGGCAGGGTATTGGGTCTGATTTGCTTCTTGAAACAGACCTCTGCCACTAATTTCTGGTATGAAAGGAAGCCAGAAGGAGACTTGATCAAATGGCTGCACTCCTCTTTTTAAAAATAATAAAGTAAAAAAAAAAAAAAAAAAATCTCAGACTTCAGGAAAAAGTGTGATCGCTTTGACAATTATAAACATCTCACAAACTGTGGTCACTTGCAATTTTGTTTTCCAGCCTTATCAAGTGACATTCATCTAACGAAACATGGATGTCTAAAATTTGTTCCTGAGTTAATCAATGTAAGTTTCCTTTATAGTCAACAGAATGAAACAGGTATTTTTCTGAGCAGTGAATCTCATTAAAAGGTATCATCTGGAATAAGTCCAGTGACTCACACCTTAAAAGTTCTTGTAAATCTCTGCTGATGAAATGGACTCTAGACTGACTAGCTTAGAGATAAATATCTATTCTGTTCATGCCTGATGCTGGGTGAGAAGAATCCTGCACTCTTCAACTACCCACAAGAATGATGAACTTTCTGACTTCCAAAAATGTGCTGACATATCCTGCTCTATTTTAAGCATATTTAAGAAACTGAGTGATGTTTCTCTGGGTCTGTCAAAAACTATTAATAGACATCAGCAAAGAGGGGTGGTTTATGTTTAGTTTCACCAGCACAGATTCGTTTTGTGCTCGGAGCAGCTTTGAACCCTTCTGTTCAAGGCTCCACAATGAGGTCACGAGAAGGGGAGAAAGCAAACCCTGAATCCATTTCCCCCTGTGCGTTTGGGATAGGGTGTGAAACTGTGCTAATATAACCCCAATAAAATCAACCGTTTTTAGTATTCTCAACCTCAGAAACAATTTTGCCATTTGCCTCGGTGTAACACTGCATCTCTCAGCTTATTACCAGCAGTGTGTCAAAGACACAGATGCAAAACTTATCAAAGACTCACCAAGACAGGATATCTCTGATCCCTTGATTCCCTCAGGGGAACTCCTTCCACTTAATGCTGTGCAAGCTAGTTATTTTCTCAAGCTCTCTGGAGGCTTCTGAAATTTATTTCCAAAGGTGTCTATTCATAATGTGTTGCTTTTTTTATACTGTTTTGCATTTATTTATAAAGTGGAATTTATGCTTTTTTAAAAAAATCTTGTGTGCATGAGATATTTCTTTGCTCTTAGTATTCCCCTACTGCAAGATAACCCCTTATGAGGGGTGAAAGATGCACTCATTTTTCAAATTTTCTACTGTTTCTCATGGAGGATAAATGTGTGCTGACTCACTTATTTAGCAGAAAATTCAGTTTAAAATCTTCTGATTTCTACAGTATATAACCATACCTCCATCTCAAAGGAAATCTAGTTTCAAGAGAGCCTTTTTCAGACATTCGTTTCACAGAAGCGTAGTTTTCAAGTATGCTAACTCTTATTGATTAAAAAAAACTCAGAGCCACCCAGTAGTACATCAATGGCTAAGCCAATAAAAACAAATAGCATTGTAACTGATCACACACATGGGCAGATTCTCAACGGGTGTATATCATCTTCGGTTCATTAACCTCAATGGAGCTAAATGGATTTTACATCAGCCCAAGATCTAACTTTAATGTGTGAATCTGTTAAAAAAAAAATAATAGGAAACATTTATTGAGAGATCAGAATTTGTAACATTTTAAATGCCTGTTTTGCAGAGGCTGATTACTGTTGTGTGAAGGAATTCTGCCATTACTAAAATATTTCTGACACTTCCTGACACCCTAAATTCTTCAGGAGAAAAAAAAAAAAAAAAGGTAGTCTTCACTTTTCTTATGACTTCCATGGATTTGTCTTCATTTTGGTTTAAAGTTCTTTGAGGGCTTGTGAAAGTTGCCAGGCAAACAGTTCTCGAGACTGAAACGATGTTTTGGTGTATCAGAGAACAGTAACTACCCAGGGTGTGAGTGCTGAAAACAACAGCCACAAAATAAGGCGTGAAGCCAGCATAAAATCTGGAAATTATTGTAAGGGAAATAGAGACTGATCCTTCAGTTTTCCTGCTAGACACCTCAGTGCCTTGCTTCAGCACTGAGCCCCTGTCAAATCCGTGGATTACTGTAAAAGCACAGGCTCTACCCAAATCTCGTTGCTGTTTCTGTTGACAAAAGCATTATGGACAGTCTAGGGTTTGACGTGATGTAGTTTGGCACACCTCCACTAAAATCAGATATTCATAGTGAGCAGCCGACCTTGGGTTTATCTCTTTCTTTACAGTGATACAGCACAGAGATGGGCACCCCAACAGGTTACTTCTTCTTACAATGTCTTTTCTCTACAAGATGTGACTGCTTAAAAGTTCAGCCGTGATATTTTGGTGTTTAATGTGGAATAAAGAATAAATGAAAATTCCAACAAAACCAAATGAAAGCAAAATACAAACAGACTTTGAACTGGAGAAGTAAATCTTGTTACTTAGATGAAACTTTAACAGCCCTTCAAACTATTCATAAAATAGCATTTTGATGAGTCAGACACAGCTCAAAATAAACTGAGAAAAATATTGTGTAATAATTACTGAAAACGTTCCTTCTATTTCCTGGCCTTAGTTAAATAATCATTGACACAAACAACCATATAAATTATGGGGAAAATTGTCTTCTTTTGTAGCTAGTGAGCTCAGGAAAAAATAATGTATTTAATCTTTAGCTTCACAGGTGGCTACCACTGGGACAATATTTCTGTGATGAGACTGCCTTTAATAGTGTGTCCCCCAGTTTGTGTTTTATACCTGTGATGTTTTAGTGTGGTTCCTGTGTCTGTGTGTTGCATAGATCAGAGTGTGTGCAAGCAAAGCCAATGTAGAAGCTGTTTATAAAGTCAGGCTCAAGGTGCTCGCATTTGTGACGTGCTCACTGGGTAATGGTTCAACACTCACGTTTCATATTAGTGCCCAAGGAAATAAACTTGACACACATTGTGTTTGTTCTTTATATCTACTCACACTAATGATTGAAAAATGCTGCAGTTAATAACTTTATGCATTTTCTGCTTGTTTTTATTTATGTGATGTGAGGTTTAAGACTTACTTATCTGTCAGACAGGAAATGTTCTTTTCTGATTCTGGGTACCTCTAAAACTGAGATAAAATTGATCAAGTCCAGAACCTGTCTTGACATGGTAATATAGTAAATTAGACGTAAAGCAGAATAATTGGGTGACAGAGAAAAGCAGTTTTGCTAATCACATGCCTTGACATCCCTTCTGTATCCCGTACTACATGACATTCCAATGCCTGGACATTTTAGAGATCCCTTTCCAAGGAGCTTGTTAACAAGTCTGCAGCTCGGATTAAACAGGGCAGTACTCAGAGCTGTGTTCTGGCACTATATAATTTATGTACAGAGATGCAAACATTGGAAGCTGGGCCTGTTTTTCCAGGCCCAGTGCTGGGGTAGTTTCAGAAGGACGAGGAAGAGTGCACTTTCTCATGGGTCCGGGGTGATTAACGAAAGGTGGGAGCTGTAGCAGGGAGAAAGCTGCGTTTCAAGGAATGTGCAACCTTCCTCCCCACTGGATACACACTGGAGACCTCCATGGCTCCTCCTGGTCAGCCTGGGCTTCCAAGGTCCTGGGAACAAGGACGAGCAGTGTGACTGCAGAGTGAGCTGACACACTCTCAGGTGAAAAACTCCTCAGTTTGAAATAGCCTGAGCAAGGCTGGGCGGCCCAGTGGGAGATGCCCAGCAGTCCATATGACAATTTTTACAAGTTAAGCTCTGTGAGGGGCTCTTCTGCAGTTGGGAAAGTTTACCACGGTCACCATCTCTCTTGCACGATGGGCAGTACCAGTTTATTTCCAGGAAAGTCTGGAGTCCTGCTGCAGACAACATTTTGCTGCTTTAATTTTCTGATTATTTATTATTGCGTTTTGTTCGGGGGTGGCATTAGCAGGTGACTCAGGAGTGTGCTAAAGCCATATGGTCTTGTGTTTGTGTTTGAGGACAGGTACTCAAGGGATCCCCTGCTCTTCTGCTCCTGAGAATGAAGAATGTGCACGGTGAGCACTTAAATGTCCTGGTCAGCTACAGCAGCCCTTGCAGCATCTGTGAAAAGCTAGGGAAGTTTCTATACTTTCCTTACAAGGGTAAGTTGTAAAAGTTCCAGGAAGAGAACAAAGCAGACCCATAGAAAGGACTGAACAGAGACTTTTTCACTTTCCATACCATTTTTCTAGCACTGAAACTCACATATTTTGATATACCATTATATTGCTGTATCCACAGGAAAAAAATAGAGTGTAGATAGATATGAGGTGAAGAGCATGTATAGCTGTGCACTGAGAATAACAGTTGGCTGCAATTAAATTATGACATATGAACAGTCACTCCAGAGAATACTGGGGGATAAATGGCAGAGGATGGCCAAGGACTAATCACATCTTCTTCGAGAGGTGTGACCTCCCACATTAGAGAGTCTTTAACACCGTGCTATGATGTTATTAACTCGGGGAGTGTCAGTGAATAACAGCAGTCTGGAGGGCTTTCCTTTGGCTTTCTCTGATACAGCAGCTGACCAGACCTATTCGATTAAGGAACCTCTGGCAAGAGATGAGCCTTGGTAAAATGAACCTTGGAGAAAAGTATGTCACAGAAAAGAATATAAAATACCCCGTTGTAGACCATTGTCAGAAACTCTATCCTATTTTTATTTTGCATTTTGTCTTATGTTTACTTACCAACATGCTGGTGTGTCCACCACACAAGGATCATTTCAGGTTGTCTTTTTCCTGTTGGCATCAAAACCATGCAAAAACCCCCCCCAAAAGCCACAAACGACCACCACCAAAACACAAAACCAACCATACCAGAGGTTTTCTTGAGCCTCTAGTTTACCTCACCTGCAGAAATGAAGGTGCCAGACCCACAGCAAAAATCCTCCTCCCACTGCAGACTCAAATTTGAACAAGCATGGTGATGAGTCTTCCCTGTTTCTGAGTCATTGTCAGACGAAAATTACTGAATGAGGTACAGGAATGAACTGTAAGAGGTCTAGACTGCTATCAGTGTGTCTGGAGTGTCCAAGTCCACAGCTTTCAATTCTCTTTTCTCTCTGCAATCCAGCTTAGGTTTTAGCACCCTTCCTGGGGGAGGCAGGAAAGGAAGAAAAGGGGGGGGCAGTTTTCTGAATGAGTGGTTTTTGTTAGCACTGCTATTCACTTGCAACAGCGGAGAAAAAGTGTCAGCTGGAGCCTCATCTGGATTTCTCAAGATGAACTGGAGGGAAATGCTGTGAAGAAGTTGCAGTAGTTGCAATGTCTGAAATGCAGAACACCAGAAAAGAAAATGAAAAAGATTTTCTCTGTGGGATGAAATCTGGCTGCTGTGTGCTGCAGTGCATAATACAAGCATGCAAATCTTATTAGAAACAAATAAAGTCTAAAATATATATGGAAATGAAGTCTAAATATATGTGGCTGAAGAATCTTGGGCATTTGGGGAAGCAAACTACTCTAGTTCTTGACATAGGTTGTATTCAGATTTGTCTCCAGATTTTTCCTTTTTTTTGTTAATTCCCAAATATTTTTCTGTGGCTTTTTGTTTGTTAGCTAAAGCTTAGTGAATACGGACAGTTTGTTCCCTTTCCTGCTTACTTACAGAATGGAGGAACTCCCCAGCAAAAATCTTTTATCTTTCATGTCATTAAAGTACTGAGAAAATCATTCTCCCCCAACACAGAAATTTCCACTCCACCTTTCAGTTTCAAGATATCTGGAAGTCCTGTCCTGCTGGCAAGTTAAGAAGGGCAAACACAGATCACATAAAAATTTCCAGTAGGAAGTTTCACTAAAATCATGTTTAACTCCTTGCCTCATGTCTGACACCAATCTCAGATTCTTGAAAAAGGACTTAGCAAGGGACAAAAATCCACAGCCAAAGCAATTCTGTTTGAATGAATTATAGGTGCCAAAGCTTTTTCTCCCATCCTGAGATCCTGATCAGTCCAAGTACTTGTCTACACCGAAAGTACACAAGTGCATTCACACACTTACACATATCAAATGTGTTACTGGGTAAAACTACCAGCCAGCAGAGACCAGAGCTGTAAAGAAGATCTGGCCTGAGAAGCAACCTGGGAATTCATGACCTCCCCTCTGCAGCCTGGGCAGGAGAACCAGATGTTTTCAGCCTCGGTGGCCCTCCCCTTCAGCAAGGGCGAGCTCTCTGCAGCAGGGCCGTGAGAGTGGAAAGGAGACAATGGAAGAGGAGGCTGTGGGGAAACGCTGGGAGAAGCTGCTCAGTGCAGGGACAGGCTGGCCAGTGTTTCTGGAAGCCTTTCAGTGTGAGCCACATGTCTGTGCCTGTCAACGGATAAATAAACTGCAACTTTTTAAGGGATGACTAACCAAGGCTGAGTATCTAAAAACTGCTTAAAATTTTAACTTTAATGAGCACTTTTAAAATGTATCTTTATGATACTAAAACTAATATACGTGTTTTTTAAGGGGAAAAAAATTATAAGATGATGTTCTTTATATTTATGCTGTCACTCATGCTTTGACTCTGATCACTTATCTGGATAATTAAGCAGTATCACTGAGGAACCAGATACCAGAAATCTGATATTAATCCATCTCTCTTAATAGTAACGCAAAGCCACTGGGGTGGAAAGCAGCCTAGTCTTCCTAATCCCCTTTTACCAACATTTCGGCATCAGCATATCTCATTTATTTTCAAAAGTGGTTCAAGACACACTATCGATGGCTTAAGTCTAATTTAGGCTTTAAATCAAAATATATTAATAAATGCAAAAATTGTCAAGATTACCAAGATTTCTTGAGGGAATGATTCACAACCAGCTCATGTCCCTCTGACAGGAACTGGGGACAGCTAAATGATTGTTGCATGTCTGCATTGCTTTAAGGTACAACACTTTCCTTTGAATTAAAAGAAGGCAGGATTACAGTGGAGACCTTGAGATCCCACTGCCATACTTATCAGGTGTATGTTAATGATGGTCTGAGCAACTTCTACAAACATTAATTCACCTGCCAGCCCTGCAGAGTCCAAGGCTGTTCTGTTCTCTCCCTCGTGTGTAGCAGTGTTTATGTGAGCCTTGCTGTCCCCTTCAGTGCTTCTCAGAGCATTTTGGGTTCAGTTTCCAGACTGTCCTAAAGCCCTCGTTAGCCACTGATGAT
The DNA here is from genome assembly GCA_013397915.1 of Daphoenositta chrysoptera. Lineage (NCBI taxonomy): Eukaryota > Metazoa > Chordata > Aves > Passeriformes > Daphoenositta > Daphoenositta chrysoptera. The sequence continues at coordinate 935,558 of VZRO01007454.1, read as the reverse complement.
CCCATTATCCCCTGAGCATTTTGAGGGGGCTGGACTTGAACCCAGAATGTGACGGGTGCCCCAGCAGGAGTGGTGGTGGGTGATGGTTGGCACAGGAGAGCTGCACGCCCGTCCCTTCCCTGCCCCAGTGCAAACCAGCCTGGAACAGGCAAGCAACACACACCCAGACTGAGCATCAGCCTCGGGTTGGGAATATTATTTTATATATATCATCCATATACAATATATGATAGATATAATATTATNATTATTATATTATTATATTATTATATTATATATTATATTATATACTCTATATTATATATAATTTTTTTAATATTTATATATATATATAAATATTATTTTTTTGCTTGATGGCATGAGTTTGGGCTCTGCTCCTGGTTTGTGGGGTGAGACAGGTCCAGCTGTCACATTTTCTGTGGCCACCCATCCACTCAGCTCTGGTCTCAAGTGGCTGGAGCTGGTGCTGGGCAGTTGCTTCAAAAGGCTGACCAGCTGCAGCTATGGGTGTGCTTGAATCACGAATGGCAGCTCTGACCCCAGAGCCATCGGACTGCAGGCTGTGTCCTGTTTACTGTCACCTCACTGCGTTAGCCACTGCTGACACCCCCTGTGCACACTGAAATGCAATGCTTTGAACTCGTAGCTGCAAAACCAAATATACGGTGACAAAAGCAATAGAAACCAGGCTCAGATATCTACTCGAGCCCCCAGGTGATGCCTTCTCGTTCCTGAGGGCCTCAAGGAGGAGCTGAGCAGACACACGAGTCCATTAACCTCACCCACTTCCAAAGTTTTCAAAGGCACTGGTGGGGACAGGGTCCGTGTACAGTCCCAGTAAAAGTCTGAGGCGTTTCACCTCGCTGTTGTGGCTGTGCCAGAGACAGACACACTCAGCACAGGAGCCTGCAGGAGACTGCTGTTTCCCCATGTATATTTTATTAAGTGTTGGTGCCACCAAACACTGTACAGATGGGGGAATCTATCACTTTATAAAATAATTAGCCTGCTATTTCCATGACAAGAAAAAACAGCAGAGTGTAGGCAGCAAACTGAGGTGCTGCTTTTACCTTCCTCTTCGTTTTTGTATTTTTACCAAAACAGGAAAATATTTTTACAGGATAGGCCAATAGTGCCACTGGAATTGAATTAGAGCATCCTTAATTAATATGTCAGAATATGAGAAATGATGAAAATATGTATAATTAAATTCTTGCACTAAAAACAGGATTATAATATGTGACTAAAATAGATCAGGACATTTTTTTTTTGTGTGTGTGTGTGCTTTTTATTTTTTTCCCTCATATTTTTATTTTAATTAAAAGAAATATGGGCTCTGGTATCTTTGCATTGTATCTTGATTAGCTATTACATGCCTGGCTAAGAGATGGGTCACCCCAAAAATTACACACTATTTGTGAAAATGAAAAGAATTTTCCCAGTTCTATGAGTACAGTGTTATTTTCAGGCTAATATACAGTAGTAATAGCTTGGCACTGTGGCAACCTACATTGTCGATAATAAGAAGCTGTTTGAGACAGGTGCTTGAAAGAGCAAACTTCTTACATAAATTAAATACCTATTTTCAACTACATGGCTCCAATTTTCAAAGGCGGTGAGTGATTCTGGCTATTCTAGTTTTCCAGGGCTCAAAATCAGACATATGCAGAGGGTCTGATTTTCTAATTTTCAGTGTTTATGGAAGATCCAACTTCATTAAAATGTCTGAGCGCCTCTTTTCTCTCCCTGTCACTCAGGAGTTCAATGAATTAGGTCAGTTTGGATGCCGGGTCACACCTATGCAGTGAGTAACCTCACAAACTATTTTACATCAGGCGTTTTTTACTCTGTTAATCTCTTCTTCGTGTGCATGGGTTGTAGTTTTTTTTAGCTTAAGGGAAATATTTTAAACTGAAAGTGTCTTTTTGTCTCTACTTCATGGAAGATTTTCAAACAGTTATGTGAAAATTAATTATAGACTAAAACTGAGATAAAAATATGTGGACATGCAGATGATCTGTATGAAACAAACAAGAGACCTCCCTTAAAAAAATCCCATCTGCTACTGCATCTAATAAAATATTATTTATTCAATTATTTGATGTATCACTCATATAAATCTCCCACTTCTTTCACAATTTTTCTTAGCAAAAGTTGTTACTCTACATCCCAGTCAGATCCTCAAAAGATTTCAAAATCCTCAACCCAGCCTGGATACCAGCATTATAAAGGGAAATGTCCAGATGCATCCAGTGCCAAAAGAAAACCCATAAACTACACATAATGAAGAAGTAATTGTAGGAAATTGAGTTTTCTGTTCTTGTGCTTTCCTAGCGTTCAGCTCTTCAAAGAGATAGCGAATATTCTATTGGTTAACATTTAACCCAAACTAATAGGTCCAATCTCACATACTCAAATAAATCATAATGTCTTTTCAATTAGTTTGCACTTTTGCTCGCTGCTGTCCTGAATAATTAGGAAAACAATTCACATTTCGCTGGGAGATGATATGAAGTGTTATTCCTGTGATAATTACCAAGCTGCAGTTCAGTTTCCCTGGCTCCCACCAGGTCACCAGGGCACAAAAGAGGACACCGTGAGAGCATTAATGAGCTCTCATTGAAGATGTTAAAAAGCTTGTATTGATCTGTTTGTCCAAGAAGGAGATATTTAAGCCTTTCTGCTGAGGGCAGGAGAGACAGAGATTCCTATCACAAAGCCTTTTATCCAGCCCCTTCTGTTTCTGGCTTCAATATTGCCCAGTCTCAGCATGTCTGGTTCTGGAGGTCATACTTTTAAACTTTCACAACATTTTTTTTTTTCTTTTTCTCTTTCTTCTTTTTTGTTTAAAAAAAAAAAAAAAGGAAAGAGAGATAATATACAGTGTACACTTAACCTTTACTACAGGGATCCCTTTCCACAGCCAGCTATTTCTGAGAACGAGCTGCAGTGCAGTAACATCTCCCTTCTCACTATACACCACTAACACACATCTCAATTAAATTAGGGACACTCCAGACAATGCAAAGTCTGACTCAGTGCAAAATGTTGTTCTTATTTTGAAAGTGGATCAAATCAAATCGCTTTTGCTGGAGGTCGATCAGACTTTTTTCTCCAACATCACAGTTTTTTTGTGAACTTCTGCACTTGCTATTTCTGGCTGGAAACGGAAGTGGAAGAACTGTAAGGCTACGAAATCACTGGTTCTTGTGGTATCTTCAGAGGAGATTTCTTTCTGCAGGCAGGGGAGGCAAATCTTCTCCTGCTTTCAACTCTCTGCATTGTTATGATATATTGCAGCTGTAAACTAGTTCTGGGTACACTTTACTACTCATCAATTTTGTCTGCTCTCTTTTAAATGCCACAATGAACTGTCAGTGAGCATTCCCAGCCTGTCTGGGGTAGAGCATGGGAGAAAAATTAATGTAACTGTTAAAGCTGTATTTTCTTTGTTTATATTTGTCACTTGAACCAGCTGTTGTCTGGTTCAGCAAGGTTATATCTCTCTCTTCACTACATCTTATTCACATTCATCTTGGTATGAGCAACTCGGTGAGGCCACTTGTGTGGGTCTCTTGTAAATGGTTACTGAAGAGACACCTCGGGATCTGTCATGGACATTGTTAAGGAGGAGTTCAAGATGTGCTTCTTTCTTGGCATACAGCAAAGGCCATTATAGCTGAAAATACCTCGGTGTTGGTTTTAAGCATCGAGATCAATGCAGTGATAGGAGCCTGGCAGAAAGGCTGGTAAGAAAGCACTTCCCAGGATACCACACAAAACCACTCCTTAATGTTGTAGCTCAGGTGTAAGATCAGAGATCAGTTTTTCCTGACTTGCTGTTTATTTCAGTCTTAAGTAACTTGAATGCCGTGGCCAGTTCTAAGAGGTATTTTTTCTGAGAACAGGTTTCACAGTCTTCCACTGCAGAATGGATGAAGACACAAATCACACTCCCGGTGCTCTGATGCAGTAATCTCCACCCCAGGGATGGAGCTGGCAAGACACCACGTGCATCTCTGCCACATTTGGTGGCCACCTAATAAAGATGTGCGGGAAAGATGCAGGAACAAATAGAATTGGACATGGATAGGAAGTAATGACCCTTGAGTGACAACTGAGGTTATGTGGATGAATATTAAATGTGAAGGGTCTGAATTATTCATTGAAGGTTCAAGGTAAAAGGGTTAACCTGATAACATCCTCTTACTGACACCTCGCTCAGGTAGAAATCCCAATTCTGTGATGCTTTTCAAACCAGTGACAGGACAAGAGGACAGAGCTGCAAGGTGCACCAGGGGAGGTTCAAGCTGGACATTGGGACAAATTTCTTCATGGAAAGGGTTGTTAAACACTGGAATGTACTGCCCAGAGAGGTGATGGAGTGGCCATCCCTGGAGCTGCACTTCTTTTCATTATGTTACAGCATGGAGGTAAATGCACCTTGGGCAGGAAATGCATGCAGGAGACAAAGGAACAGTGGAGAAGAGGAGCAGAGGAGAAGTGGAAGGAGTAGAAGGCAGAACATGGAGTTAACCAGCAGAAAATGTTTAGTAGTGCATATCTTCTTCAAAGAAAAGAAAGTCTGCGCTACTAAAAAGGTTGTTTCTGCAGAAAAAGCCTTTCTTCAACACAAAAAAACCCTACCCACTAAACAAACAAAAAAAAAAACAAAGAAGAAAAATGAGTCTTTTTTTTTTTTTTTTTTGTAGTTTGCACCACCATCAGCACAAGGGAAAGATCAGTTTCAGCACCAGTAAAGTCACTCTGGGAAGATGAATAATTCCAGGGCAATCTAGTTCTCCAGATTTTACACTGTCAAATTATTGTAATATGATTTAATCAAGACCTGTACAGAACTTCGAAATTCTCCTAATTCTCTGACATTTTCTGTTTCTTCAAGAATATCTAGACAGCTGGTGCCTTGCTGCAAGGGCCTTTGGGTAAGGTAACACAGCTTCAGGAGGAAGCTGAGGCAAACACAGGCTGCTTCTGAATAAAAGCATCCACACAGGAGTCTGACACATTAAACTAATGTGCTCTTACTTAAGCCTTTTAGAGATCTATTTTAGCTTTCTTGGCAATCTCTTAACAAGAAGAGAGTAGGGTCTACACCAACATGGAGATGAAGTGTACTTCTCCAGTTCGAGCTACTGCAAACATTAAATTTAATCAGTTGACTGTTAAATAAAAATCTTTTCCTCTCACTGGCAGGTTCGGTTTCAATAACTCCTTTACTGCCTTTCCTCAAAAGGATACTCACTTTCATCATCACAGTTTTAAATTTCTGGCTGAAACAAGGAGGACTGATCAAAAGTACATTCGTGTTGAGTGGGGAAGGTCAGGCATCTCTGATGGTTCAGTGGACACATTAAGTGACTCTTACTAAGTTACTGCACTGAGATATTACCAACAGCCTCCTTTAGGAGTCTTGGACAGTAGAGATCTCACAGCTATTAAGAACTGGGAGAAAAAAATCCTGGAGACGGAGAAATAAATGAAAAATAAAGGAAATCTGATCTGTGCTAGAAGAAAATAGTGAAAACATGCTTAGGTTCTACATAATGAGTGTGCTATAAACTGGTAGAAGCAGAGAGGCACTGACCTTAGAGACCTGTACAGATATACATGTTCTGTGGAAAGTTAATCAAATTAACTGATCTTTAACCCAGCAGTGTCAAAGTTTTCTTCATACTTCAGTTTCCAGCCTCCTATTAACAGTTATTTATAAAAAAAAAAAAGGAAAGGGCGAAGTCAACTGTGGAAAGAATTGCAGCAGTGGCAGAAAACCCTTAGTCCCCTCAGTTTTAATGTCTGTCTACCAGACTGGTTTTCACATGACACCTCTCTATAAATGAATCCTTCTGTACACTTAGATCATCAAACAGACCAAGAAGACTGCAAGGTGCCTGACACGCTTTTCTCAGGATTCAAATTAAAACACTGACTTGAGATTTTATTTTAAATAGTGCCCTACTTGCTTATTTTGCTGAAATCAGATGGTTGGGAACTTGCAAGCTATACACACTCTTGCTTAATGCAAATTGTACATTTTTATCATAAAGGTTAACAGAGAGGCAGGCATTTCTGATTCTAAGTTCTCATTTAAGTTTGAAATTAAAAGAGTTCCCATTCTCCTGCACTTTGCAGGAACTACACACAGCACCACCTCTACTCCTCAAGCTGCAAAATTAGTACTTCAGGGAATTGGGCTCTCTGCCTGGCATTAATCAGTGAGTGTTTGGGTTTAACCATCCTTTCAAAGGACGATTCTTGCAGTTGTAGCAGCCTAGGTTGTACTTGACAGCTCTCCTGCAAAACAGCAGCAGACAAATCCACAAGGCCAAGCACTGTTTAGTATCCCTTATTAGTTGAATAAGAACAATTCTCTGTTTTGGCATAAAGAGCAAAAATATTCATTTAAACCTGATTACTGTTTGCTTAGTGGAAGGCTGTTTGGGGCACTTTAAATAAGGTCTGTCCCATTACATGCTGCCTGCCAAAACTGTAATTAGCCACTGTATATAGAAAAAAAAAAAGGAAATAATAACAGTCTCTTTTTTTTTTCCTTTCTTTCAGTAAGTTTCTTCCTATAGAACAGGGGCTATCCTTCCCAGTCATCAACTGCAGACAACTTCCTGCAATGGTGAAAAGGTTGAGACTGCACGACTCAGAGGAACTGGGAAGGAAAAAAGACAACTATAGTGCATTTCCATCCAAATAGCTATTATCACGCTGCTACTATCAGTTATTAAAATCACAGCATGCAACATTTAACGTGCTCCTAAAATTTGAAAACATGAGAAAATCAGAAGGGGAAGAACTGCAAGAGCTCTGGGTATCCTCTTAGTCTAAAGCTTCCACATGGAACTCGTGTGCCTTGACCAAAGCCAGCTCGTGCTGATCTCACCTTCACTGTAATTGGGAAAACAAGGCCATAAAGAGAGTCTGAAAAGCATCAGGAAATGTCTTGCTTGCATAGGAAATAAGAAAATTATTAAATAAAAACCAAAATTAATTAATTGAGTCAAAATACAGTCAGAATCACGTAGTTGGACACTGACCATGTGTTTATTTTAAATTTTCACTTTTTCCTGTTCAGTGACTAGAAGTATTTTAAAACACACAGATCCGGGCTTTAAAATCAGTCATCTCAGGATTCAACCAATGAACATTTTTTTCTGTGACTTTGCATGATTTGCAGTGATTACCCTTTGACTGTTGAGTGAGAATGCTGCTCTGTTTGGGGGGGTATTTTAATCTTTTCAGACTTTGAAAGTGGAGCTGGTTAGGATTTCTTCAGTATTCTCCTTGTTGCTATCTCCCAAAATACTGACTGCTCAAAAAAAAAAAAATAGATTAATCTCCTCTGGGACAGAATTTTTGGGAGGAAGATTTCAGAGATATGCCCCACAATAATCTGTAACTCAGTGGTCATTCACTGAAGTGGAAGAGACTTAGATTAAAATCAGCCCACCATATCAGGCATTAAGAAGATCTGAATGTGAATCTTCAGCATCCCACGTGAGTTCTGTAATGGAAGAATGTGCTGGACTGTGGGGAGCACGGAAAGGAGTGTGGTAGTCACAGAGTGCTCCTAATTCTTCCTTTCTTTTGATGAACAATATCTAGAAATTTTAGCTCAATCTGATGCAGATGTTTTTCAGGGATATTTTTTCATAATTAACCTTCTTCCTACCCTTCCCTACCTTCCCTTGGCAGTTTGGGTTGTGTCTTCTAAGATTATTTATATTTGGCACACACACATTTCATTTTATCTGGAAAAGCGTAAAAGAAAAAAAAATGACCTTTGCTTCATCAGAGCCCAAGAGTCCCAAGTGCTAACTGGTCCACTAAAATAATAAACACTCCACTAAAATAATTGTGGCATAATTGAGGTCAGAAGCCAGTCCTCTATAAGCAAAAAGAGGAAAAATGTTGACTATTCCAGGGTGTGTGGGGAACACAACTTCATTTGCAATTGTAAGGTTATCAGGAGATAATCAAAATATGTTGTAAAGTGTAAAGGGAAAATACACAAAGTCTTTCCACGGAACTGAGCAGAACATGTTTGGATACCTGATGACATGTTTTCACTGTAAAGGACCTGGTGTGTGTAAATGTTACTTTGAGACAACATTTCCTCTCTTATTAGGGCCGGAGATCTCAGGAATACCATTTCCTCTGTGCCACACGGCGCTCGGATATTGCAGTTTCTAGTATTTGTTGTAATCTGGGTGTCTGATTCAATTGTTTGGCTATCTTTGGAGGGGGAATGTGATAAACAGTGGGACCATAACCCAATCTCAAAAGCAATGGGAAATAAAGAACAGGCCCTGTTATAATACGTTTTTGGTCAGCTTTGGATGGGTATTTCATAGAAAACTATCCTCCGAACCTGCACTCCTCCTCTGTCAGTGCAGACGCGGTGTGGGTGACACCGGGCGTGTCTGCATCTCCTGAGGTGTAAAAGAGCACCCGAGAAAATGTAGGAACACTGACCCATCTCACCCTCTCCCACGGCTGTCTGCAGCCCAGCTCCACCTCTGCCTCAAAAAATCTCACCCTGGTCAGCTCTGGCCAGGTCTCCTGGGCTGTCTGGATGAAATGTTCACCCCCTGGATGCTGAGTGCTTCCCTGCCGTGTCAGGATGGGATATGTCTTGTGGACACCTCTGGTTTTGATTCCACAGATTTCACCCAACGCCCAGCAAGCAACGGCTGAGTCCAAGTTTTGAGGCAGGGAGAGCTTCCCCTCATCCCCAGCTGCTTCACCGATGCTCCCTCAGCTCCTGAACTGCTCTGGGCTGGAGAACACAGCGAAGAGAAAGCTGGCTGATGCTCTGCTGCCTGGTCCTAAATTTCTTTCTTGGAAATTCATGATCCTGACCAGCCCACTTGGGACCAGCTATTACAAATGTTGCAGAGAGGGTTTACATGCTCTGAGGGACTGAAACATTAATGGTTCACCTCTCAAAACAATCTCCCATTTGTGGAGCTGGCAGGGCGCTTTGCTGAGGCCGGGTTTGCACCCCTGAAGGAGAAGAGGGCAGTTTTTGGTGTGTGGTGGTGAAGCCTCTGCTCTGTGTGAGACAGAGGGGGTGAACACCTACCACCAAATTCTACAAGCTGGGCTTGGAGCCAGACAAGAGGCAGATATTGCAGGTGGGACAGTGCTTTTTATCACAGCCCTTGTCCTCCCTTCCACCCATTCCCCAGCCCCAGGAATGTCACATTCACACGGAGCCCTGAGGGTGTTCATCCCTTCTGCTCGGGCATCCGTGTCCTTTCGCTCCAATCCACCCCAGGGATGTTTTAACAAAAACCTGGGCTACCCTCAGCTGCAGGGCAGCTCCTGACACTACACCCAGTATTTTTAAAGATCAAGGACACGATGCACGGAACACAGACCATCTCCACCGTGCTCCTGTTCAGGCAGCCATCAGCAGGGAGTTTCCAAGGAGGAAAAAGAAAGACACCCAGCAAAAGGAGGACATTACGTAGCCTAATGATTCCTTGGTGATAAAACGTGGAGGCATCACATTCCTCTCTCGTGGGCTTTCTCCAGCATGGTCTTGGCAACCACTGGTCAGTTTTCCTCTTTTTAAAGAATTAAAAATCACCAGGTAAGATATGGCAAATACCAAGGGACAATTTTCTGATACAAGCCACTTAAAAGACAGAAAGATAAAACAATTTTTGCTGTCCTCAGTTAAAAACAGGAAAAAAGAGAGGTGACAGGTATTTTCCCAATGAGGCACAAGAGGAGGCTTTCAGGCCAGTCAGAGGCTGGGTTCACACAATACTGTCAGGGTCCAAGATTTATTCTTGACAGCATTAGTGCCAAGACCACTATTTATGTTGCTTTAATCAGTCACACTTTTAAAATCACCTATGCTCAGCATTTATATCAATGAGGTGATAATATTGCTGTCAGGCACCAATATCGATAGTTGTGTCATAATCTAAACTCTTTTAATCTTCTCCCATGCCTGCATTAATGAATCTGCAAGCCAACAACTACTACTACAACAACAAAAAAATAAGGATGGTTCTGATTATGACAAGTGACCATGGAGGAGAAAAAAAAACAAAAAACCCAGCCCTTTTTTTGCTCTTTGCAAACTATTTTAATTTGCCTTTAGCCTTCTCTTTTTCTGTCTGACTTTGAAGGCATTGTCAGCACATCCTACTGATTTTCTCACAGGCTACTTACATCTCTGAAAATATTTTTAGGGTCTATGAAAGTGTAAGGCAGGTAACCTCTTCCCTAAGTGGTTGGGGAGAGGGAGATAGGGAGGAAGAGAGAGACAAAAAAGAAACCTTGGTCTAATTCTGGTATGGGGAGGCATCACTGTGCTTTTCCTTTGTCCTTTTTTCTTTTTTTTTTTTTTTCCTGAGCCCACCCTTACAGCTGTCAGCCTCAGTTCTTTTTCTATTGTAAATAAAGTCTTTCTTGGGTTATAGCTTTAAGCAATTTTTTTAATTAAAATTCAATTCAAATATGAAAGTCAAAGAAACTTTCAAAGCAAAATCTACAAACTGATTCACTCAAAGGGTCTGTTTTCATTGCCATAGCTACAGATTACTATAAAGAAACTCGAACCAGACCTTTGACACCCAGGAAGGTCAAAAGTCCTTTCTGCCTGTGCTAGGACCCTTTTGACAACTTCCTGTATAATTTGACTGTTATTTGCGTGTCTGGTCACCGTCTGACCCTGGAGTCTGGAAAAAATTGAGAGGCAGCATATATCTCTCTTTCATATGGACCTCAAAAAGGGCACTTTTAATTACATTTTGGTGAGAAACCTATGCACACAGGCTCAGGCAGCAGCTGGGGAAGGCCCTGGACGTGTGGGTTAAGGATCATTTTGCCTCATGCTCCGTAGTTCAGAGCATAGGAGCTGCTCCGTGCTGTTCTCTCCACAGCAAAAATGGATGTGTTTCACAGGTTACACAGATTTCAAACTTTACAGCACTTGCCCCAGTGCTACAAGCTAAAATTGGAATTACACTGCTTTGCCTTGAAATCTGTGCGTTTCATATGCTTCCAATTTAAAGCCCATTGTGCTTACGGGGCTTTAGTGTGCCTGAGATATTTTAAAGTTGCAACCCTCGCTCTTTGCTGTAACTATCCCTGACCTCACCCTGGAGGAAACCTAAATTGATAGACCAAAGGGATCCATGGCAATCTTGCCGTGTTTCCACACTGGATATTTGGGGTTTGGGGCACATTGCAAGGCAACCCAGCTTAGAAGCAGACAGCAGTTCAATGCAGCAGGATCAGGTACTGCCAGGGTGCTCCTCCTTCCTCTCCTGCCCAGAGCTGAGCACACCTGGTGACAAAAAATGGGAGTCCCCAACACCTCAATCACAGCAAGCTGCAGCTTTTCCCAAAAGGGTGATGTTACCTGTCCTACCCTCTGCATCCTGAGATGGGGCTTGTCAAAAGGAATCAAACACTGGTCTATCCTGCCTGACATGGTGTTTCCAAGGGCTGCTTGGTGCCTCGGAAGTTACAGATACCTGGGCAGTGGCAGTCCATGGGCTGCCTCTTCCCAAGTGCAGGCAGAGTGAGCAGGAAGGAGAACCAGGCACCCACAGACAGGGTGAGTGCTGTGAAGGAAACCACCCAAACTGCAGAGACAGCATGAGATGGTTCTTGCAGCGATGTGAAAAGTTCGGCAAAAATAACAACAGGTAGACGCTCAGAATAGCTTCAAGTTTGGGAACGTGTTTGTACCACTTTGAGAAAAGTGATTTGTCCTCTCATCCTGTGAAGGTGCAGTGCTGACCCTTTTCTTTTTACCTCAAGAGGGCTGTTTATCACTGAATTTGAAGTTTGGGATCCTAAAGCTGTGAAAGACGACATAGCAGACAAACACGTTTTCATGAATAATGGCCTTTCCCATGCAATCTTCTGACCCCTTCACTTTCCGCAGGGAGAGCTGCTTTTTGTGTAGAAAGCGATGCAAATTGGATGCTGAGACTTGCCGTGTCAAGCCCCGAACGTGGCTCCTTATGGACAATATCCGTAGAGGAGAGGGGTGTTTAAACACGCAGCTATGGACAAAAGGAACAGAGCCATCTCCTGCTGCTGGCACTGGCACATCGAGCACCCCTGAAAACGTTGTGAGGGGCAGGATAGATCAGGGGTTTGATTCCGAGTGTCAAACCCCATCTCAGGATGCAGAGTGAAGAGAGGCAACGTAGCCAGCCTTCTGCTCAAAAGATGGCTAAGGATAGCAAGATATGTGTGCATAAATTAAAGAGGGAGGGAAGTGGCAAAAAATTCCAAAATAGTGCTTCTGTTCACTAGTATTAGCTACAGACCACTGTGCCTAAAACTGGTAAAATGACACAGGAAAGGAAGAAAAAAAGCTGTGCTTTTATGTGTTATTTTTTCATTCAGTTAATGATGCACTTCAGTTCACTCAGAAATAGACACGCTCGAATCAATAAACAAGAAGTAACTGAACACAGTCTTTCCAAAAGGCACTGTCTGTGCATCAGTCCTGAGCACGATGGCACAGAGAGCTCTGCTTCTCAGAGCTGGGCTGAGGAGTCGGGACATTGCTGGTGGTTATTGGTACCTGAGCTGGTACCTGAGCAGCTGGAGCCAAGGCTTCAGTTCCCCACGGCAGGGAACTGCTGGAACCGGCTGGAAAAACAGCGCCAGAGTGGGCATTAGGGCCTGGCTTTGTGGGAAACATCACGGCATAATATGGGGGACAAGATGTTACAGGAGCCCCAGAAATCGGCCATGCTGTAAAGATGAGACAGGACAGGACAGAGGGAGGACTAAACCTATTTTGAGGTAGTTACAGCCTCTGCCAGGTGGGCTGAGATCGTGGGGATGTGCTTGTATTGGTAAAAGGCAGTGACATTTCTTTTGTGAAAGGTGAAAAGTTTTGGGGTTTGTTTCTTTTTTTTTTTTTTTTTTTTTTTTTTTTTTTTTAACTTTGAATGGAATAAAACTATCAGAGCAACTTTTGAGTGCAGCCCAGAGGGAGTGCCCCTCTATCCAGACTATGTATTAGTGGGGACATGAAGGTGTTTGTAGCTCCAATTCCCTTCCTGACCATTCCTTTGGGTGCAACTGGCCTCGAGCAAGAAGAAAAAGGAGAAAAATTAGAGAAATGTAAATAAGGAAGGTAACTTGCCATTTGTCACTTGAAAGTCCTTATTTCATGGCCTGTTCCCTGTTCTCCTGGAATTTTGTGTCATTATCTCCTGTTAAAAGGATTCAAATGACATTATTTGCATGGAAACTTGCATACAAATGATGTCGTCTGTGCCACAAAGTTGCATTACAATGAAGGGAATGATGACTGTGTCACATGTACGTGACATTCTTTGTGTCATTAAATTTAAAGTCAATGCTGGCAGTTATAAACCACTCACGTCTCAAGCAAATACATCACTTCTGATCTGAAATGAATATTTTAAAATGCCAACTCCAACTGCATCAAACAGCAATAACCTGCAATGTCATCTTAAAAAAAAAAAAGGAGGCAAAGACTCTAAACAAAGGTGGACTTATGGGATTGTATGATACACCACGAAGGAAAATATTTTAATAAGCTGTAATAATTTCCAGGCAAACAGAATTTGTTGCTTGATGGTTAGGTAATAGAAACGCTTTTTAAGTCCATTCAGCATCATGTGTGTTTTTAGGAACACTTATGCTCCTAGAAAGCTTCAGGATTGTTAATTTTCAGGCAGAGTAGATGAATTAATTGTGGAGCACGTTCCAGAGCACAGACCTCTCTGTGTGTTGGTACCTTCCATTTCCCTGCCACGGTCTGACACTGACAACAGGCCAAGCCTTTGAAAGACCTCCAGCCCTTCCGAAGAGCCGAGGGCAGACGCTGACAGGGAAGGCTCGAGCAGTTATCAGTGCCGAAATGGATGAGAAGAGGAGGGCCAGTAGGTGCATTAGGAAAGGTTTGGCACCGCTGCGATGATCAGAGGCGGGCAGCAACGAGAGGCGGCCGAGTGAGTGCAGGGAGGAGCTGCTCTGATTGATGCATTGTTTGTGCGGGTCACTGCAAGGTAAGGGACCGTGCCTTTTTTTCCGGGAGCACTGGTAATTGTGCCCGCTGCAGAGCCAGCCGCTGCCCTTTTCCACTTGTACTAAAAGGGCTCTGCAACGCTTCCTTCGGAAAGTTGTTGTTTTAACAGTAAAACCTGCTGTGCAGTGCTCAAAGGGTTTAAAAAACTCAGTTAAATAGAGGAGATCGGTCATCTAAATGCCTCAAAGGAGCTCAGTGTCTGGCTAAGCTGCTGTGCAACCTAAGCTCTCCCTGCTGCCCCTCAGCCCCTGCACACTCACACAAACACAGATCATCTGAAAGAAAAAAGTTTCTCTGAAGAGTGTGTCTGCAGAGACCCAAGCAGAGAGGGAAATCTCTGTGCGTGGGTCACTTCTCTTTATTGATACCATTTCAAATCTAATTGAAACATTCTTTGGAGAAAGCTGTGCTACCCACCCCTCCAGCTTTGATATGGGTTTTTAATCAGGGGACATTGTTATTTCATAATGAACATGGAAAGCATTTGAAACATTTTCTAAATGGAGAGCATTACTTCTGACCGCAGCCAGAAGACCACATTAAAAGGAGTTCAGTGGAATTCACTCTTTACAATCTTCTGGGTTTGAAACATTCGTGCACATGTGGAACATGCTAAGACCGGCCTATTCGTTGCAAAGGTTTAAGCAATGAGCTGACTTTAAAAGCGGAACAAGTTCATCGGCAGCGGCTGGCGAGCCCTGCCATGGCCGGGGAGGTTGGCTGGCACCGCTGTCCCTGTCCCCGGGGACGAGGTGGGCGCTGCCATCCCGTCCGGCCGGGGCTGGGCAGAGCTTTCCCTGGAAGCGCGATCCCAGGGAGCGCAGCGATCCCACCCAGCAGGGAGCTGGAGCGGGACCCAGGGCGATGCTCCTGGCACTGCCCCTCGGTTCGGGACCCGAGCGGCGCTGGGGGCACTCAGAGCTCTCTTCTGCCTGCCCTTTCCGTCCCTCCGAGGCAGGGACTGATCTCGCTCCCCACTGCCAGCCTGCAAGCTGTCACGGTGCAGGTAAACCACTCACGGGAAGAAGGGCAAGTCTGCTTTTTTGTTGGTTGTGCACTGGGGATTGTAAATGAGCCCTTAATGTCTACCTCATTTTAAATTTTAGGATGTATTTCTTTCTTGTAACGGCACAGAAGAAAAGATTAAAAGCAGGATATGACTGAAATGGTGCATTGGGTCAAAGCCCTTTCATCCCTTTGCCCTAGTCTGTCTAACATTTTCTTAAATCCCATTCTACCCAGGTACATTCAATTACAAAAGTGACCAGAAATAAATCAAACTAAATTACATTTATATATATATAAATTTGTATGTAAAGAAAAACACTACCATAAACCACAGAATTGATTAGATTAAGATGATTGGATCTAAGACAGGCTGAAGCCCAAAGTAGGTGCATCAGTATTTTAGAGGAGTTCAATGCAATCTTAATTGCTTACTTTATACAAGCAGACATTGGTGAGATACAGTGCCTGTGAAGTGACAGAAGAAATGTTTTGGCTGCTCTTTGATGTAGAGTTCAGCTGTTCTGGTTTGTAAATACAACAGAACGAAAGGATATTGTACCCAACCCACTTCAATCAAGCAAGACACTGTGGCGTCTGAGCCGCCGTTCTGCCATTGCTGAGGCTGCTGCTCAGAACAAAGACAGAAAGTGAGAGAGGCAGAGGGAGAGAGGCTCGGAGGGAGAAAGAGCCTTCTGCATCTTTAATAATTAGCAAAGAACTGCAGTGTTTAGCCTGGAAATTATGGTACATATGCTGTCCACTTGTTCGGGACCCCTGTATCGTGAGAACAAGCAAACATTCATCATCCACAGATGTCCGCCAGGCCCAGGTGACTGAAAATTCAATGCACAGGCTTCTCACAATGGGTCGAATGCTAATTGGGTGGCTTGGGGAGATTAGAGTAGCCCTGGAGCTATTCTCTATCTGCAAAAGTCTCACAGACAATAGGGAAGTCAACATTGTCTTTCTAAAGCTCTGCTTAACTGATGCTTATCAGAAAAATTAGGACAAGTAAATAAATTTAAAAAAAAAAATACTGCCAGTTCTTCTCTGTTTTCCTTTCCCAGTTGTGAGCTAGCTGGTTACTGCCTGTCCCTTTCCCTTCCTGCATGACTTCCTATAAATAGGAAATAGGAGAAGGGAGGGGAGGTTGAGAGCAGGTGGGAGAAGAGAAATTGTATATGAACTATATCAGGAAATGAGAATGGGTGCTGAGAAGCATATTTAGCCTACTGAATACTTCAGAAATGGAAGTAGGTTTTCTCAGTGCACCGTCTAAAAAAAAAAAGGTGTTTATTTAAAGTTAAATGAGAATCAGGGCAGTTTCAGAGATGGGCTTGAAATCCATGAAAGTGGATTTTGCTCTCGTGTTTGCTTTTGTCTGGTGGGTCCTTAGAAAATCTTTGTTTCTGCAAGAGTGAAACGGGTCAGATTTTCCTGATCCAAGCTCTGCAGTGGTCTCTGAGCTCTGTGGATGTATTTTCCCTTCCCCAGAACAAAGAGCTGCATCACTGGAGATCTGCTGCTGTGGGGTGGGGTGCTGCAGACTTGGATTATTTCAAAACACCGGTCAATTCTGACACATCTTCTGCAGCTTTGTCCCTAATGCCAAATGCTCGACTTGTAAAACTGCACTTGGGGTGTGCAGACGTGGGCAGCCTGTGGGACATAATGCACACCTCAGCCAAGTCCCCTTCCTTTGGCAGGGGTTTGATAGGGAATCTACATTTCCACAAGCGGGCTACCACGGCGGTGAATCGGGCTCGATGAATTTACCATTAATTTCACCGTCAGGGTCCTGGTGTGGCGTTGTGAGATGAGTAAGGCTGTGCTGCCTTTAGCCTTTTTTCATTCATCTCCAGCGTGTGTTCAGGGAGGATCTGTGTGCTAAGCCAGGCTGTGAATTGCTACCTGGCTGTCTTGTGTTTCTGAGGAAACTTCCAGCACGACTGAATGTGGGATAACTCGTTCTACTTTCAAAGAGAAGCAGAAAGCCCTTTTGCTCAAGCACCTTTGTCTTTCGGTGTGGGGCATACTAAAGAGTGAAGTATATAGTTTATCTACTCAATCATGTAGGTTTTTTCTTTAGGGAGGCAAACCCTACGCTCGGTATGGGTTTCACCTAAGTCTCACCCGGGTTGAAACTTTGAATCTTAGCAAAGACGTCTTGAAACACTGTGAGGTTAGCTGAAAAGTCTGCCAGCATCAGCTAATCTTTTGTGGAATCTGGACCAGTTTCCAGCAAGAAAAACAGAAAAAAAAGCCCAAATGGGGTGAATTCCCCTTGCCTTCAGGCTTCATTATGAAAGTTCTGCAGAGCTTGAGGAACTATGTATTTTATTATTCTCTCAAATCTGCCCTTTCTAAATCACCTTATTCTGATTTAACTGCAAAAGGCATTACTATTTTGGGTTCTTCCTATGTTAAAACTGAAGCAGTAAGCTAGGGACTTTCATAAGAGACCGTTCTGAAATGTCAACAGATGGCTTGCTAATCATGTTAAAAAAATACTCATTCCTTTTCTAAAATGGCATTTTTTTCAGTAAGTAAATCAGAAAGGAATGTTTATGATATAAAACATATTACTCACAACGTCTTTTAATTATCATACTTAATCATCAAGGTCAGGATGATAATTGTTTCTAAAAATTAACACCTCATTTTTCTGAGATGCTTACCAAAATATACGGTCAGAAATATGAATTACTAGTCTGGAACCCAGTTAGGAAAACGCATCTTCTGTTCACTAAACCAAATGTATACTTAAATACCATGAAGCCCTTTAAAACTAAATACCTATTTAAGGCACAGTCTAATTAGTCCACTCGCTGCCTAGTAAAAGCATACAGTACCATATGCCCTAGAAGAGGGTGCCATGTGGGTGTTCAGCAATGACACATATTTGCAAGTACTTTATTATGAGATAACGCAGTGCCATTAATATATCTTAAACATGAATGTTTTTTTGTAACCTATTGGAGACAACTATGGTTGGCAGTTAACACAAACTACCATGATATCTTGGCAGCAACTGCACTTCATTTGTAGAGGGATGAGCAATTCATACGGACCACCACCTTACATCATTCATGCTACCACACAGCAGCATTTTAAACATGTTCAGACTGTTCAAGCCTTAGCTTCTGCCTAGAGACATCTTCTTGCTTGCCTGCTTGCTTGATTTCTTTCCTTTTTCTTCTTGGTCCCAGACCAGTCCTGTTCTAGAGGTTGCTTTGAAGTGATAACATCCTATATTATAAAGAGCAGGGTTCAAGGCAATTGTTTCTTTTCCTTAATTAAATCCTTTTTTTAGTATCTCCAAACAGCAAATAGCATACAGACTAAGGCTCTGAGAGGCATTGCTTTGAAATCTAGGAGGGAAATTATGGCAATCTTGCTTGTGGTCACCCAAATGTGGTTCTTTGGTCCTCTCAGTCACACGGTTTAGTGTCTGGTAGTCCTGCAAGGAGCAGGGAGTCCGACTCCTTGATTCCTATGGGTCACTTCCAACATGAGATATTGTGTGGTTCTAGGTTTTGTGTGAGAGTTGGTGTAATAAAAGTTTATTTTTATTGAGTTGTGAATTATTTTTAATTTGTCCTATTTTTTTTTCCAGAGGCTTGCAGCCAGTTCTGTGTTCTGATAAAGTTTTGGAAACTCTGCTCCCACCTGTTCTCCAGACAATGTGCAACCTTACTGCAAATTCATGTGTGCACTGAGAGCCCACATTGAAAAGCAGTGTTTTTTCACTTTTTTCCCACTCCTTACAATATTTTCCAGTAGATGCTGTTCAATTAAGAAGATTCAGTACCACAAATAAAACTAAACTAGCATGCACATTTTTAGAGATAATCACACAGCACAGTACAAAATGAAACAATATAAAAAAAGTCCTTATATGAAGCAGCTGCTTACAGGAAACGCTCTGTGTAATCTTTGGCCATATCAGAATTTCAGCTCAAGTTAGATTCACTCAAGGAGTAAGCGTGTGGGAGAGAGAGATGACAGAGAGACACCCTATACTTCCAGCTCTCATTTATCACAGAAATGAATGTAATGTAAAACTCTCTACAGTTCCAGAAAATATTAATGAAGAATTAAAGAGTAGGAACAGGGTTTTAAGGCCTGGTGCAGATATTGTTTTCAACAGAAGAGTACTATCCTAGAAAAAAACACCAGTACACAAAAATGTAATGAAATAATATGTTTTTCTGGTTAATAAATAATCTTTTATTGGTGAAAAGTCTGATGCTACACCGAGAGTGGAGTAAGAACTGCTCTGGAGAATACTCATGTCAGTGGAAGCATTTGCATGCATTCCCATGCTTTTGTAATCCAGGTAAAATCACAGAGACATCACAGATTTAAAATCTTAATTCAGATTTCACATTTACTATCTCTGACTATGGACTTCAGTGAAGTGACTCCTTTTTGACATTACTGTATGTGGGGCCAACTGCTGATCTATGACAGAGCAATCTGGGAAAAGTGGGAAAAAGCCTCCAGCTGAGGCAGAGGGATGTCTCCAGGACCAGGAAGGGCTGCCAGCTCCTCTCCCGTTGGCCCTATTGCCACAGACAACAGTGCATACCAAACTTGGATTGTGACATTTACTTGCAGGTTTTTCTGCAGTTCTTGGAAGAATGCCACTCAAGATGCAAACCTGTGGGTCTTGTTTCTAAAACGGAAACAGCAAAACTGGGTGATGGAACCACATTAATCCTTTCAATCATGCTAGCTTTTATCCTGGAGGGTATTGTACAGGCAATAGAATTTAGCATGCACAAAAATAAACACCCAGTGGCAGTGGCTCACTTGATAAGGCAGCTAGAACACTGGATTTTAGTCCAAGCTCTATTGTCAAGACACTCGAGTGGAATAAACCACTTATTTTTCTTTGGCCCCAGCAACAATCTATAAGGTAAAATCTCCCTTAAGAAAGGACTATCTTTCACAAAATACGTGGATAGCACCTCTCACACCAGAGTTGTGATTTCAGTCAGGGTCTCTGTGTGTTCTGCTGACTGAAAACTAATTAATAGTATTGAGCTTGATATTTTCACATAGTTTAAAGGCTAGAAACTTTTTACCCTATATACACAGTGGAGCATTTTGGTGTCATTTTTTTAAAGTAGAAGTTCAGCAATGATCCTCAAGCTTTTCTCTTCCTATTTCTTAAAAAATGATTTAAAATTTTATGTAGAAAATTATAACTCGATCTTAAATAGATGCCATTGTGACAGGAGGACAGATATCAGTGTCTTTTTGTTATGTGAGTTATTGAAGTTTGACATCCTTTGAGGAATATTTTTCATAACCCACTGTTTGCTACCCTGTCTATCCAATTATTTAGAACAAGCAATCTGTCATTTTATTGTTTCCTTCCAATTATATAACTTTGGTGACAGTCATGGCAGAGTATCCTCTGTAAGTAAAATCAAATCTCACTGTGGATTCCAGTTCCAAGGGCTGCAGAGTGTTTGTACGTGTGTGCATGGTGCGGAAACGGAGTGGAGGTGGAAATATTAAGACAACAGTTGGTGAGTGTCATTTAAAAAATAACTGCTTGTACACACTGCAGAAGGTCCAAAAGGGAAACAAAATGTATTTTTCTGATTCTCAGTTCTCAAAAAAAGAATAGGTATAACCTGTACAGGTAGTGGATCCTCTACTGCAAGTAGTAAAGTGATGACCACGCTCTCACAGAATTACACAGCAGTTCATGTATTTAGCCTAAAAGATGCTATGAAAAGAAAATATTTAGTTTTCAGGGTGACCATTCTGTCTATCTGTCCATCTGTCAATAAAGCCATAAAAAGGGCCAGTCCCTTGGAGCTTGTTCCAGATCAGACACATTTAAAGAAGTGAGGGACAAACAGGTCCCTCGGCTGCAGCGTGTTGCTCCCTTCAACCCCAAAAGCAGTTGCACAAGGTGCCGGGGATGAGGCTCACTCTCTCATTTTCAATTAGCCACTGACAGAGTCAGACGGGCAATTTTCAGACGTATGTACTGAATGTGAAACTAGCAGCAAGCCGTGAGGTTGTGCTGTCTTTGTTGGAGGCAGAGGGAAGGGATTCAAGTGGCAGTTGGGTCCAACACCAGTCAGCTCGGCAGAAAGTGCAGAACAGCAGTGAAGCTGAGAAGAAGCAGCATGCACACAGCTGCAGTGTGAGAGGGAATAAGGGAGTGTCGGTGGTGTTAGATGCTAGAGCTGTATGAACACTTTCACACTCAAAGCAAAATTGTCAAGTTATCGTGTCCAATTGGGCATGGGTTTCTTATTATATCACTGCAGTACCACGAGCTGTACTGGCTGCAGAGGCACAGAACCCTTAATTTAAAGAAAAAGGGGAGTAAAAAAGGAAATTAATAAAATTGTTGGTTTATTTGAGATGTTTTAAGAAAAAAATCACTCTACTCCAAACCTATGCTGAACAAAATTATGTAAGCATATGCTCATGCCATAGTGAAGTCATGCTAAAGTGCTTTGTTGATTTTGGGCTTGTTTCAACCATTTAAGCTGAAGTTGCTTTCATAGAGTATCTTTATTTTTTTTCTTTTCCTTCTGTCTGAACATTCAATGTGTTTCAGAGTCAGCACTGGCCAAGCCAGTTCTTCAGTGTACCTTCCTTACATTTATAAGTTGTGAAGATGTTGAGGCTTCTGAGGCCACCTCATCAGGAGCCATGGGATGATCAGAGAAAGTTCTAATGATTACAGGCACTCCGAGGGAACCGACCTTTGTCAAATTCATAGGGCTTTTTCATGCAAACTTTATCAAAAATCAAAAGCTTTTATCGATTTTTTGGAGTTGATTTCCCCAACCTGAGGTTATACTGAACCAATATTTCTGCCAGACGTTGCTCTTGCTTGGCCTGTGTACATCAGACATTTTCTAACAGAGTGAGAAAACTTATTATCTGTTTACAATTTCATTTATACCAAATTTCAAGAAGATTTTGAAGTAGATTTAAAAGTGGTTCTGTCCTCCAGCATAAATATTTCAGCATATTCAGTGCCCCCCACTTTTTCTTGCAGCTATTTGAGGTGGCAGCTGGGGTCTCAGTGTTAGAACGTTGCACTGATATGTAGATGAGAGGTCTTTATATATGAAAAAATGTACTCCTCCATTAACATGGACAACTAGGTCAACATGCCCACAACTTGCTGCAGATATTTAGGTCGTTTTACAAAGTAACTAAAGCTAGGAAATAAATCATAGCTGTCAAATCAAATAGAACCCAGGAGACCCCTGGACCTTGATGGTGGCCCGGACCACCAAACGTTGCTCTGAATGAGATGTGGGGAACAAAAAGGGTAGAAAATTTGGGGAACACGACATTTTAAAATCCACCAAGGAGTGACTGCTAGCTGCAGTAACCTGTAAGAGGGACTGGCAGGAAAAGCACGGTGGGTATTGCTATGCAAATGATCCCATCGTGAAATCCAGCGTTTCACAAATTTCCAGGTGTTCTGCTCTTGCTCCTCCTTGCTCCTCCAGCTTCTTATGCTGAAATAGAGCCCTACATCACTAATCCTAAATAATAAAACGATCTGGGACTGTTTCTAAACCCAGTCTAAGTGGTTTGAAGCCAATGTAGTTATGACAAGCATGATTTTTGCTGGTTATTTCTTAACTTATTTTTTGGTGACTGGTAGTTCTGCTTTTGAATATGGTAGTAAGTATGAAAACAAATCCATCACTATGTTAAGAAGAAGAGTAATTTCTATCTAAGTCAACCTACAAGTCAGGGTTATTACAGAAAATCTTAACACTGTCTACACTGAGCTTGGGCCAGGGATAACCAGAAAACAAGACATTTCTCAGATCTCCTACTTACCCAAATCAAAACAAAATGCAAGCCTCACTCTAGTTAAAAGAACTCTGACTGGAAATTCTCCATATAACATGGATTTACATGCTGGATGTAAATTTTCTAGGACGTTTTTCCAGAAATCTGCATTTAGACAGAAGTATTTTACAAAGTCTAAGCCCTAAGATTTTATATGTATCTTGATCTTTATTTTCCATTTTCATTTGTCTGTGTGCTGCAAATACATGAAAAGAAGAGAGGTGGGGTTTATTTGACTGTTTTGGATACGAAGAATCCAGAATAAATTCCAGTGCATTAGCAAAACTGCAAAAAAAATCAAAAACAAAACCAAAATCCTTCTTTAAATCCTGAACCCATATGAACTAAATATTTGCAATCCTTCAGCCAACGAGTTGACAAGGTTTTTTGAGGACCCTATTCACTGATCCTTAAACAATCTAAACTTGGCTTTTTCTTTCATCCATAACAGAAAAAGAATCAAAAACAACGACAAAACAGAATAACTTGGGAGATGCTTAGTTAATGCACTTGTCTTTTATATTCAAACTCCTACTATTTGTTTCTTACACTTTTACACACATTTGGAAAGCTACCTACCCCTCTGTAGCAACACATTTTTTAATGCAGCAACACATTTTTTAATTCAGGAAAAAAAATTAACCTTGGCAGATTTTTTAAGGTACTAACTAGATTCCCTTACAATTAGGTTTTCCATGATATTATAAATATTTATCTTGCATTTTTATTCCAGGCCATCCTTCTTCTCCAGACACTGCATGTCTCTTTAGCCCGCTCCGCACAAATTTCCTGTTGTCAGAGAAGCCTCAGAATTTATTTTTAATTCTGGAACTCCTTCTGTCCTCTTCCCTCTTCAGCTATCAATCTTTTGAGGTGCTGTGTGGTTTATGGCAGGAGGATGATTTTAAAGCCAGCGAGGGGCACAGCTGGCTCAGGTCACAGCCGGTATCCCTGCTCCGTGCTGAGGGGGCAGGCACCCTCCTCTGGAGTGCCCAGAACAAAATTCAGCATTCCTTCTCCAGAGAGAAAAGCCAGGGGCTGTCTGTAAAACCACCAGGCCAGGTCTAGGCTAGCAGCCGTGTTCCTCTACACAGAGCGAACGTTCCCAGAGACTTGTGCCACTTCCTTGCAAAGCAAAAAAGAAGTTTTTCATATAGATTCCCTCAGAACGAAAATCAAATCGACCTATTGAGTGGTCAAAAAAAAATATGAATCTTTTCTTTCTAAATTATTTGTACCTTTTTTCTTGGAAATTAATCCTCCCCTCTTGTCGTATATTCATGACTTCATAAAATAATCCCTGGATATCTCTGAGAATATCAGAGCTATCTGACCACTCAAACAACACAATTTACAAGCTAAAGAAGAGGGCTCAGGGTGGGGAGTTGAGTACAGAGATCTGTTCTGTTTTGCCATAATCTCCATCTCCAACCTCAGTCACTGACAGCAGTTTTGCAATGCAAGCTGAACAGGATAATTTATTCATTATAAAGCACTGTAAATCTGTACTGAATATATTCCTGGAAAGTCTAAGACTAGTTAAAGCACACATATTCCTCTGTGTGTGGCAAGTGAAAACATTTTTAATAGCATTAAGGGCTCTAACCTGGAAGGTGCTAAGTATTTTCAGCAATGTGTTTTGAGCCCTCCATTCTCAGGATGATTGACAGCTCTTAGGATCAGGCCCTCGTTTTTCACCTAATAAATGAAATAATACAACGGTTTAATTTGAAATGACTTTGCCATAAACTTATTTCTCTTTCAGAATGGGTTGGATATCAGTAGGATTAAATGTTCCGACTACAGAAATAAATTCCCCCAAACGTAAGCTTTTAAGTGCCCCTTCAAACAATGATCAGATGTGGAAAGCTGAGATCTGTTTTCTGTGTGTGGCAGACTGGCAGCAACTGGACCTGGGCTTAGAATTTCTGCCTTCGCTAACAGAATTTTGTTAGCAAGGCTGCCAAAACCAGGGAACTGCTGGCAGCTTTGGTGGAAAGTGGAGAATTCAGTGGGTTTTTGTCATCCCAAAGGGTCTGCACTCACGAAGTGGTCTCTTGTATAATAAAGCCCGGTTGTGTGATGTAAGAGATTTCAACAGCTTGTCAAGGTTCCAGGAGAAGCAAGAAGACATTTTTCAGTCGATGCTGTGTGTAGAGGTGACAAAGATGCTGAAATGCCCTGCTCTGTGTTTTCCTGTTTGTTTGGGGTATCAAGGATATGTAAGCAGAGTGAGAATGTAATTTAATTCGAGGTCAGCCACAGATGTTACGTGAGGCCTCATGGAATGAAAAAATGAAAATTAAACAAAATTAAAAGCATCTATGACTGTCTTTATAGTCTGCCTGTTTGGCATGGTGTATTGTGGAGAGTGCTATAAATTACAGTTTGGGTAGGTCAGGTTCTTTGCATGTTATTTTGTTTATTGATACTATTTGCTAGTGGGGAAACATGAGATGAACCTAAGGATAAGAATTTAGAGTTTGTATCAGAAAGCTTTTTTTTTTGGTAGAAAAGTCTGCTCAGCTCCCAAAGGAGGAGAAAAAAAAGAAATCTAGCTGCTTGATTCAAATTAAACTTGAAGTGGACAAAGCACTCTAATGTATAGATAGACCTGGGACATTCTATAGATATCAGATATTCTGTGCTGCTGAATCTTTTCCAGCTCTACTTGCCATAGACTATCAGTCCTTGCCACTCATGTTTGGGAGGGTAGAATTTGACCTGACAGTTGTATACAAATATTTGAAAAAAAACCCACTGAATTATTTTGCCAAGAATGATACTGGTGTGTCCTAGAAAAAGAGGAACCTATAAAAAGAATCCAGGTTATTTTTCATTTGGAAGTAGTGTCAAATGGCTCACTAAAGTTTCTGGAGAGTTCTGTAGGCTGCTGTGCCTCCTGTGCATAAATATTATCAGACAAAGCTCATGTGTATAAACATTCCCAGACTTGGACTCGTTGCCAATTCAAATCCTTTTATATTGCTCTTTTCCTTATGTAGATCTAATATTCCCACTGCATTTCAGCAAAACAGCAATTTCTATTTATAGTTTCTCTAGTCTATATTTGTTATAATGAATATGGATAATATATGCTCACAGAAGTTATTAATACTACTGCTATTACATGCATAGCAATTGCATGGTCCTGCTCTCCCAGGCATTCGGATGGAAAGAATAGGAGAAAAATGTTTATGTTTCTCTACTTCACGAAAATATACCAGCAGCAGGGCACCCAAAGTGATGATGCCTGGATTGCTCTGAACTGTGTGTGGAAAATCTCTTTTTTTCCATTGGAACACACTGTGTATCACTACTGTTCCCACCATGTATCAGGGGCTTCTCGAACATTTCATGTTACACCTATGAATGAATATTCACTAACAGCACAATATCAACATTGTCAGAATCCCATCCTAATATTTGACAACATCAAAGGGAGATAGGATGCATTTGCTCTGATGGAGCTTGGACAGGAGGGATGATGTGTAGAAAGAAGGAGTGGAAGAAAATGAGCCCTTGACATTAAAAGACTAACATTCAATGTTCTTAAAATATCCAGCATTAACTCTTGGTGAAGTTGATTTAAGCAAAGCTGAAATGTTCAGCATAGCACATTCCTGATGTGTCTTGAACAGAGCCAGTCAGTGATATCATTGAGCTACTGTATGCAAAGAACAAATAAGGCTGTTTGTTTTGGAGCTTTTTCCCTTTTTTTTTTTTTTTTTCTTCTTCTCCTGAAAGAGTTGCAGAAAGCTGGGCTGGATGGTCTTTCTTAATGTAAGTCACTGATTAATAAAATGTGTTATAATAGGTGTGACATGCACTTTAAGACTTTCAAAGCTATGTAGTCTCCCATTAATTCAAGTGCAAATTGGAATATGGTTACATTCTGTTGAAATAAAGTGACTGAGACTTCAAGGGTCCCATTTCACTTACATTTATGAAGTTTGTGATAATTCACCACAGCAGCAGAAACTGGCAAGAACAGAGAGATTCAATTTGGTCTCTCTCTTTCTCTCTCTCTGCTGTTTCCTAATGCTTAATAAATTTTCCAGAAGAGAGTTACACATACTATCTTCTCAGGACTGTTAGTTTAAGAAATGTACTGTTTGCTTTTTTCTTTTATAAATTAATTACAGTTGAACTTTCTCCTAAATCCAGAGAAAATATTTCTGTTTGTAAAAAGGTTTTTCATACATTACAGCCTAATCCTGTATGATTTAACCGTGGTCATGATCTTTTTCTCACACTGTGGAAAACATGATTTCACTACAAAACCTTTTTTTTCCTCCTGATATACAGTGCCTTTCTGGAATTCTTTGAAGTAGTTTACTCTCTTTCTTGTTTTTCTTGGAAAGATAATACTTGTGAAGGCAGAGTGGTGAGGAAAGGCTCAGCTCAGTCCTTTTCAGCCTAGGAGCCATCTAACCATCATTCTTAGAGTCATCATTCAAAATTCCTCATTCTCAGAGCCATCTAACCCACCCATTCCAGGCAACGAGTTTGTGCCTCTTGTGTTTTGTTTTTCTGTAGTTGCACGTTTTCCTCATACTTTTCCAATCAATGTCTAATTTCCGAAACTGACCCACTGAGAAGATTTATTTCACCACGTCTGTCCTGCAAACAATATTCATTCAGAAGTTTCAGGAAAGGCTAGCGACACACGTCAGAAAAAGGAGATGAGCAAGAGATGGGAAGGGGTTTGCTCGAGCATTTGTCTGAATATGCATGTCAAGAACATTTTGAGGTCCTGGGATAGGCTGAGATTTCGAAGAGCAGAAGAGTGTTCACTGAGAGTGTCCACGAGACAGCTGTTGTTTATAGAGTGGTTGTCCCAAAAACAAGAAAGGAAAACATTTAGGAGAAATGGGCACAAATCAGTGACCAGCTGTGGCTGTCATGTAATTACTTGAAATCAGAAAGCAAGATATATCCATCCATATTTTAGAGGTAATATTTGTGCCTAAAATAAGTGAAAGCTTTAAAAATTGTGCGAGAGGCTGACCTTCCTTAGTCTTCTACATTTAATCTGATATGTTGATCTCATTACACTGCACCTGTCACTCCTGCTATCCGTAGATCAGGGAAGTAAAAAATGGTCAAGGCATCTAATAAAAAACAGCCTTTAAATCCTGTTTTGCTTCTTGTTCATGTCCTTGCTAGAAGTACTTGCAGAACACTTTCCAGGGGAGAATCTGTGGCCCTGCACAGGGTGCTGGTGAAATAGCAGTGGGTACTTTGCCCATCTCTGCCTTGAGAAAGCAAAGCAAGTTGCACGTCTTTTTTGACAACAGAAAGCTTGTGAAATGAAGCATGGAGAACACCGCTGAAAATTAATTACTTTACGATTTTTGGTCGGAGTTTGGGATATTTTAAAAGTCCTCATATTTTTAGAAAGCGAAATATTTTAACTTATTGCAATTGATAAAATTCATGGAAGAACTGCGGGTCTGGGAGCAGCACTCCAGGCTCCTGCTCTCTTGCTCCAAGAGATGTGTAAACCTGCCTGTAAATCAAATGTGTGAGTGAAATGAGGAGAGCAAGGGGATCCTGCTGGGCTGTATCTCCTGCTTTGCAGCGTGTATGGAAGGCACAACAGAGGCAGAGGTTATGCCACTGCTAGAGAAATCTGTTTGCACAAAGGGCTGTGTTTCATCATGAGACAGTAAACTGGAACAGAGAAAAATGTCAATGCCTCCTTCATTTAGTAGGAAATACTTTGAGCAGCCTGCAAGCAATTATTTTATTTGGTGGGTAGATATGTAATTGCACTATATAGTTTTTAAGCATGAAGACGAAATAGCCCCACATGAAAAGGAAAAAGTCCTTTTTAGTGGTTATGAAAATAAACTGTTAAGCACCCAGCAGTGAAAGGGTCAAAACGGTTGTATTAACTGAACTCTCCTGAGGACATATGTTGTTTACAGTATACGTTTAAAATAATATTCCTGGCTAGTCAGGCTTTCCCTCAGGATAATGCAATTACAACAGTAACAGAGGATTAATTAAAGACTCTCCCATAGGTGTTGCTAGAGATCTTGAATCGACCAAAGGGGGATACATTACCAACTCAGCACAGAGGTGAACAGACCAGAGCTGTTCAAAATAATTAGTTAGGCACAAGGGCAGGGTTGAGCTTTTTGCCTCATTTATCTGATTTTGATTAATACTGTAATTTCTTTTTTTTATGCAGAAGAGGCATATTGGTTCCCATTTGTGTGTGAGAAATGAGTAAGGAAGATCAAGCTTCTGAATAAGGAAATCAATAGCAAATGAATTTATTCTGGTCCAGTGTCAAGTAGGATATAATTTTCTTTTCTTTTTTTTTTTTTTTTTTGACACCTGGTTTAAATGCTTGGCACCATGGGGTAATTTTTCTGCCATGAAGGGAACAACAGTCCTGTTCATGCACAGTGCAGGCAGGGAGGCAGTTGCATGACAAGCAACAGCCACGACATGAGAGAGTGTCAGAGCTGGAGGCTCACCTCCCCATTTATTTTTGCCTTCGTAATCATCCATGCATGTCCTCACAAATTCTTGATAGAAGCTGAGTTATAGTACTCAATCTGGCGAGGCCACTAATTTGGAATTATGCGGTAAAGTTGAAAAAAATGAAGGTAGTCCCTTTCTCCAAAGGTCTTATAAAGACATAAAAAATTATAGCAATCCACAGTGTGTTATTTTTGAATAGAGGGGTATTTTTGGTTCATTTATGTTGTGAAGTTCCTGTTCTGGATGAACATTGAACAGAAAGGATTGTGATCAAAGTTGAGGTGATGTGTACAGAAGTCTGCATTGGAAATGAGTGAACACCTCTCTCCAAGGAGTTGCTGGGGAGGTTTGGGCCCGATCCCTCATGCATCACAAACTTTCAGCAGACCTACTTTGGGCTGTAAAGCTAATATTAAAGTTCCTTGGGCTGTTCTGCACGTGTGTGCCCTGAGGTGTGTCAAAGCAGTCTCCCATTATGATGTTATATATTTGTCACATTTTTTCCATACCAAATCTGTACAACAACCCAAAAAGAAGGTATTTAAATAAATCACAGAATCATTTATTTAGAACCTATATGAAAAAAAAAATCTCGTGAAGAAAGTGATGATCTCTTTATAGTGAATATTTTATTCTCTAATCTAGAGGTCAGATTCCCATATGGGGCGTATTATGCCTATCTAAGAATATGATCCATTTTAAACATGTGGGAAATCTCTATTGTCTGGCTAGGCTCATTTTGTCATAAGCAGGTACTGTGTCTGAAAGGTGGCAGAGTAAGATGAAATGAAAATTAATTTATATGATGTATTTGCTGTTTATGAAGTTTTCTTTCAGACAATATCAACATGAAAATGACAATAATATAATCTATTTCACTTATTTAGCCATAAATATGGAGGAAAATATGATGTTCCAATTTTTTCCTAATGAGTAGGGACACTGACCCTTTTAGTTCCTGAAGTAACATGAGAGAAAGAACAGAATTCTAAAATGGTGTAAGGATATTTTTCAAATTTAACTCAAAATGGCAGAAGAACTGTGACCTAGAGGAAAAGTTAGGTTTGTTTGTGAAGGAAGTCTTAGGAAAGTTTTGCCTATTTCACTACATGATAAACATCCTCTTTATTGATATCAAGGAAGGTTTTGTGAAGAGTATTCAAAGGACTACTGCAAGGAGAAAATAAATTAATTGCTAATAAAAATATTAACATCTACTCTACCCATAATTTCCAAAGGCAACAGTTATCAACACGACCCTGGTGGATTGCCATGTGCCACCAGGTCTCACAATTCCCCCTCGACAAAAGGGACACTGCTCGCTGAGAACCACGAACCGCGTGTGTTCGTGCAATCACATTTTTACAGTGATCTAAGGAAGTGCGGTATCCTGTGAGAACTCAGTTGTGTCCCACTGATGGAGTAGGGTTTATTCACATTTTTGTGCACGTGGGAACAGCAGATTTGCCTGGCTGTGGCATCCGTGCCTCGGAGGTTTCCTTCTGGCTCTGCTCACCTCGTTTTTGTATTTTCGCACATTTTCACCCCCATCAGTGCCTCCAGGACTGACTGCAGCGCTGAACATGAGAGCAGTGTGCATGGCCAGCCCGGCCTGCCTGCTGGTTCCGGAGATGTGCGGCTGTGGAGAGACCTCCTGCACCACGCGTGATCACAGCCTCACTTCTGCAGAGGACCCACGCGAAGCTGTGCGTGTGGAACTTGTTTTGGTAGAGGCAGGACAGTGCGGGCAGCTAAAACTTTTTATTTTTGCAGAGTTCTGCGTTTCTGTTGGTTTCATAGACCCGCGGTTCTGGTGCCCGTGCCTGCTGGAGGTCCCTTCAGCAGCTGTCACTAGATGGTGCTAGCTGTATAAAAGAGGTGTCCCCTCCTCAGTCCCTTGCCCTAAGGACCCCGAGTGCTTCGGCTCAGTGCGAGGGACGTATTTCCACCGAGTCCTGGGAATCCAGAGTAGCTGCTTTGTCCCTAACAGCTAATAGGTCAACAGGGATTAATTAGGGAATTGCCAGAGGTTTGGATTTACCTTCCATGTGGGTTTCTTATGAACACAAAGGAGATTTGTTGTTCCGCCAGCAATTTCAAGGGAGCTTAAGATAAGTAGAGGACCACTAGTTTTATTTTGGCATTGTCTCATCTTTGCCCAGAAGGAGGTTTGTCCTTTATTAAGTCTGCTAGGAACTAAACTTCTTTCTCATAGGTATCTCCTGTAATTCAAAAACCAGCCTGACAGAGGACTGGGAGGGTCTGAGAGTGAATGGCTGTTGGAGAAGTGGAAAGGGGAGTACTGCATCTCAGAGAAATGAGCTTTCCCCATATTTTTGTGCTGTATTACAGCCTGTTTGAATAGTCCCTTTGAGTCCTAGCAAATATAGAAGCAGAACCTAAAAAAAAATAATCTTTTACTCAGAAAGTGTTTGGATTAAGGCCCTGGATTAAGGATGGTGGAAAGTATATGGAGGATGGAAGAGGAAAACAAGTGGAAGGACTAGATAGACAACAGTGTAAATTGAGTTTTCCTCCTGTAGGTTTTCCTCGCTATTTTTAATGGTACCTGACTGAAAGACAAAACCTTCCTGAGACCAAACCTTCATGTCCTTGGCCTCAGGAAGAGCTTAGCTAAAGAAGGCACCAGTCAAAGACATCAGGTTTTCACCCTCAGCAGTAAAAGCCTTTCCCTTCTTGTAAAAGCAGGGCACATTGCACTCGAATGGGGAGAGATGCTAAGTGCAGTGACAATTGTTTCCCAGGGAGAATGTTTCGGCAGGAAGCCAGTATTTAATCACAGAGCCACATCACATCATTACCGAGCGTCTCTCCGTGCAACCACTTGATGCAGAGCACAGCACCTCCCCAGCATAACGCTGGCTCCCTGCCAGCGACCCAGAGACAACTGCTATCAGCTTTATAATTGCTTTCCTTGATGAAAGGACCCAGTGAGATGGCAGGGCTAGGATGGGGACCAAAGGCAGAGTCAGGAGACCACAAAGTTCTCAGATTTCCAAGTGGCACCTGCTAGCCAGCAGTTAAATTACTGGCCAGCTTCAGAAGTCCACCACAACTGGCACTAATTGTCAGCCCTGCTGGCAGTCTCCTCACAGAAACCAAGGAGTAACCTGTGTGAAGATAGAGCAGCTCACTTTACCTCAAAAATGATGCTGGCATTGGGCAATATTTGACCCTTCTACATGAAGAGAGCACAACACTATATATGCATGTTTACATCATCATTACAAAACACTCTTGGCCATACATGGAAAGTAAAAGCCCACTAGAACATTTATGATGATGTGTGCTCTCCTGCTTGCTATCTACATCATTTTACAGGAGCCAGCAATGCCAAACCTTAATGGCTAAATCTCAAGCACTGCAGTTGTCTGTAAGAACACGGATGGGTTCAGGCTGGAGTCTGAGCATCAGTCTGTCAGGATTGCTCTTCTGTCTGTGTCTCCTCGCTCTCCTGACCAGGAACACGACTCGAGGAAATGACATGAAGTGGAGTCAGGGCAGGTTTGGTTTAGACATCAGGAAAAGGTTTCTCATCCCGAGGGTGGGTGAGCACTGGAACAGACTCCCCTGGAAGTGGTCACAGCACCAAGCCCGTATGAGTTCAAGAAGCATTTGAACAATGCTCTCAGGCACATGGCGATTTTTGGGGTGTCCAGTGCAGAGTCAGGAGTTGGACTCGATGATCTTCATGGGCCCCTTCCAGCCCAGCACATTCTATGAGTCTATAACAGTGGTGAGTAGATGACACACGGGAAATTAAAAAGGACAGGGTTTACACAAAGGGATCCTCCCAAGGTGTTACTGCCCAGCTTCTCGTTGACATAATCAGAGGAATTTCATAAGCCTGGACTTGCATCTACCCCACTGAGCTTAATAGACACCAATGGTCCTATCATCCATAAATTTATCTAATCCATTCTTAACTGTCTTTTTACTTTTAGCTATCTTTACACAACATGACAACGAGTTTCACAATTTAATTTTTTTGCTGTATGAAAACAAACTTTCTTTTTTGTGCATTTTAAGCCTGCAGGCTCAGAGTTTCCTGTGTTGGGTTGTAGCATTCTCATTCAAATCAAGAGGAAGGAAAATGACTCAGCGCCACGTGGTTTTGGATCTTTGTGTGTTTTAATTACCTGCATAGAGGGTCACTGTTATCAGCAGAGATAACGCTGTAGCAGCCCCCCCGTGGGCCTAGCGCTGTACCCCACTCTCCTCATCCCAGGCAATGTGCAAACACAGATTCTCCAGCCCCACCTCTCTCCCCAAAGCTTGCAGTTCAAATGTAAGACACAGTAAAGCAGACTGATGGAGGGAAGTGTGGAAAACAACAGCCCCGTGTGAGTCAGCTTGACTGACAGTATGCCCACCTATTTTCCTGGATGTTGCTGGTTGTTTCAGGACAAGCCCAGAACCATGAATGCAAATCCTCTGTGGTAAAAGCATTTCCGCCCACCTTTCAATATTCCTCTCTAGAAAAAAAAGTCAAAAAAATTCACCTTACATTCCTCTTTCATTGCCTCCGGGCTCCCACTTCTCTGTTGCCAGATTTGGAAGGAATCTTCACTGCTGTTGTGGCCAAAGAGAAAAAATAGTATAATCCTGAGGAATCCTGATTAGGATTCAAGCAAGCATCCACACGACCAAGAAGATGTGCACCACTGCCTTCTGCTCCCTAAAGGCTGACGTATTCGTTTGAAAAGTGGATACATGCACAGCAGAGTTTGAGCCAGACACAAAATAGATCATCTCCTTTGCCAATGCAATAAAATGACCTCTCTCGAGTCTGGACACACAACCACATCTTATTTTAGATTACATGAGCAATTTGTAGAAATAGGCATGAGCATCAAGAACTAAGATTTTTCCAGACTTCTGTTTATTGGCATATGTTAATCGGGTTTTGGTTCAGTCCTGCCTTAACATATGATAACTTTCAGTTTTGCAGCATAGTGAATTGCCCGTACTGAATATGTCTGAAAGAATAATATAGGCAAAAAACTTTAGACAGTTCAATATCTTTTTTGTTCCTTTTCTTTCAAGTGTAAAAATGCAATTGCCTGAAGACAGAAGCAGCCTTGACAAAGGAAAGTATATGTCCTAATGTTAGTCTTGATTAAAACAAAGCTGCAATATTGTTTTATGACTGTGTTTGTATAACATATGACTTTGCATAGGAGACAGTCCTAACCATTACCTGTTTATCTATTTAAAGCAGGGTAGTCTGTTATTCATTGCACTCCAACAATACAGGAATACGTTGGCATATTTATTGTTAAGGTCAATACAATGATAGGATTTGATCCCCTTTTCTTTGTTGCTTAGGAAAGAAAATCAAATTCCTATGAAGTCTGAGTTAATTATTTTTCTTTGCACCTGACTCTAGCAGGCTCTGCTTTAAGTAGGTATTCTCTAGTGGGCAAGGCCATCAAATACATAAATTACATTAGGGCAAGGAAGACAGTATCGGGGTCTGATTTCATACAGATGTCAACATGATTCTCAATTTGTAAAGCTAATCAACCACTTTCCTTAGATATCTTTACCACAGAAATGCTTGTCTAACCAGCAGCTTTCAAATGTAATTATCCAGTGTGCCCTTTCAGATACCTTTCTGTGATAACCTGTGAGATGGTTTTGGTGTCCTTAGAAACATTTACATAATATAGACATTCTGTTCCAGGCTTATGGGCTATTTCCTAGGAAAACACCTGAGAACCATTCTTAAGTGAATGTTTTAATTTATGAAAATGTTTAATTTTTTCCATCAATGTGGATAATTGTGAGCTGATGTGTATGTGCCTTCCTTATACAGTCTGATGCTTTCATGTTTTGAATGGGCTTTTTGAAGCAAGGTATGCTGAGGACCCTACAGTGCATAAATGATGTTCTGAAATATCCATATTACAACTCTTCAACTTCTTCAATGCTACCACTTAAAACAAAATGTGTGTGTCCATGGGATAAACGCAATATGCTAAATTATCAGGAAAGTCCAGCTGGTTTGATTCTCCTTTCTAATGGTTTGAAAAGATCATCTCTTGATTTGATCAGCCTCTGAAAGGCCCTGCTAGACCACACCTCAGTCCATGCCTCAGTGGCCCTTCTCTGCTGCATTATGAGCCTGCACAACGTTCCCCTAACATCAATGGAAATTTGGGCACTTGCCATCTGGCACTGAGTGCAAACCACCACTGTTGAATTAGATGGGATTAAAGCATGTACCAGTCCTTACATTTCTGGAAAATTCTGACGTGATGTGCTGGCATCCTGCTTCCCCAGTCGGTGAAGATGGGATGAGGGAAGTGAATGAGCTCACAAGAAGTAAAAGTAACAGCCTGTAGGAACCCTTTAGTAGCTTCTTGTGCAGATGTACGTGGAACAACCTTATTGCTGTCAGGGTGAAGAATTTGTGCCAACGTACTTAGGGAGGCCGGAGTTACAGATTTTTCGGGGAAATCCAAAGTAATTTGATCCAATAAAATGTCTTTGGCTGACCCAAACAGACTTTATGCATATCCTTTATTGCCTGCTATAAATATATGTCTTCCATTCTGCCCCAGGGGAGCTGTGAGTTAGCAAGGAACTGAAGTTTTCCGTGTGAAAAAGCTGTGTCTCTTACCAGCAGGTGCTGTTGATGTGCTGAGCAGAGATAACAACCCAGGGAGCCTGGTGAAATCCCATCCCAGTGCCTGCTGCTGCAGCCACAGTCCGCTCCATCTTCCAGATTTTCTTCAATCACCACGGAGGGCAGTGGTCCGAGTTTTGAGAAGACAGCCTTGCACACCCACCTATAGTTTCAGGATTTGGCTGAAAGTGGCCAGCACACAGAAGGCACACATGAGGCCATGAGCCTGCTTCAACCTCATTTGAGTTTTTCTGTTCTCGTTATTAGTCTCTGTAATTGTTGTTAGTTTCGCTTAATGTCTTCCATCTGTATTCCTTTAGCACTTGCTTCTAAATTATTGCATTGCCCTTACCACGAATAAATATCAGGTGGACTTTCATCCTTTGCATCACTTCATGTAATCCCTTCTGTATCTGAGACTTGGCTGTTTGCTGAGCTGTACTGATGTCAATTAAAAATCTGACTTTAAATGCACTTGGCTAAGATAGTACAGAAGGTTTTGTGTGGACCCTCATATTTTGGGTTATTTGTAAGTCACTTAAAATAGGCTTAAACTAAACCAACTAAAACAGAAGGATGTCCAAATGGAGGTTGGCACCAGTTTAATTAAACTGCAGCAACTATGTATATAAACAAGGCTTAAATCTACAGACTGTAAATTACTTTTGACTGTAACATTACTCATTTCATTTTACAGCATCACAGAAAAAGTTCAGTTGCTCTTGTATGCAGCCAAAATGTGGATCAGTCACTCCACAGTAGATTTTGATGAGCCCCATATGGACGTACAGAGAACCCACCCTAAAGAGAGGAAATACCAGAGCACTGTCATTAAGTAACCTTCAATATATGACAGTACAGTTTCTCCTGCAAAGCACTGGTGAAAATTCAATTGCTTCGAGCCACTCAAGTACATTATTTTGTGGAATGAGTATGTACTGAATCTATCCTGTCATCTTTAATGTCAATTGATTATTCATGAAAACTTAGTGTTATTAAAAATATTGTAAATATGTTTTGGTAAGCATATTTCATACTCTTCTGTACAAATATTTGTTTTATCTCTTGAATATGTGACTATTAGATGAACTCACTTCCAGTTAAATATTCCCCGTAGAAGTGGTCAGGTGTCATATGAAAGTTAAGAAAAAAAAGCTATGATTTTTATTCTTAGTTTTAGTAATGTGATATTCTATTAATTAAAGACACTGTGGCCTTGCCATGTGAGATTAATGACAGCCTGGTGTGCCATGCAAACCTGAATTTCAATATTTTTCCTTCTTACAGTGCATCACAAATTGAAGTTTTGGAAACGAGCTGTCTTATTCAGCAGAGTGTATTGAATTTAATAGAAACACATATGCAGTGAAAGTTAAACAAGTGCTTAAGTTTCTCACTGAAGCCCTGGTTCTAGACTGGGGAACAGAATAATTTTCTTTCATTCGTTCTCCCTTCCCTTTTTCTTTCCTCCCTTTCTTTCAGTAACTTTTCCATGAAGCTTGTCATATTAATTTTAAGAAGATCAGAAGTAGCAGTATTGATGCCATCTTCTCCACTATATGAAGCATGGAAAGAAATTTGTGGAAAATACAGCCTATTGTTTAATTCAGATTTCAGCCACAGCACTAAGCTCTAGTGCCCTGGATTTTGCCTGGTACTGTCCTGCACCACTTAACTGATAGAATTGGTACTCATAACCTCTTTTTGTTAAGCTTGACCTTACTGTGAGTATTCAAAGAGGTGCCTTATACAAACTCTATCCTTTATGCATGGAAGCATTAGTGCATATAAAAATGAAGGGGAAAGTAATTTGACTCCATAAGATTTTATCCATGATATTTCACTAAAGGTTCCTATTCCTTTAATTCTGTTTCACAAGAAAAATAATCTGAAGGAGGAAAAAGGCTGGTAGTATTACTACTGCTCCTTGACCATAGAAGAATTTGATTTAGTTTCAAAGAAAAAGTATTCTTAATGAAAATTCATAGAATCAAAAAAATCACAGAATATCTTGGATTGGAAAGAACCTTAAAGATCATCTAGTTTCAACGTTTTCTAGTTTCTAGCCCTCCAATGTGGGCAGGGATGTCTTTTGCTAGACCAGGTTGCTCAAAGCTCCAGTCAACATGGCCAGCTTTAAAATTCTATATTAACAACAGGTATGTTTTTTTCCTCTTTGTTTCCTTGCTCTCCCTCTTTTTGCTGTTGACTGTTGCTTGCTGATTTAGCATGATATTTAATAATTTATCATTATATTTATCTGGTGAGAACATTTGTGAGTTCAAGGCCAGGAATCTGCTGGAGTAGTTGGTTCCAGTGCAGTTTGATCACCTCAGTCTGTTGTAGGGAAGCCAGGCACTGTACAGGCAAAGTTAAAGATTGAGGAGTCTTCTGTAGTGGACAGCCCTTCAGTAAAATCTGTTGTTGGAAAATTATTAAGCTTCTTTGTGTGTGTATTGTTTTGGTTTGGTTTGGTTTGGTTTTTTCCCCCCAGGAATACCAGTTTTATCAAGGATGTGTTGATTGGCTTCTTCTGACATAATATTTAATCATATATATATATATTTAATACTTCACTACTGGAATCCTACACCATTTTTTTGCTAATGTTCTGCTCCTTAAGAAGGCCTCACCATAAGGGTCATAAAACATTCTGGCAAACGTTTGGCATGTGCTACTGTTTCCCAAAAATATCTTGACATATTATAAATCCTGGAAAACGAGCTCTGTCAGGAGAAAACATAAGTCAGTCCCTAAAGAAGGCTCATCTCCGTCTTGGGTCAGGGGGATCCAGTTTTGCCATATTCCTTCAGGACTGGATGGAACCTCAGAGACTCACAGAGCTCCAGAAGAGGAAGCAAAGTGCTCTGGAAGAGAAGGGAATGCAATATGCCAGGTTATGTCTCACTGAAGGAAAACCACTTGGTTCCTACTGACCAAGACACTTATTTAGAAATTTACCTGTCCTTCATCAAAAGCAAAAAACTGCTTCTTGTTGACCACAGGGCGCCTGGCTGGATTCTTGGGCAGGGGCAGTTGTAGGCTACAGCTGGTCTTGGAGTCATCCTGTGGTTGTGGAAGCTGACTGGAATTCGGAAATTCTGGGCTCAGCTCCCAACAATGCCACAGCCTCTCTGGGGGTAAGCTGCTCGAGCTCCTTGTGCCTCAGCTCTCAGTCCAGAATTAGCCTTTGACCTTGGAAGTTACTGCTATTTTTCCCAAGTAAAGGTGAAATTCTTTTCACAGGTCTCTCTAGTATTATGTTCCTGCATGAAGTTTTCACAGCTTCTTTCCCACTATAAATGATAAAGGAAATTTTAGCTGAGGAAGAGACACAAAAAAACAGATACCAGAAAAAGTTACTGATGCTTCTAGAACTGTTTGAGTGAAGAGTGTACTGCACGTTTGGAGTCAGTCCTGCATGTCTGGGACTGAGCCCAACCAGGAGGGAGCTCTTCAGTGGCCACAGACAAACCCCTTGATCTGTTTCGTTTTCACCGTTTGCAAAATGGGGCTACTGAGGCACTGAAGAGAGAAGTGTTTAGAGGATTAATTAGTGGGGCTCAATTATGGCATTAACTCATAATCCACGTAACTGGGGGCTGAAGAGAGGTGAGAAAGGGAGAGAAGAGGTGACATAGCAGGACCTCCTGCATCCCTGGTGTTTGTGGCAGGCAGGAAGCACCAGGGTTTGCTGGGCACGGCTGCCGTGCCAGCACTGCAAACAGCCCCGTGCCAGCGCTGCAAACAGCACTGCAAACAGCTCCGTGCCAGCACTGCAAACAGCCCCGTGCCAGCGCTGCAAACAGCCCCGTGCCAGCACTGCAAACAGTCCCGTGCCAGCCCTGCAAACAGCTCCGTGCCAGCGCTGCAAACAGCCCCGTGCCAGCGCTGCAAACAGCCCCGTGCCAACACTGCAAACAGCCCCGTGCCAGCGCTGCAAACAGCCCCGTGCCAGC
>VZRO01007454.1:855048-894874 GCA_013397915.1 Daphoenositta chrysoptera | reverse complement strand
CCTTCCCTTCCCTTCCCTTCCCTTCCCTTCCCTTCCCAGGGCGGGCTGGCACCGGCAGTCAGCCAAAGCCAGCAGGGCAGCATCCCATCGGACTGGGCTGTCTGCTGCCCATCTGTGCCCACTGGGTGAAAAGGACCTGT
Organism: Daphoenositta chrysoptera; assembly: GCA_013397915.1. NCBI lineage: Eukaryota > Metazoa > Chordata > Aves > Passeriformes > Daphoenositta > Daphoenositta chrysoptera. The sequence goes on along the minus strand of VZRO01007454.1, from coordinate 894,734 downwards.
TGTCCCCTGGCCCTGCTGTCCTCCAGACAAGCCTCTGCTCTCTGGAAAAGCAATGAAGAGGGAAAAGTTGTCATCGCTGCCTTTATCTGTTTTGTAGTTGGTAGTAGGAAGGACGGTTGATCTCGGAGTTCTCTTCAACTCTTTTTTATTTAGATTGAGTACAGAATAAACCATTCTGCTCCTGCCAGGGTGTTATTTCCCTCTATGGGGCTGTGCAGCCCTGCTTTGCTAAGTCGCTCTCATAATAACAGGTGATGAACTGGCAGTGCAATGACATTCCCTAACCAAAGCTCTCTCATTTCACTGCTCCGAGGGGTGGCCAGTTCTGGGGACAGCCCTGCCTGTCAAACAGCAATTCCCTGGAATAGCTGCTTTTTAAAAAACATTTGCCCCGAGTGAACAAAGTTAAATACAAACATATAGCAGGGAGTCCAATTTTGCTGTGGGAACACATCCTCGTTACAGCATTATTTACATAGAATTTTCCATGCTAGCTACACACACTCTGGTGCAGCACCAAAAAACAAGGCTTTTGTGTTAGTCATCCTAAAAAAAGAGAAACGCTTATGCATTAAACAAGCAGACTACAGTACTTTCATCTGGTTTGTAAAAATATTCTTCTATGGGCTTTTCATAAATCTCACTTGAGGATGCAGCATTTATCTATCAAACATGTATTTAATAAGCAGGGCATGTTATACTTATCTCTATTCCGATCTACACAACTACATTTTATTTGTGGCCTTGTCTGTCCTTTGATGCACAAATATCTGATTACCTACATAACAACTGTTCTAGCAATTTTTGAAAATATGTCTTTTATGTCTGAGTAGTCAATTGCACATACAGTTATCTCAACACAACTACAAAATATAAGCGGGTTCCCTTAAATTAAGGTAGTTATAATAAATAATGAACCACACTAATTTTTTTAATTTCCTGCTATCTGAGGTAATAATTTGCACCATTTTCTTGGCTATCTAAATATATATTGCTATTACTACTACTGCTACTACTATTACTATTACTAAATTTAAAAATTCGAAGTTTCCCTAGGGTTTGAGATTTATTCTCTGAGATATCTGGTAGGGTTTGTTATCATATTGTGTTTGTCAGACTACTGAATTTTAGGAGCTTTGCTACGATACCTACTGCCTTGGATGGTGCCGCGGTTGGCAATGGGCAGAATTCTCAGTGAACACATTTTGTATGAATTATGTTATACTCCATTAAGTTTCCTCTAGAAGTGTGATCCAGAGCCAAATACAGCTAATGTGAAGGTTTTGTCTTTCAACTATAAAGGATCTGAAAAAAAAAAGAGAATAGTATGTGACCAATCACAACTCAAAAGTTACTAAACCCAAAAGGTGAGTAGTTATTTAACATCCATTCCTAGCAGAGTGGGAAGGTTTTTCATCCCAGATACCAGAGGAAACACAGTGAGTAAAGATCTCACTAGCAGAAATTAGGTATGTTCAGTGAGCAGCTGCAAAAGGTCTGTTTTATCAAATCTTTTATTTGGTAATGCTACACAATAATTTTAACTATGCTCTCACAGGAAATGTAGTTGTCTTTAATCAAGTAGCAGAAAATCCTACCTGTTAAACATTGAATGAATACAGCAAAACAAAGCATGAATCATTTAGTAATTTTTAATTATTCAATAATAATACAACTACTTTGTGTGCCCTCAAAAGAATATTGATCTCCCTCCTCTGCCATGTCATAGTGACCTCAATAAATGTATTCATTTTTTGGGCTTGTAATTACTTACAGGCCTGCTTAAGTCCTTGAAGAATGAGAAGCTGGATTGAAGACAACCCACTGAACAGACAAATCATACCCATCAAGTCAAGCATTAATCTAAGCTGTTCCAGGTTCAGAGTCTAAAATTGTGCTTAGCTCTGATCTGGCATTGGAAGAATGGGAGTGCAGACTATAATACTGTCAGCTTTATCTAATTAAAAACAAAGACTACATGTTGACTGAATTATAAAAAAAAAAAAAAAAAAGAAGCAGACCAGCAATATTTACATGCTTTGCTTTCCTTCTCAAAGCCTAATATATCTGGACACTTTAAAAGTGTAAGTGCATAACTTGTATTAACTCTTTTTTTAAAAGGAAAGACCAAATTTATTAAATTCATGTTTTGCCCTTCATACACCAGGAATCTACAAACTACAGAAAACCACCTCGAATTTCTAGTCCTGATTTTTATTTAATAATAAGGCATTTTAGTCTACTCTGGTAGTACATAGATTTCTAGTGGATTTGTATTCATTTTTTTACCATCTAAACACTACAAGTAAGTAAGGCTTGAAAACATTTATTTTAATTTGGTCTCATTGGTACTTTTTTACTGATGAACTTTCCTCGCTTTGAACAAATTCTGTCCTCTGCAGTGTGATCCAATTCAAATTTTTCTTGGCGAGCTAACAAAGTGGTGGATTTATGATCTAGTGAAAATAATGAATCAAAAAAAAGAATTTCAATGGCCAGTGTGAGCTGTTTTCCTCTGCTGTCTGCTTCAGTAACCAAAGTATTTCAGCCCACAGATTTTAACACCAACCTTAATGATGAGTTATCTCTAAAAACTGGAAACCTGTACTTCTGACATGCAATTGATTTATAAATCAGACATTATCACTGAAAGTTTTGGGTTGGTTTCTGGTCCTCAATTTTGGTTCTCATTTTCATTTTAATTCTCTCTCTGGAGGGCATATTAAAACCCAGCCCAGGCTTGGGGGACAGTGTTGAAATCAATTGGAAGAGATAGTTATAGAGATATAGATATATAGTTAAAGAGATAAATATATATGAGACTCCCTGCAGATTCTAGGTGCTTTCTTTGTAAAAAGAAACTTCTAAAACTGGGCCCAGGTCCACCCTACACAGGAGAGCCCAAAAGCACCAATGCAGACTTCCCTGTCTTAGGGACAGGGAATGCAGCACGGGGTTTAATCTGCATATGCTGTCTAATATATGAGAAATCTTGGAGTCCTGATAGCCTTAATCCCTGCCACAGAAGTGTATAAAATTTCACAGCTAAGCTGCCAGAAAAGCCAAGACCACACCAGGAAAGCCGTCTGCTTACAAGAAGATACCTGCCAGGTCTTGTCTGCCAAAGCCTGGACTAATGAATGAATACACAATATCCCAATCAATCAAACTGGATTTGTCTTTGCCCCAGGTCTAGGTGAGGTCTGGTATGAGGTGACCAGATCTGTCAAGCATGCAGTAGCTGTGGCCAAGAAACTGTCTGTACATTTATGCATTTATCAAGGCAGATATGAATAGAAGTCTTTATTTTTTAACTAAATGTAGTATATGCACACACTGGCTGTGTGTATCTCAATGTATAGCCATTCAAAGGGAGAGAAAGTCATATCTGCAAACACACACTGCCAAATTTAGGCATGCCTGTATGCAGATAGCTACACATACATAGCTGTTTTATTTTCCTGCTTGGTTTTGTTCAAAAAGATTTCAGCCTTGCCTATATTTTTCAGCAGAAGCACTAGGACTGTGATTACCTGAAACACTGAAAAAACTCCAAACCATAGATTTCTTTTTTTAACTGTAGTGGAAACTCTTGTTTCTAGAGTTTGAATCTTCCATTACAATCACTGCTGTGTGTTTTCACAAACATGTCTATTTACATGAGAAAAGTAAAGGTGTGGTGTGACAATGAGGTGAAAACTCAGTCCTCACAGCCACGTTAGAGATTGTAGGGACTATTTTAAGGTGCAGGAGCTCAGCCTGGCAGTGGCAGCAGCCTTGGTGGCTGCTCTGCTGCCCAGGCAGTAGGAGGATCTCAGCCGGGTGTGGTACCAGTGCCTCTGAACCTGGGTGTGCTGGAACGGATGAGCAGTCCCCACTTCTGGGAACAGCTGCTGGGCACAGAACAGGGCAGGGTGAGTCAGAGAGGGGCCTGATAAACGATAACGTGGTCACAGAGTAATCACAGATAAGTCGTTGCCCAAGGGATGGGAAGATACTTAAATGAAGTGATAGCCAGATATGCTGGTGAGGTTAGAGAAGACCTGACAGTAGAGTGCCTTCCCATTCTGTCATCCTTCACTAATTCAGATTTATCCTTGTGCCTGTCCTAGCTCCAGGGTGGTCTAATGACACAACACACAGTGGTTCACTGCCAGCAGAGGTGTTTGCAGAAGAGAACTATAGAACAAAGCCTTGAGGACTCCTTGACTCATTCTCATGACAACTCAAAAGTGCCTTGGTCGATGCATGCCTCAATAGGGCCCTCCTCTGCCACATAGCTGGACGTATCATCCATATTTTCTTTCAAAACTCAAAGTAGCTTTGATCACTTTTATTGCATGGACCCAGGAAAATGTAACAGCACAAGCATTTTGGAAATTTAAGTTTGAAGTCTCCAGGGTGAAGCGATGCTGCTGAGAACCTGAGTTCCTTTCCCCACTCCTGCTTGGAGTTTTTCTCCTTGGACACAAGACCAGCACAGGTCTGGTGCAGGGTCTGAACTGCAGCTGTAGTGGAGGCCTGTTCCTCACCTTTGGCCTCTTCCTGAGCTACACTGACTTGGCTTTCTGGCTTGACTTCGGACCTACCTCACCTAAATGGATTTAAGGATTTAAGGATGGTCACTGGACGTTGGTCGAACCAGTAACCACCACTGGATCTGCTCTTCTCTTCTTGCTTGGATGTGGTGGGACTGCCCCACTTGCCTTGCCCCAACTTCCCTGCTTTTCCTGGTTCTTGGCAGCGATAGAGGGTCTGCCCAGGGAGGGCAGACTCCTTTCAGAAGGAGACTTTAGGTCGATGCTGAGAATTTTTAGAGTTATAGTCTTTAATTAAAATAATGTAAGCCATTGCTTCTCAGTATCCATACAGAGAGCGATTCTAATTTACCTGTGCCAGGCAGTGCCCCTGCAGCAACGCTTTACTGTGGCACAGAGGAAATGCTGCTCTCCAGAGAAAACCTGCTGGGTATCACAGGGGTTATTTTCATGCCAACACGACATTTTCAAAGACAGGAAGGCTTCCAGGTACCCAGAGTCATTGTCAAGAAGGGAAAGCACTAAGGGGGCTGCAGCAATTGGACTGACCCTGGAAAACCAAGGCTGGGGACCTCATGCAGCTACATCCGTGTGGTAGGACCACAAAGGGCTTGCAGACACCTCATGTAACATGAGTCTACACTTCCTGTGCAGCCAGCAGGGGGAAATTTGCACCCGTAGAGGCTGAATCATCTCGTCTCAACACAAGCAGAACCTATTACCTATTTTAGGTGGCTTACGGTCCCTGTGAATCATAAAAAGAGTCTAGAAAAGTAGATTAAACTGATCTTTAGAATATGAAAGTTAGATGAGGTGGTTTCTTGTCTGTAAAGTGAGGATAATTTCCTGACCATATTACATAAGAGGAAGGGGTGAATAAAGAATATGACAGTTTTGGCTTAGGTGGCCTGCATTATAAAATATACCATAGGTCTCTCTGGGGGAGGTTTGGAAGAGGGGACCATTTTCTGTCCAATGTATTTTGGGCCCACAATATGGACTGTGCACTACGTCCAGTTAATTCCACTTGCTGCTCACCTATTGATTTGTCATAACTTCATTGACATTGTCTGGGATCCCAAAGCTCCTGTGGAATCTCCTCCAAGTACGCTTCCATATTAAACAGAGGGTCTGTTCTCCCCTAACTATTGAGAAGTAACTTCTATTAACATTAATGAGAGTGATGCATATGCATCAAAGGGAGAATAGACCCTGAGGGCATCGTATGGACGGTCCTTCAATATTCTGTGCCTCTCAGTGGGACTTTGTACAGTATGGCACGAAATGTAATGGGTCCATTGACTTTGTATCACTCTAGGTCACTAGCCCTAATACAATGTTAATAGAAAGCTTCTCATTAAGATCCTAATTATGTGTGTGGTAACAAGACACACACTATATCTTTCATATTACTACTTCCAAACCACCACAGTGCATTCTCTCACAGGAACAATACAGGAGTGACCATATGAGGTGACCTCTGATACGTGTGAGCAGCACTCATAAATCCTCATCTGTCAAATTCAATCTCTTCTGGCAGCAGAAGGACATTTTAAATCTAGATGCTTCAGTCCTGAACCTGAGAAAGAAGCGTATTAAAGCAGTGCTGATACAGCTATCAGATCAAATACATTTTCCATGATTCTGCCTGGGATGGATTAAAATGTAGGTCCCTGTGATCAAAGGGCAGTGAATGAAAGCACAAGGCTTGTCTCTGTCCTCCAGTTGCATAAACTCAATGTGTTTGCTGCTTTTTTGTTCAGAGTCTGCAGTGTCTAACACACTGCATTTGGGGCTGCAGGTGATGTTTCCCAAACTACCTGTATTATGCAAATGAACTGCTAAAACAACTGAAGCGTCTGATCATTATCAGTCTGAAAGTGGAACAATCAAAACTATAGAAGCTGAGAAGCAGAGCAGTTCCCTGCAATTATCTGTTTTGAAGGAATACAGTGATTTGACATTCCTAAGAAGTCAGAGATGTCTGATTTCATAATATAATTTGTAGAAGTAAAAAAGGCAAGTTAAACATTTGCCTACACACATCATGTTTACATGTGTTCAAAGAACTTCCCCAAAACTTTGCAGTCTCACCCAGCAGTGTTATTTTTTGAGACTTGTTCACTGTCGCAGGTTTGCAAACAAATTCAGAAATATGTTCCAACTCAGCTTGCTTTGCTTTTGGGGTTCTCTTCATGTTTCAGTGCTTCTGTGTGTTTGTGTGTCTTTAATGAATACACAGATGCAGAAAAAGTAAAAAAAAAAAATAGTTATCCTCCCATAGGACACATGAATATAGCATTAAGCAAAGCAGTTTTGCCATGTATCCTCAAACCTAAAAGAAGGTGAAGTAGATGTAATATGGATTTCTGCAGTGTATCAATTCATTCTGTAGTGAGCTGAGCAAATAATTTGAAATGCATAAATCATCCAATGAATGTATCATTTTCTTTCCTGCTCATGAAAAATCCAGAAGCAAAACTTACTTGCCACAAAAGGTTTTGACATTAAAAATATATTAAACTGGGACTCCTTTCAAAAACTATCCCATGTGCTTTCTATTCTCTTGTGTGATTTTTCCCACATTTCTAAGGACAAGCACTGATGCGTGAACAGGTCACAACACTGCACTTCCAGACCACTGTCCTCTCCCTACCTGTATGTCTTTTTACTCCCAAATTTCTTTCCATCTCTAAACTGAGAGGTGATATCCATTGACAGAAGGAGTAAAGAATCTCAGTTATTCCTCACACTGTGCTCTCCTACCATGCTCTGCTATTTATTTTCTTAGTTACACACATGCCTGAGTACCTTGCTGAATGAGGGCCGCAAGGAAGAATGTAAATATTTTAAAACCTTTCTGGGTTAATCATGAACAGCTGTCTCCAAATATTCCATGCAGAGTATTCAAGATGTGTAAGGGAGTTGTGAGTGCTTCCCTCAGTCAGGTGCAGGGTTTCACTCTGGAGTAGGAGCAGTCTCCTCTGTGCCTGCTCAGGGGTGTGAGCGCCTGTGTGTGACTGAAATTCACTGGCCGTGAGCTCCAGGAGAATTGGGCTCCGCCGAGTGAGAACTTACTGAGTCTGGACATGAAAGTCAGGGTGCCTGGGGGCCAAGAGGTTGTGCTGATGAGTGCCAAGGAACCTCAGCAAGAGGCTTTTCAGCAAAACCCTCGATCCGTGTTTCCCCCAGCCCGGGTGGAGATGGCCACATGTCAGGGCCTCGGTTCAGAGTAAAAATCTCTCGTTTGGTACAAGCTGTTGTTTCAAAAATGCAACTAGAGCAGAGTGGGGGTTTTGAGGGAACACTTTTATTTGCTGGTAACACAACCTCGGATCTATTGAGTACTGAGGAGTGAGTGCCTCAGAGGAATTAGGCATCATTTAGTTTAATTATTGAAATCAACCTGAGTCCAAACTACCTAGGTAAAAAAGCTTATATGGTAGTAGATGTGCTTTTTGAGACAGGAAGAGAATTCTTCTCAGATAATTATTCTTGAGGTTAATTTATTACAATAACCTGATTGGGACATTTGAGTGATGGGTAGGTGGGCAGTGAAAAATTCCTCCCACACTTGAGAAGTGAGAAGTGTCCACACGTTCAGAAATATTCATGTTTTTCCAAATTGATTCAGCTTTTCACTTCTTCCAGTGGTCCTGGGGAACATGCTGGGAAAGGAGCATAACTGAAAAATGAAATAGAGAATGGCTGCAATTAAATGTAATTTTAAGTGGCATGAAATTAAGCAAACCAAGAGTAAGAAAATAAACAGAGCAGCCCCAGATTTTCCTTAGTGTAAGTTCCTTGACTTCAGTAGAGTTACATGAAAAATATAATTTTACTCCCTCCCTCTCTCTCTCTCTCTGTCTCTGTGCCTGAATTCTTGATGTCAGCTTAAAAAGGAGAGTGAGAGGGAGAGAGAAAAAGAGAGAGAGAGGAGCGTATGGAAATTAACGTTTCAGCTTTCAGAAATGTACATTTAATGAAAAGTTTGGAAATAACCAACCTTTCATGGCCCAAAGAATTACTGAAAAAAGATCTTCTGTGTTTGCAACCTTGTTGGCAGTCAGGCTGTCTTGGGCAGCAGCAATTTTCAGTCAGAGGATTGCCATAAAAGCCTGAAAAGCCACAGAGCTAACAGAAAACAGGCAGGGAAAGTGAAGCCGGCCCCGGGAGGTGCTGGGCTGGGCTCGCAGGCTGGGCTCAGCCTGTGAGGTCTGGCTGAGTCCCGCAGTGCCACAGCTGGACTGTACACCCCAAACAGCACCAGACCGGGGAGCCTGGCCTGTGCAGCCCGGGTTGGGCTCCAAACCCTTCCTGGGGAGGTTCCATCGAGGGCGGGTTCCAGCCAGCAGCCTCCCCTCCTGCTAGGCAGCGCCCCTGGTTTTAATTCTCTGCCCTGCTGTGTGTAAGTTCCCATAAATACCATGGGAATTAATTTGTGCTCGTCCCTGCTTTAAACCGAGGCAGCACTATGCATGATGCATCTTTGTGCTTTCAGAGACTTTCTGGAGTGTAAATCAGTCACTGCGGGCTGATACAGGCAAACCTTTGGGGAGTGCTACAAGAGGAGCAGTGGAAGAAGACACGCTAGGAAATCAGGGGAAGGACACAGGTATGATTGCATTAACATATAAACACAGGCTGAGAATAATATCAGTATGAGCCACTTCATAGAAGAAAACAACTTCGGACGTTTGCTTCTAGACTTGTTTTCTTTGTAAGTTGTTGAGAAATATTTTAAATTAAGCACAATTGCCCCACTGGTAAGCAAGAAATGAAGAAAAGTGAAAATCGTTAATATAATTTAGTAAAGGACTAGACAATCCGTTTTTATTAAATCATTGGCTGCTAGAGAACACTGTATTTTATTTTTTTAAATACATTTTCCCACTCTTCTGAGGAAATGGGATGAATCCTTTATGATGGTACACATGATGTAATAACCTCACTTCTATCCACCACGTACATCATGGCCCTGAGTCTACACTTCTTCATCTGGCCACTTTTGTGGCAGAGAGGCTGAAATTGGTTGGGTTTCCTTTTCCTCTGCAGTCCCTGACAGTGCTGCACATCTCTTAAGTCTGTTTGCATGGTTTAAGACTCTGAGACCACTAAAAGCAAATAAAAGCAGGAGGAAATGGGCAAACACATAGAAAACCCACAAAAAATGTAAACATAGGTGTGTGTGAGCTCAGTTATGGAGGGCTAAAGCTAATCATTCAACAAGATCGTTGGAAGGATTATAAAATAAAGGGTATTTTTTTTTTATATATAGAAATTAAGTAGAAGAGAACAACAATAAAATCAAGATAAGCTCTGCCTGGAGACACCTGCAGATGCTGAGAAGGAGAGCAGTGAAATGGGCTGGGTGCTGCCTTGGGAATGGAATCACAAATGGGAAAGGGCCCTGGCTGGGAAGAGAGACTGGAAGACAGAGTTGCTCCCCCAAAGCAGCCAGCACTCAGATCTGATGTATTTGTCTGGCTCCTACATCTACTGCACTGGGGTGAACCTCAGGCACACACCAGCCCCAATTTTGAGAAAGTTCTGATCCCCGTTTTTCTCCCAGCTTCAAACCATCTTCATTAGCAGACACTGCAACAAGGAACACTTTTAGTGCACTCCAGCTATGGAAAGAGAGTTACTTGTACAACAATTTTCAGAGCTTCAGGAGATCTGAAAATTGAAATGAATATGAAACCTTTTGGTGGGGGTTACTGATAAATGAGTAGAACTAGAAGCACATAAAAAAACATTGAAGGGTGAGCCTCTAAATCTGGGGAAGTTTCAGAAATTCACTTTGAATAAGGCTCCAAAAATTCATTTCATGTAAATGGAAGCTCCAAAGTATCTGTATCATCTTGGAATGGTAGATGTTTGCAGGACAGGATTTTTTTAGGACTTTAGGACAGCAGCAAAGTGAGATGAGCTTTTTATGCCTGAATGATACTCGACACGGATAACTTAGAGAGTGTTTATCTGCGCTCTCACAAAGGTTTTGCTCTTGGTTTGGTGTTTGGATTAGCTCTTATTTTATCTGGCTGCCCTTATGAAGAGTACATTTACATTTTGTTCCCTGCAGTACAGAGCTATGTGGCTTTCCTGGGAAGCCTGCTAGCCTGACAGTCTGTCTCGGGGCACACTTACGAGTTTGAAGAGCTTTTCAGGACAGTTGGCAATTGAGGGCATTTTTCATGGACAGCAAAATCCTGAAATCAGCAGAGAGCTTTTTATCAAGACCAGATCACCTCTTCAGCACGGTGCCCTCTTCCACTATAAGTTGTCCTGTCTTTGTTTGGAGGGTTTATGCTCTGTTTTGAGGTGGCAAAGGTGCTGGTGTTTGAGCTGGGGTGCTGTCACCCCGGTAAGACTTTGAGTTAACAGCTGTGGATTCTTTGCTCTTGGTGATTCTTGCTTTAACTCTGGGGTAGGTGAGCCATCTTGGTATGATTTGGGGTTGTTTGGATGTGTGTGGGTCACTTCAGCTGCAAAGAATTTCAAAATTATACAGTGCAAGGTAAGATACAGCTCTGGACACAGAAAATTAATAGTGTCAACCTATGGCTCAAGCTGGAATCTGTCCTGTTGACTCTATGGGTTTTTATCTGCTTTTACCACCCACTCGTGACAGTGCAGTATGTGTCACTGTTTGCTGCTTGCTAATAAAAAGGGTGGGAAGGTTGACTTGTTCTTCCATAATTTCCATTTTCTAATCTCCCGTCTTGTAGAGATTGCAAAATCTCTTGTAGAGCCCTATAAAGTTTGGTAACTACAGGAACAGACCTTGAATCTGTACTGAGGCCTGGGAAAAGATAGTGGGAAAGTTTAGAAGAGTTCCTGCTCACCTTCCATTCCCTGCACACACAGGGTGGACCTAAACTTGAGCTGCGTTTTTACTGACCATGTCCACTATGAAGGCAAACGCCTGGAATGGCTTATTCTGATCAGCTTAAAAAGAGAAATCTAAAATCAGCTGGGTTATCAATCTTTTCTCTGTTCAGGAAGTCCCATGTTTAAAAACATGAAAATGAAAAACTGCTTAGCCCCTCAAACGTGAAAGTCAAGATATTCCCACACGGCCCAGGCCAGATCCCGACGGGCTTTATGGTGCATTTCTCTTGTGCGGGGACGCCAAGCGCAGGCGGAACCTCCACACGTGCGCAGCAGAGGAAATCTCCGTGGCAGCTGTTCACGTTCCCCGGCGGAGGGAAGGGGGAGGAAGGAGGTGTTTTGGGGCCCCAGAGCAGTAGCTTTGGACACAGAGCGAGGCCTCAGCCAGGGTCGGGGCGGGCAGCAATGGCAGTGTCCCCTCGTCCTCAGCCAGCAGCAGCAGCAGCCCGGCCCCGCCAGGACCGGGGTTTGGAGCCCCCGAGCTCTTGGGACTGAGGATTCCTTTTGCTCAGTGTTACATTCCTTTTGCTGGCAGTGCTTCATGCATCAGACTTTTCTAAAAGCCTCTACCCCGTTTCTCAGGATTTGATTATGAACTAATTAGAAGGTAATTTTCTCTAAGACAGCATCCTTTGTTTATGTTGAGAAAACACACTACAGTGTAGTTTTTTTTCCTCCTTTATGAACAATTTTTGTCGTCCAGTGTATGAAATATCCGTTTGGGGTTTTTCTTGGCCTTGCATTTCAGTGGCATGACAGTAAATCTGCCTGCAGAAGTCCAGCAACTTTCTTACACTTTGCAGCCTAAGTGGAAGCCTCAGCTGGGCAAGTTTAAAATGAAAAGTTCTGGTGCTCGTTACAATAGCAAAACCTTTTAATAGCACCAGAGAGGCAGGGGAACTTCACCAGATAACTAAATCCATTGATCTCTAATCCTTTGGGCCATACTTACTGTGGAAGACTTGCATGCATGGCTTCAATCCAGAACCGCATGCTGCCAAAAAACGCTTAGTACGTTAGCAGCCAACAAAAATGTAAGAGGTCTGCTCTGCATGTGGGAAACAACATAAAAAGAAGTGGTTTTTTAGCTTAGTCTGACAAACGTTAGCATATAACACTGATATTAAAATGAAATGGCAGAAAGTCTCAATCATATCTTGGATGTTGGGGGACTTACATGTGCTAATTAAAAGGGACTGGGTGGCACTTTAGGCTGCTCTGTTGTAAGTTTCTTCTCAAGTACTCCAGTTCAAAACCTTCCTCGGGGAAGAAGCTGCTATTAATGTGCATTTCTTGCAGGCTGAAACATTAAAAAGAGATCTACTAAAGACAGATGCATTTCCTCCTCTATTTAGACACAAATACAGATGTTATTCATATCAAATATATATCATTCTCTGTCTCTGGTGACTGATCTTAAGGAACTATAAAATCTAGCTAAATATATTTATAGCTTTATAGTAGTGCCTATGCCCAGATAACTTTTAATGCACTTCTCTATAAATACCAATTAATAATGCACATCAGAGGCAGGTCTGTATTAAATAAAAGTTCATGCTGTGCCTTCCAGGTACCACTGAGTCTCAGAGACTCTGTAAATGTAGAAATAGTTGCAATTTTTCAGATAACATCACTAAGTCATACTGACCCTTGTGGTTTTCACTGTGTATTTGATACTTTCCACTTTTCAGCTCACCAATATTTTATTTGTGTATGTGTACACACACATGCACACATCCCATATAAACTCTGTATAAATTATCTTTCAGAGCGTTTTTCAAAAAAGTTGTGTGTGTCAAAGGACCTACACATGCAATTCTTTTTGAGCAGAGAATGGCAGTAACTGTATCAATTGACAAACACCCCAACTGGACAACCACTGATTTTTTTGTTTGCATCAGAGTGACATAAAAACCCCCGTGGATTACCCCATTTCTCTGACTGCAGCATTCAGAGATATTTCTTACAGGCAGGTTCCAGCTTCCTGAGGGCAACTGTTGTGCCTGTTGGGACTTTCTTCAAACAGTGGGAACACCAGGTGAGGATGGCCACAAGCGAGGTGAGGTGAGGCCATGGACACGCCTGATACCTTCCAGAAACACCCCTTCATCTGGTACCTGTTCCCATTTGTACAAAGGTGACCCAGAAAAAACAGACATATTCTTCAGCAAGCATCTCTGAAAGCCTAGAGCAAACACCCTAATACCCGGGATTTGTGAAAGGTTTGGTCTGGAATTTGTCTATCTGGTAACACTGGAGTGCTTGTAGGTGCAAACTGGGCGTGCCTAAACCATATTCTGAGCGAATATTTTTCACTCAAATTCCAGCCTATGTTCACAGTCACCTTCTAATTCTATCTGTGGACAAAAGTCTTTGAGTAGGAGTGAGCTTTGAGTCACACAGGAGTAAGCATGGCCTGAGCTGGTCCCTGGCACGTCACCTGTCCCAGCTCTGCTGCCCTTCCAGAAATGGCTTGGAGGCTGCACGTTGCAAGACGTGGAATTTTGGGTGACCTGAGCTTGGATCAGCCTACAACAGTGACTGAACCACGTTGTGATCAACTGCCCAGCGTCCACCAAAAGGAATGCACGGATCTGAGCCAGGGAAAACACCAGCCTTCACCCTGCTGCTGAAGCTATGTCCTCAGGATGCTTTGGAGGACCTCTCTCAGATGCCTCATGTCTCAAATCCAAAACAACACGCCAGCTCTGTAGATTCAACGAGACCAGGGAGAGGTAAATCACTTAGAGCCTCTCAGGAGACAATCAGCAACTCACAAGCTGGGCTTTTTAGGCAGAATTCTTGTAATGTATCCATAAGTCAGAATGGAGCCACCAGGCATCACTGAGCAACATGTCATCTGCCTCAATATGCTTGGAATTAAAGACAGTTCACAGAGCAAAAGTAAGCTATTAATATCCTGTGTTCATAATGCTACATTTCTTCGCTTTTTTTTTTGGTACTTCTGAAAACCCTACAATAATCTCCAGTCCTAATTCTAGCAGATCCCTTTCTTCCAGCTGACAATAATGAGCTATTGCCATGTCCTCTGGAAGGCAGAGGCCCTGACAGAATGCTCTCCAGCACGGCGTGTTCCACCACACCACAGCACAATGGGATGCCATCACTGCGAACCAAGTCTGCTCAATCTTGTTATGTCCTTCCAGAGCCAAATCCTGCTCGACTTACTCATGCAAAAATCCCATTGAATTCAGTGGGCATTTTGCCTGACAGGGGAGCAGTGAAGAGCCCTCCCTCTCATTTTTCAGGCTTTTCCCTGAAGAGGGGCCCGAGCATTCAAGATGCTGAGTTGCTGCTGGGTGGCACAGGACCATACATCTTCTCAGGAGAGCTCCAGGAACCCCTCAGACAAATTAATCAGGTGATTAAGAAGCTGTGATTTCAGATGAGCTTTGTCTTTTCAGTTTTGTTTTGTTAATCCCTTAAAGCAGACCTTCAATCAAATGCTTTTATTTATAAGCCCTTTTGAAATCATAAGTTTTTATTTACTTTAGATAAACAATTCTAGTTGCTTGTGAAAGCACAGCATCCAACAACAAGAGAAAAACATTTCCTCTGTTCACCCAAAAGCTGTAAGCTGCCAGGAGGGCTTTCTTGACACAGCAGCATGTCTGTGCTATAGTCCTTCAGACTGATATCACCTCCCCAGATTATAATGAGTTTTTTGTCCAAACAGAGAAAGATTCAACCTAGATTGGGGGGGAAAAAAAAAAAACAAACAAAAATTACAACAGAAACCCCACCCCACACCTTTAAAAAACATTAGTATCTTCTAACTGACCTGCTGAAAACGCAGGGTATTTTCACTTTCTTATGATTATTTAATCTAACAAGTTCACATGACTTGTTTAATCAGTTATTACTGTCCTGATAAAGTACAAATGAACCTATTAATGCAAGAACTGTACCCAGATAATGATCCATCAACCCTTCCTTTTTGAGCCCCAGGATCTGGCCTGTTGAACATGCATTGATTTTGTATGAGACAGTAATTCCTCAGATTTCTGACAGCCCTAGACATGAACCTCCAGGTTAGAATATGGACTTGACATACCTGAGAGAACAACTGAAAACTGCCCTTCAAGAATATCTGGATATTTTCACATGTGGGTTCCAGTAGAATTAATCATAAGATCAAATCTTTGATTCTTTCTCCCACCAAACTTCACCTAAGGACTAAAATTGTAGATTTGTCACTTAACAACACCTTTTGCAGCTTCTTTCTATTGTGCTTGTACAATGATTTCCAAGCATTTGGTGCCTATTGCTCACCCAAGAACCTTAACATAGCAGCCAACCATAAATCTGTTTCTTTTTCCGACAACCATAAGAGTTTAAAATCCAAAAATCCTCCTTCACAGATTTTAAGGACTCTTTCAGAAGGTCAAGTCTCCGTCTGTAGACATATTACTGTTGGTGCATTTTCCAGTTCATGTTATCTAAGAAACAGTGAGCAGTTATCACCATTTGATTATATCCTCCCCCCACCACCCCCTCAATAAAGCAGGATAAATATATATTGGTTTTGAAGGATAATTTTGGTCAGAATTTCCTGTAGCAGATCAGTTCCTTAGCATGTGAGTCCACCTTTTCCTTTCACTAAAAATGCTCCAGCTGGTTCTGTGGAGAGCTCTGACGCATGTACAGAGTCAACAGGAGTGCCCTTCCTGGAAGGTTAATGCATAAATTATATTCCTCCTCCCTCTTCATCTCTTCTGATGTTTGAGTCAATGGTTGCAGCAGTAATAATTAAGTAACACGAACTTATATAAAGGAGGTATGGATCATGTCATTACACTTGCATGCACATAAAGCACCCCTTTTTTATGGGAAATGAGCTATTATTGCCAAAGATACTCATAAACAAGGAAAATAAGAGGAGGTTCTCCTCACTCAGATTCCTCAAGTAAACTCCATGTCACTCAAACCCTACAAGTTACAGAATAGCAACTCTCTATGGCTTCTTTTATGTTGTTTGGGATTGCATTGTGCTTGAGTAACTATACAAGGGTGAGATATTTACGTTAGAATTAGTAAGCAAGGATTCAGAGGATTTCAGGAACACAAAAGTTCTTAGCATCACATTTATTTAAGCTGTACCTACATTTTCTTCCTAAACTGAGGGCAGTATCTTTCATCACACTGCTGAGGAGAACTAAATTTCTTACGGACTGTTGCAGGTCATGGAAAATTTCTGAGCGTAGATTGGATGGGCTTTTGAGTGATCTTAGGCATTGATCAGCATGGCTGCCCCACGGGTAACCTTCACGGGTCAGAGGACCAGCCCCAGAACGCATTTAGACTGATTAAAATACGCTTGGCTTGCATAGATAAACAGGAATTAAGCCGCTGAAGAACCCCAGAATAGTCCTGAAGCACATAACGCAGGTGTCCCCACAGGACTGTTCCCGGGATTTCACGTTCTTTAGCTGGGACAGCAAGGTGTGGTGACACAAGCCTTAGCCCTGGCTGCCTTCTCCTCTGCTCGCACGCCCAGCTTTGCTGCTGCTGGGTGGGAAAGGGTCAGGCAGGCTGGAAAACACGCCTTTATTTTGCTGGGCAGGTGCTCTGTCCAAAGCCGAGCAGGGGGAGCCCTGTCTGCACCAAGGCGTTTCCAGAGCCAGTTCTGCAGCTCTCTTTGATGCAGTTCTTGGTTCTAACCGGCATAAGCAGTTCACGGAAATGATGGGGCAAAAGTAACTTTGTCTTCATTTTTCTAAAGCATTAACTGCAACAATGTTTGGTACCGGTGGAGCTCTTAGCTATGTTTTAGTTCAATACCACAGCACCAGCTGTATGTACATCTCTTCTGTTAAACAGTAAAGCAAAACCTAACCTGAGGTCAGTATCCTTAATTTCCACCAGGGAGAATAATAATAATAATTTCTTTCTTCTTTTCTTTTTTTTTTTCTTTTTTTCCCCCTTAAACTGGTGAACTGTGACAGAGTTATTTTGCAACTTAACAAGTCTGAAAATTATTCTCATTTCCTCTTGGCATTACTCCTCACTGAGCTGACATAACTAGTGTTTAGTAGAAACACTTCAGCAAGGTGAGGTTTGTATACTCACAAAGCTGGAGAAATGCACAAAAGTGATTTCTGGAATTGGTTAAACATCTCTACGACTAACTTTGTGAAAGTAGGATTGTTGAGTTGAACTATTAGGTGCTGAAGTGTAGAGCAAGAAAAGCTGACGTCTTTTGTGTGATAATTCAAATAATTTCAATTAATTTCCTTCTTGGTTGGACAGAAACATGTTTTCAATAGTAAAGAAATCTTGAGGGAATCCATTGACCTAACCAGGCTTATAATGCAAGAAGTTAATGGACAAAAATGATATTCATCTTCAGTTTATAATAGCATTTTCTTTTCACAGAACCAAAACCATACAAAGGCAAAGTATATTACAAGAGCAACTACTGCTCTGGTAGATACATGACCTTTGTTTTATGTAACAATTACTGCGTTTGTAGAAAAATAAAATAAAAAACCCCCACAAATTTTTATGCTAAGATAATAAATTATAAATTATGAAAGTCTAAGGCACTAAGCAACTTGTAAGCAACAGTCCTGTCTCTTAGCAACGAGCCACGGAAAGCAGCTTGTTGATAGGAATAGAGCAGACAGGATTGTTTTGCAATGATTACCACCAAGGAACTAAGAACAACATTTTAACACCTGCCTCGGGGCACTTCTGCACCTAGCTATCCATCTCTCCAGTGGCCCACAAAGCCTGGGCCGGGTGCCAGGCGGCGTCTGAGCCCTGCCTCCTCCCAGAGCTGCCCACTGCAACCGAAAGGACCCCGGAGGGCAGATCAGAGGCGGGGAGTTCAGGTGTGTTGCACACTTGTGCCCGCTCCTATTTCTTTAAACACCTTTCTACAAAAAACGCATGATCATTAGTGTAAATGTTTATTTTTTCCCTCTCTCTCTGCCCCTTTAGTGCTGTGTGTCTAGTCTATACTTAGCATTATGAATGAATGCAGACAAGTTTTTGATATTAAGCCAACATTTTTTTTTGCTGCAGTTTTATTCTTAAATACCCAGCATTAAGAGTTGGAGCAGCAGTGCAATCAGCAGCACCTTGTTGTTGTTCTGCCATTGTGCTGGTTTCAAAAACCTACAAAGAAAATATTTTCAGGAATAAAGTGTCTGCTAAGTCCCTGAACTAACATTAGTGGTGGTTCATTCATTCTCTCAGGTAGAACATTGTGATAGTGAAGGGAGGCTGTAGAGAAGGATAGTAAAAATTAAGGAAAAAAAAGGGTGATGTGAAATCCAGGCAAATGAAGAAAAAATCTTAGGAGAGGAGTGAAAATAAGAGAGGGAAGGGAAGGGAAGGGAAGGGAAGGGAAGGGAAGGGAAGGGAAAGGAAGGGAAAGGAAGGGAAAGGAAGGGAAAGGAAGGGAAAGGAAGGGAAGGGAAGGGAAGGGAAGGGAATTGGTGTGAAAGTGAGAAGAGCATGATAACAGAGGATAGAAATGGGACAGCAGAGAAACAGAAAAGAGAAAGAAATATCATGAAGGCACACACACTGCTTTGCTGATGGCAGAAGTAATTTCCCTTGCAGAAAAGAGTGCAGGGAGAACAGCTAAAAGGAGAATTTAATTCTGATCTGCTGGAAATCCATCATTGACTCATGAGACCTGGCAATTCTTCCAGTCCACTTTAAGCCCTAAGTGAGTTGGAGCACTGATCAAAGCCTACAGGCCAGCTTAGCCTATAACCCCATCTATCTCCACATTATACCTGAATTTATTAAGCAATGCAACTGTGCTAAGCTCGTTTCTATCAACATAGCTTTCCTGCTGCTGGCTGGAATGCACATAAGACAATTTTTATTTTTCTTTTTTTACTCTGGACCAAACTGCCCTATACTTGCTAAGGATACCTGGACCTGAGTTGGAATATATTTGTTTCACATGAGTCTTTTACGTGAAGCCAGAGACCCATTGCAGAAAGACAGACTTTTGCTACTTCTTTTTTTTAAATTCCCTATCCGGAGTAGACTGGCTTAAACTAAATTTGCTAAACGTAACCACTGCCATTGCTGCATAGGCACATTTAGCAAACGCATGGGTTGATTCACCTCAAGAAACGATTTGTTTTCCGTGATGCAAAATCCGGGAGGATTCGGCCGTTGTGTCTCACACACCGATAAGGCTCACCAGGCAAAAGTAGGCTTTCTCCTTCACTTTCCTTTTGGGTGATTGGCTGTGAAGTCCAGCTCACTGCACATCCTTCTGTGAGATGGTTTAACACGGCACCTCGGGGCTCTGCGGCCCCAGAATGCAGCGCAGCTCCCTGGCAGTAGTTCAGCTGAAGACTAAACATTTGGCTCGGTGACAGCAGAGCTGCCAAGAGTTGGCAACAAGAGACTCACAGGGAAGCAGCAGGCTGCTAAACCCTTTCACATTTTTAATTAGATCCACACACCCATGTCTTTGAGCTATCATAAATATACAGATGACATAGAGAGCATTATTTGGGGTAAGGGAAAAAAAAAGGAAGAAAAGAAAACTGTACTGTGGTATCTCTTACCTTATTAAAATAATTTACCTACAGCTAGTCTTTGGAACTGAGGGGGGAAAAAAGGGGGTTGTGACATTTAACTCAGATAAAAGTCTCTGCCTGCCTGCAGTCGAATTCACCCTGCACGCTGAAGATGCAGGGTCCTGGGATGACTGACACGCCGCCTCAGCTGCCAGAGCATCACCAGAAGAGGGCATTATTGGCAGCAGCTCCAGTGTGTAATTTCCCACAAGAGCTATACGTTCAAGCTCTAAGTATTCTTAAGTGTGTATCTTGCTATGATGTTGTTCTTAAAATTATTTGTTTGGGTTTTTTGTCATTTGCACTGTTGTTGCTACTTTCTAAGCACACCTTGATATATTAAAAACTCTTTCACTTATTTTTTTTCTTATTAATTTCTGTGCAAAGATATTTTCCAAATTCTATTCTTCCTAATCTTTCTTTCTTCCTGACTTTCCTGTTAAACTCCTTCCTTCAAAATAATGATGATATTTGATTGGTTGTTTAATTTAATTCCTTTATTTTTTTATCAGTTATTACACAGAACAATGCCCCTGCCACTCATCACTTTTTTTTAATCTGACACTGTTGAGACCAACAATAATAAAGACATATATCAAATACATTTTATATTGGCAGTTGACCTCATCATATAGGACAATCCAATGCATAGGGTTAAAAGATCTCTTCTTATGTCCAAGGACTGTGACACTCAAAGTATTGTCTCTTGTCTCTTTTGTTGTAAAGTCTTAACATTTTATTTAAAATAAAAACTGTAGCTGTATCATCCACCTGCAGTGTAAAAACACGCACAAAAGATCTTTGCAACTGGCCTGGAAGGGCTAGGATTTTCTTCTTGTATTTCTCCTGATTTTAAAGAAAATCTAATAATGAAACAAAGTACTTGAAATGCTGTAGGGGGAAAAAAGAATCACATGTTGTCCTGCCTGGAAGCACAAATTTTATAAATAGACACTATAGCAAACATCAAATAAATTTCTGTGCAAAGAAACCAACAGATCATGTATATTTTACATTGCCCATTTATTCCAAACTGTGTTAGCCACACACTGCAGGTTAACTCTGGATGTGCAAGCCCCAGCCACTTCATCCTGGATATCTGCAAAACTGCTCGTGTCACCCTGGCTTTTTTCTCCTGTAGAAGTTAAACTCAGCCATATCTGACTTCCCTTGATTTTTCTCTTGTGTGCTTCACAAGAAAGGCACGGAGTGACCCAATATTTTTGTCTCCTTGTGACCCAGGCCAGGTCCTTGTGAACATCTCAGCCCACGAGATCTCTGCCCATTACCAGTAAATCCACTCGGACTTCATGTCCCCAGAAGCTTTATTTTCCCTTGCCTTGGACTCTGCTCTGCAGCAAAGAGCTGCGTGGATAGGAAGCACTTTTTAAAAATGGAAATAGGAGTGGGGTCCAAAGAGTGGGTTAGCTCCTGGGCTGTGCAGAAGCAAGGTTCAATTCTGCTTCAGCTAGCTCTCTCATTATGTAGGGGAAATGCTCCTTTTTGACCCCTTTGGGCCTGTTCTTCACTCCTTATGTCCACCATAACATCCTTTTCGAAATGCTTTGGTGTTCCAAGGGCAGCCAAAAGGAAAGGAAGCATCCCCAGGGCTTGCCAGGAATTCAGAGCCTCAGTTACTAGGAAGCATTTCATTGGCAATTTTCGTTGGAGGTGGACTGGGCCACTGCAAACCTTCACACCATAAGGTTGTGAAGTAAGACATGTCAAGGCTGTTAAATCATTGTGTGGGGCATCTTTTTAGCATTTGTAAAATGATTAGCAAGATTGGACTTCTCTCTTGCTTTGGGCTAGCGAGTGATTGAATAAAAATTAGGAAAAGCAAAAAAAAAGACTGCAAGTAAACATAACTGATCCTCTTAACAGTTTACTGCTGCCAGTAATAAGGCACCTTCTTAGGGGCAGATTCTACAAGTAGTATTAATGCTGAAGTGAAAAAGAAATTTTAAAAAGAAAAAACATTACAAAAAGGTGATTAGAGAATCTGCCTAGAATATTAAACCCAGATTTTCACCAAACTTCCGCATGACAGAAGCTCAAGAACATTTCACAGGTACAGACACAGAGAAAACATCTGCTAACAACAGTACTAATAATAACTGTTTCTCATTATTAACTCAGTTATAAAACAGATTTCTTTGATAGCAAACCCATATTGTTAATATCTTCTGTGTGAGTTGTATCAGTATTAAATAAGCAAGTTTCAACATAATTAATACAAGTGATCTTGTATCTCAGTTACATGTATCTTATCTGGAAGAAGGCATTTTAACAGGGATGTATTTTTTAATGAAGTCTGGGCTCTAGTTTATCAGACATTCAAAAGAAGGAGTGGTGCCTCTTTTCTTCCCTCTCACTCTCTTTCTTCCTCATTTTCCTCTGGAAGGTCCCTATCTTGATACTACCCAGCCCCAAGCGTGTTTACCATAACTGTCCAACGGAGGTAAATACCTGTGCTGATTCATTAAAATTCTTGTTCAGATCTGATCAAAACCTGCATGTCAAATCTGTGGTCTGCCCATGCAGGCTTCCCCACGCCAGCCTTTTTCAGACCTGCCAAGTTACCAGGCCTCTGGCTATTAACAATTTTATTCAGAGGTTTCAGCAGAAAAATGGACAAGTGAGAAACAAGAATGGAAAATCCTGTTTAAATCATCTACTCCATTTCCATGTCACTGCTGGAAACTTTGCTAAATTTACAGACTTTGCTGTCATCAGTGCTAAAAGAGGTTTCTGTGTACAGCTTTTGCTGCATCAGATCCCTGCAGCAAGCTGTTAAAAAAGATGGGGTAGCTGGGTGTGATTTTGACCTTTCTAGAACGAGTTGTGCCTCTCTGAGTATGGAAAGACCTAAACCAGAGTTTGTGCACATTGGTGTGAGCATTTCCATCAACTCCACTGAGCCTTGGGGCAGCCCTGAGGGGAATAAACCCGAGAACAATGGCTTGAGTTTGTTCCCAGCACCAACCTCTCATCTTGAGGTACCCAGAGGGAAGTTAGACCTGGCCTTGGGCTGTTCTTTCGTGGGCAGATGGGAGAGAGGTCACTCTGCTGATGTTTTGAACTGTCCAGGTGCAAGATATTCCCCGAAACTGAGACTGGATAGTGAAGCACAGTGGTGCCTCTCAACACCTTCCCTGCAGAGATCATTTGGTTAAGCATTTAAGTAAAACTGAAAGCACAAACGTTTGTTTCAGAGATGGGTGTACCTATGACACAGGAAAATTGGCCGGGTGTGTGTCTGGCTGTAAGGCATGGTCAGAAATCTGCAAGTGATATGTAAACTTCCAGTGCCCAAGCACCACTCGGTGCTTCAGTGCTCCCCATTTCTGTCCCTGACGATGAAAGACGGGAGAAAACAAAGCACGAAATGTGAGCACAGGGAACATTCCTGGGAGCCCACACCAGGCACTGCCTGGCCCAGCTGCACTGGGGAGGTCGGATTTGTGATCTCACAAACTGTGCAATTACAAATTCAGCCCTTACCTGTCCCCAAAATTTTCATGCTTGGGCTCACTCACTGCAATGCTATGCTAAATTTGTTGGAAAGGTTTTTTTTTTGCTCTGAAAAACACGTTTCAATCATGTTTATTTCCCTTTGCTGCTCCACCTAAAAAAGCATGTCCAGGAAGTATTTATTTTCAAGTAAAGAGGCAGCTTTCATAGTCTCTTTCATCTTTTAATGAGACACAAAAAATATACTACTTTAAATCAACAGCACTGAATCCAATTAAAATATATGAAAAATGATATCTGGTTTACTGTCAGACTTTGCAGATGTCTTGCATCTTACAGACTAAAAATCCTATACACTTGCTTGTCAAAGTAAAATAATTTAAATATTAACTTTTTCCTGGTTTGTTATTTAAAAGAATCATGTTTTTTAATTGTTAGCATATATTCATATTGTCCTCATTTCTGTCAGCAAAATAGTTCTAAACAACCCCATTTTAGCAAGCAAATTTATTACAGTTATAAATAAAGTGATTATTTCAGCAGCTGTAAAATGTTCCAACATACACTACAACCATTCCTTCAGTAAAGGTTCTAAACACAGCACTTCGTGCATTCCATGCTGTAAGCAGTGGTGATCCAGGGTTAGGAAAACTACTTTTCCTCAAAGCAGCTTTAACAAACTCAAAAACTACACTTAGTCTCACAAAAGTCACAATAATAAAACTCCATTCAGTACTACCTTAATTAGCCATATTGCAAGAAATTATTAAACAAATAAAATGGACGCCAGAAACAAGCAAGTGCCCCCTTGCCCCATCCTTCCACTAAAATCCTCTCATCCCTAACACATTAAAAAATCAGGAAAAAAAAAATCAGGGACTTTCCTGTAATAAGCATGTAATTTTGAATTATGTGGTGTTTGTTGTTGTTGCTGGTTTTTTGGTTTTTTTTGTTTTTTTTTTTTTTCAGTCAGAAATAATGCAAAGGATTTATTTAGTGTGCCTTTATTTCAGCATAACAAGAAATATCTGATTTCAGATTTCCCCTCTATTCTATCCTGAAGATAGTATCAGTGCACTGAAGGCTGAGACAGAAAAACCCCAAATGCTGTTGCAGTCATTGTGAATTTTCTTTCTGACTTAGGAGAGGCCAAGATTTCTCTCTCAATAGTCCCTTGTTTATAGATCACCTTAGACCTTGTGGCCATAAGATTGCACTGGAAACTTTTATTTCGGGTTCTGCCCTTTCTTCTCCCCCAGCCCTGCTTCATGCTCTTCCTTTAATCTGAGTTTAGAAGAGTGGAGGAGCAGAGTCAGTCACTGAGGACAGGCCTTGGGGGTCCAGAGAAGGGAGCTCTATCCTTCACCAAAAATACTCCTGTGCTCATTAAATCCAGCGGGGGTCAAAAAACTCTGTCAGGACAAGCTGAGTTCAGCCTTTTTCAGCCTTTTCTCCACTAGAAAAGTTTCTCGCAGATCCCTCAGCTGCCAGTTCCAGATATCCCATAAAAGCAAAGCTTTTATTTATTTTTATTTTATTTTTATTTGAAGGGCCTGTGCCCCCATCCCGACCCCACTGCCTGTAGCTCTCTGCCAGAAGGCAGGAGCAGGAGCGTGCAAACCAATCACTGCAGCAACCATGAGTTTACAACCCAGCCTGTTTTCCACCAACAAGCAGAAACAACATCCATCCCACTTCCACCCAGGAGCTAGCAATACTGCCAGATAAACTTCCTGAGAATCCTTGTCAGCCGTGAACCACAGGATGCTGAAACCGAGAGGAATTTTTCCTAATCCAAGCGCTGTTTCACACAGGACAACTGCAAGGCTGCTCCCACCCACACCCAGAGCCAGGCTCCCTCATTTCTGGAATGCCCATAACCAGGCAAGATGTTTTCATTCCTACCTTCCCTGGCAAGGTCCCAGGCACAAGCAGCAACAAGCACGGGAAGCCTGATACCTGATCTGCCAAGCCTGACTCCAGCATTCTTTGCTCCTCACATGACAGATCAGATATTTGGTCAAAACACCTCTGACAATGCTGTTGTCCCTCCAATATCAAGGTAGTCTAATTTTTTAGGGAAAAGCTAGAGCTGTTTGTTACTGCCTTATCTATTTGCCCTGCATAGCCTGCAGACATTTACTGTATTAATCACCTCTCTGCTTCATTTCAACTCAACATTGTCATCTCTAAATACAGAAAACTTCTCATTGACAGTCACTTTCTCAGAAAGAAGTTAACATGATTTTTTGCTATTAAAATTCAACATGTTGTGTCCAGTTTTCTTAGAAGTTGTGCCCTGGATAAATCTAAGGTAAAAAATGTTAAGAACCCTCCAGTTATCCATCATCTCAGTGATTCTGAAATGATTAAACCAGAAGTGAGAGCAGGTTTGTGCAGTTTGAAAGTGTCAGTATGGACATTTTGCCTAGCTCAAACTGTCCTGTTTACCTGTGTCACCTTCTAAAGAAACCAGAACCAGAGTTACATATTCTTATTTTGAATTTGAAAGTACCAGGCATGATGTTTTGTTTTCCACCCTTCTGTTCTCGTTTCCTGCCTCTCTGCAAGGTCCAGGTCTGACTCTTCTGGCACAGTTCATTTACCTGGTCAAGAGGAAACCTGGACTCCAGTTCCAACTGGAGGTTTTCATCATTTTCCTTCTTGGTGTCCTTAGGAAATCACTTTACCTCTCTGCCCTCTGCTTCCAGCCTCACTTCCTGCTTGCAGACACAGACAAGGCAGTATCTTTCACTCTGTGTTTGCCTGGTGCATCCAAATGGGATGTTGGTGCAGAAAGTAAACCAGCTGCTGTATAGTCTCAATAAATTATCGTAACACCCCTAATCCACGCAGTGCCATTAATGTTGGGGGAATATTAAGTAAGTCAGTGCTTCATTTGTATCAGTATTTTAATGAGGAGGGGACATTTTCAGCTTTCTCGTCTAGTTTGTGTACATGAAACTAAAAGAAAATTAAAATTATTTGAGAACACTTTTTATATCTCTATTCTTGTTCCTTATTTAATTTTATCTTGATGAGGAAAATTATTTCTCATCCTATTTGGCTCCAGACTCTCCACTCTTGTGTCTCTGTGATATAATGTAGAAGGCCACCATAAAGATGATTATATGGACTCTAAGGCATTTTAGATATTTTCTATAGCAGAACAGTCCTCCACTACCCTATTTTGATTTTGTAAAGCAGTGTGCTGCATTTAAAATTAGACTGAACACCTAAAATTTTTTGGATTAGGGTTTGGACAGTAGACCACAGAATAAAAAGACTATACACAATCATGTTCCAGATCTTTCACAAACACAAGAAGAGTTATCTGAAATTCACCTCTGCTTTTAATAAAGAAACTTTGTACCCAAGTATGTTCTGGATTTTTAGAGTGATGTTTAAAATTTGGCTAAGCACTAGCATAAAACAAAAAAGATATACAATTTATAAAACAAAAACCTGAACATTTCTCAAGTTGGAAAGTCTCAAAAGAAAACTCAGATAAGGTTCAATTAATATTTAAAGTCATTGCCAAATTGTTGTCAATAACGAGAAATAAGGGACAAGAATGCAAACTGCCAATGGTAGACAAATAGAGGAAATAACAATACACACACCCAGATGCCTATATATTTTAAAGTCTCTTGAATAACTATGTTAAAGGAAAACAGGAAGTTAGAGTTCTTTTAGAATACTGTAAAAAATGAGTTTCTGGGCACAAAAAGAAGAAAGTGAAGGAAAATCTGGATATTTGCTGCAAAACATTAACCACATTACTTCCAATAAAAATTATCAAAAGGAAAATATGTAAAGAACCAAGCTCAGAGATATAACTTGCCTTGAAATTGTAAAGGCCACCTCTCAAAACATGCATTAGCTATTTAATATATACTGATGTTATCCACCACCTCGATGGTATTTATAAACCCTTTTTCTCTTTACTTCTGTCATTTTATTTTAGACTCTTGGCTTTTCCAGTCCTCAGTCCTTCGCTAAGGGAAAATAAAAATAAGAAAACTTCCCAACCTTAGAAATCTTAAAATGCCTATTCAACCACCTTCAGCCTTATATGAACCTTTCTGCAATTTACTGGAAGAATAAAGAGCCAGGCAATCTTTAAAGCATCTTAATTGTTCTCTGAGTGTAATAGAAGCCTCAGGAGACATGACCCTAAGTTGGCTGTAAATCATATTTGATTCCATGGCCTGTGCTATTTCTCCCTGTCTGTGGTACATATATGACATGAAAGTAGGTTATTAAATCACACACATGCTTATTTTTCAAACAGATACTATGAGTTTGTTCCTTTTTTTTTTCCTTTCTTTTCTTTTCCCAAAGAAAGGCAGGAAGCGGATATGAAAATGGCAGGGGAACAAATGATTTCTTGAAAATTAAGAGGGGGAGAGAAAACAGTAATTAATCTGCCATGGCTCTTACAATTTTTTTTTTCCTAAGAAGTCCCAGTCAATCAATCTTCTTCCAACCTGCCTACCATTGTCCTTTTACCACCGGTACATCACCCGTTCGCCCACAAACTCCTTTACCAGTTGTCTCCCTTCCTAGCCCGAATCAAAACTCTGCCAGCCCGAAATGGTTCAAACCCTTCCTTCCTCCAGGTTGTGCCAAGCAGCTTCTGAGAAGCCTCGTCCCACGCCTCTGCCCCCGGCTGGGATCCTGCTCTCTCCCGGTTCAACCCCGCTGCAGCTCCCACCCCACCCCTGGCTCCGGGCGAGAGCACCGCTGGCTGCAGCAGGGCGCACCAGCCCGCCGGCCTCCGGCACGAACAACCTGCCCTCGGACTCAGACGGCTTCTTCTTTGTGGTTCCTCACCCAATTTACAAGAATCCGCCTGCTGTCAGTCCACCATCCTGTTTGCAGTTAGAATTGAAAATGGAATAGGCGAAGGAAGAGGAGGAAAGAACTGGAGATCCTTGGCTCTGCTGCTGTAGGGAACAAAGAAAATACCCTACCAAAGCTGGTCTCTCCTCTGCCTTGTAAAGGGTTTTCTTGCCAGCAGATAGATCGTTAAAAGGGTGAATAAGCTCCAAACCTGAAAATATTGGCCTGTTATAAAAACATGGCAGCAAGGTAATAGCTGTGACTTATTTTAGCAAATCTACAGCAATCATCTGTCCCTCTTCTACTCTGTGCACAATGCACGTGCTCTGTCTGTCCACACCAGCAGCTTAAATGGGATCGTGAGGCACCAACCAGCCAGACCCAGAACAATCAGCCAGCCCCAGTCAAAAAAATGTGTTTATAAATACGCATGCAAATAGGTTTATGGACAAACACGGGGCTAAATTCTTCATGTGCATTATTGTGTGTAGAAACATTTTCTAGGAAACTGAGTTGGAATTATATGGTGGAAATCCCAGGCACTAATTGCAATAGAGGAAATAACATTTAAGGGAAAGAAGCAGCTTTTCTACCTTGAGGGTGATCAAACACTGGAACCAGTTACCCGGAGGGGCGGTGTAATCTCCATCCTGGGAGATATTCAAGCCCCAAACCTGTTCTGGTCGATGCTGCGCTGGGATGGAGTTTGTTCTATCTGGTCTCTAAAGATCCTTGCCAGCCTCAGCCACTGTTACTTTTGGTTCTGTGGGTGACCTTTGTGCTTTAGTGCCTTTTTCTCAAGGGCAGACACATCTGCCCTGAGGTCAGACCACGGGACTGTGTACACACGGTGTCTGCTGCCACTGTTACTGTGGTGCTCAAAGGAACCAGCGCAGGACAAAGAAAACAGAATAGGTTCTTTAAATATGAATTGACTTCGACAATTTATATATTGACTTTACATATGAATTGAACCTCGTCTTTAAAGATCCTTGGTGTTGGATGCTGAAAGGGCAGCTGGAGGTTGGAGGAGATAGGGAAATGTAAAGGTGCACATGAACTGCAGTGGTGCAGAGTGCTTTTGGTTCCTGAGCATTGCCAGGCTGTGCCTGTTTCTGAGATCTGCACTGCAGTGTGGGAGAGAGCTGAGGTTCCTCCTGCTTGGTGCACACCTGGAGCGCCGGGGCACGGGAAATTGTTGGGCAGTGTAGCAGCACCCTGAGGCTGAGCGTCTCCTCAGGTGCCTTGCTCTCCCTGCCGCCCCAAAGGCCATCTCGGGTAAATTATTCCCATCTCTAAGCCAGCTGCCTTGCTGGAGAGCCTGAAGGCACTTCCGCAATGCGGACTGGTGGGTGGCACAAACGCCCCTAAAGCTGCCTCGGGGTGCTCGGCTGCCACACCAGACCAGTGCCAGGCTCAGTGCCTGGCCTCCCACTGGAGGAAAACCATTACAGCCCCACAAACCAGGTGGGATATATAGCATTTAAAAGTTTTTCTGTGAGGAAAGCAGAAGGGTGGGAGATGCAAAACAAGTGCTGAAGAAGCACAGAGCACCCAGCAGGGTTTCCTTAGCAAAGATGAAATGCCAGAGATTAAGTCAAACCTAAGAACAACTGTGGGGCAGTATGCCTGCCGCTCCCCTGAGAGCTCAATATAGCCTGTTACCACTTTAATATTAGAATTAAATGAAGAAAATTGAGAAACCAACTCAGATTTGACTTCTGGGTATTCTGCTCAATACGTCCAGCACAGCCCAAAGGCAAATAAACTAATGAAAATTATTAACCCACTAGCTGCTGTCTTAATATATGCCAGGTACAAAACAAAGGCCCTGCAGTTTCAAGGCAGTTTATTTTGGTCCTGGGAAGGATGTTATGGATCTCACTTCCCAGGAAGACAATGCAGTTCTGTGACATGAGGTTACAGTACAGATGGAGAGCTGGTTGATTGCATAAAGGTCTGGTGTGGAGAATTCAAACGTGAGCTGTCTTTATAGATTGGAAGTGCCTGTCTTGCACCATTTCCAGGTTTGTTGTCACTCATAATATTTGAGGGAATGCTTCATGAACCAATAATGCACCTGCACTGAAAACGTTCCACAGGAGCTGTCAACCATCCTATTAGCACACTCACTGACACTGGCCACAGTCTTAAAATAAAAAATACTTTTATTGAAGGATCTACTTGGCATTTTTCAATATTAAAATATTAAATAAATAATGACATGTTTCCTGTTAAAAATTTAAAATGCAGCTGTATCTACCTGGACTCACTTTGCAGACATGCATTAATTCATTTAGATACAACATCTGAAAATCTCTGAACCATGTCAGTAATATGCATCTCTTAGTGAATTATAACAGTCCATATTTTCAGTTGCTAATGACCATTAAAGGAACTATAAATACATATTCTATATAAAATGTAAAAAAAAGGTGGATTTTTTCCTCCTAAATTTAAGCTTATTTCTACCTTGTCATTTATTCTTCAGAATATGGAGTTCTGAGGTGTCCAAGACACTGTTCTGCTTCTACTCAGGCAAAATATATATAAATTTAGCCACTTTGAGGAATGCGACCTGATGACTTTCCAGAGTCTGCACTGCAATCTATGTGCCTTCCTTGGCGCTGTGTTATCTCAAGAATTATCTAAAAATACTACCATTTCACTGTCTGTACTAGAAAGTCTCTGAGAACAGAGCAGGCTTTCAGTTTGAAGAAGCTTTTGTGGCCAATATCTGATGAAAAGATGGGAACAAGAGATCTTTGTTTCCTGACCTGATCAGTCTTACCCTTCCTATTTCTAGGAAATTTATTTTCTTCTTTGCCCACTATTCCAAAGGTGCCATTCTCTCACGGAGAGTCATGCTCAGTGCAGGAAAAGCTGCATTTCATCAAGCTCATGTTCAGCAAGCTAAAAGTTTTGAGTGATTAGCTTTGACTTGGGTGGGAAAATATTTTTCATTCCTGAATATTTGTATTATATTAATAATTTTTATCTAAATGAAAGTGACGTGATGCCATTGCAAAGTGATAATTTTCTGGGGTGTCTACCCTGCGTAAGTCACAGGAGATATTTCTTTGATTACACTTCTCCAGCTTTGGCAGTATGTAGACTTCAGGAACTCACAGGCAGACTGCAGAGATTTTTGCCCATGAAGAATGTTGGAAGGAAAGAAGTTTGTTTAGGTAAGACCAGGCAGAAGGGGAACGTGATACATTTGTTCTATTCCTTAATTCAGTTTCTCTTTTTTCCCTGGTTTGAATCAATCCCCAGGCATTGTGGTTGATGGGGCTTGTCCCACCTGAAGCCCTGGAAAGGCTGGCTGCCCCACTGTCCCTTTCCTGGGCTGCAGCATCCTCGCTGACCACTGAACCAGAGACGGGAGAGCAGCAGGCAGCTCCTTTTGCAGCAGAGGAGATGGGGCTGGAGCACGAGGACAAAAGCCCCAAACCCAGCAAAATTCAGTCAGACGATGTGCAGGAACAGGCCACGTGCCCGTGGTGTGCAGGCTTCCTTCCTGGCAGTCCTTCAGACCAAATCCCAGTTAGGGACAGCACGGGCTCAGCCCCTGAGCAGCAGCCATGGCTTTGGACAGGGCAGCCTCTTGTGACTCATGAGTGGTGCAGCTCTGGATTTCAGTGGGGATTTTACAGCCCTGACTGCAGAAAAATACTGAAAATCATGATTATTATTATTATTTTTTAAATAAATCTGGGGAAAACCGGAATTTATTATAAGCACTTCGTTTTTAAAACCAAAAATATTCAGTTAACCTAGTTGTAAAATAATTCTGTAAATATTTCTATTTTTCTAAGGACATGTTCAGGGAAGCTACAATTTCTCTTTTAGGCAATATGAAACGTTATAAACTTAAAACTATTTTCCCAAAATATTTTCAAGTCAATTGTTTATTAAAACTGCTTCTTTCCCAAAAGCAATATGTTCCTGGCTAAAGTATGTAATTAGTAAATTAACAATCAATGCTAATCATCACAGAACATAGAATTTCAATGAATTCGGTGACTAGCCAGTTTTTTCTTCTAGTATTCATATGATCACTCCTATGTGCAGTACATGTGTGGAGGTCCTGAGATCATGGATGACTGAGGCCTCTAAGAATTTGAAGTAAAACATTCAACCTGACTGCAGTATTGTGGCTTTGGCAACTATCTGCTTTTTCCAGTGGTACTGCTAACACCTTCCCTAGATTGAGCTTGAGCTAAATCTGTTCATGAGCACTGCTCTTATTCGGGGCCCGGGACAGTGAGGAGATAATGATGGTATTGTAAGCATTAAGCATTTTTTACATGCACCAAATACTCCTCTGACTGTAGCAGATATTCAAATATAACCTTTCAATAATACCTTTCCTCCCAGTGCTCTCAAACTACTGTGCAAACTATGGACATCATATCACTGAGGTGAAACCCCTTTTTCAGGTTTGGAGAACTTAAGAAATGTTTCACGAAATGTTATTTCCCTCTCTAACAGAGGGGTTGTTGTAATGCCTTCTCCGTGTTCCAACATTTAAGAACTGACATGGTCCCAGTGGCATTTAAAGGAGCAGTTATGACCTATTCCCAGCTCGCTAAACACCCCATTGACAATTCCAACCAGCTCCAGATGACCCAGAGCTCCCCTCAGCCCCTGCCTTCCTTCATCCCGAGCAGTGGTGGAAATTGAGACTTCTGTCACACCCGCCTTTCCCGGTGCCTCTTTATATTAAGACAGGTCAGACGGGGTCACTGGTCTTTGATCTACTGTATTTCTTCATCCTTGTCCTAAACCACCCAACCTTTCTCGCATTCCCATAACTCACGACAATGAAAGCAGCAGCTGTCTGCTCCCCTCTCTAACTAATAACTTCTCTTCAGAGCGGGAGGGAGAAACAGCTTTATTTTAAACGCAGGATTTTCTGTTGGAGAGCCAAGCACTAATTGCTTCGCTGTGCTCTGGTCTCCCCTCTTACTCCAGGAATACCCACAGACCACCCCTGTCTTCCCTTTGCCTGTTTCTACCCCTCTTCATTTCTGTGCAAGAGCAAGAAGCAGAACTTTGCTACCTTTGTGATTATTAGCGGCCCTGGGATCATACTGATTAGTCCCAGTGGCACAGGGTTAATGAGTTAAGTGTGCTTATTCAATTAAGCCACCTCTTTGTTTTAGCTCACATAAATTTTAACCTGATCGCTTCAAAATTACCTTTGGCACTGTTCAGTAATAGAATAAATTGAATAAATTGAATCAAAAGAAAAATGAAAGCCTTCTTAGTTCTTAAGTATGTGTGTACTTGATTTGCCCTCAGTAAAAATAAATGGATAAAAAGCTTAGTAGAAGCATTCTGATTCTGAGTTGATCTACAGTTTACATCATGGAACACAGGCAAACTGGAATTGTTTTGGGTCCTGGCCTAATGTTTGGAAAAATTTGGCAGTCTTACAAATTTTAGGTTGTTTTCAGAGTTACTCAGTTATCCATTTTCCTCAAAATGCCCTTGGACTATACCTCACTTACAGCAACTCCTTCAGTGCATTAGCGTGAACAGAGGATGAATGAGCCATTCCACTGGAACACCTTTTTCTAACATAGCTGCAGAACACAGCAACTTACTTTCCTCAAAGTTGCATTTTTGGGACTGTGAATTAGTAGTGGATGTCACACTGCAGCATGGAGGACCAGCTGATGGCTGCTGTTCAGGCACAGCAGAACACATCTGGTTTTTTCATCTGTAAATAAGAAATTGAAAGAAAAGCCACTGGGTCCCAGTCCATAGTTTCTGCAATGACTCTTTGGCATAATAAAAAGCTATTTGATTTTGAATGCTGATTATCATTGATAAGCATCACATTTGAATCCCTCTGATTAAATGGAGGACTTTCATAATGGCATTACTAATTACATTTGTATACACACTGACTGCCCTTAAAAATACCCTCTTAAGGTAAGATTCACCTCATCTAACATTAATCATTTAAAAATTAGGCACCTAGTCTAAGCCAATTATCTCAGCTGCCTCTGTATGCAGTGCAGAGAGACAGACACCTCCAGAGTGTGATTCATCCCACGGATCTCAGAAGGGGATGAATCTCTTGGTAGATTGTTCCACTTACACCATGATGTCACCAAACACAATTAGGTGAAATGGCTCCTGCCCCGAGTACAAATGAGAAGCTGGATAAAAATTTTAACAATCAAGCAAAACTAAAAAACACAGAAAACCCACAAAATGAACCAACAAAATCTTTCCAGTAATGCCATATGAAATAGGGTGTTATGAAAATTAATGCAATGTTATTCATCCATCTTGTTTTCTTAACATAACAAGGATGTTGTCCGTAAAAATGGTGACATTTTGATTATGTTCAGTGGTGTACAGAATGTCCTGACCTGAATAAAATGAAGTTTTTGTACTATGAAACCTTTGGCAGGCGAGCAATTTCCATCTCCCTGCCTCCGAATGATTCGAATCCGTTCTCTTGGGGATGATTGCCACCAAGATTTCCACTGGACTGCAGTGATTACACCTTTGAAAATGTCTGACATATTTTGATGTTTCCTCTAACATTTGTAGCTAAATTTCCAACTGGAGTGTACTTATTTTTGTTAGAAACTTTAGGAAACCTCGCTGTTTGGTGACTTGCTGCTATTGGTAATGTCACGTAGAGAACTGTGTTCTTCTTAATCATATGCCTTTAAATCAACTTGTTCTTTGGGGAACATTCACAAAAAAAATATTTCCCAGTTTCAGGGAGCAGAAGAGAGCTTGTGTATCCTGTAAAAACATAAAATAAAAATATAAATTAAATCACATTAGGGTCCTGCACAGAGTAAACTCAAATTAATATAGTCATAGAGATCACTTACTTGTTTGGCAGTTTAATCTGGCCTAGGATCCAGAACTGATTGCTGAACTATCTCCCAGAAATGTGATCTTCAAACTCCATCTTACTCACACAGAGACCTTGGCAGCACGAGCAGGCCGTTCATCACTGCAGCTGTATCTGCTGCTGCGTTGGCCTCTGGTTCTGAATTACAGCATCTATCACTCGCTGCCTCTTGCTTGCCAAGCTTTTAAAGGTGTGCTCTTGCTCACTGTACCTTCTGAACAGCTCTCCCTTCCATCACCGGGCCTGCTTTTGAAGTTTACTGATATCGACTTATAAAATATTCTTTCTCTGCACGCCTGCCCCTCTGACTGCTGTGTAACTGAGACGTGCATGCATAGCACAGGTGTCAAGCCCCCGTTTGAAAGTGCTTTGTCTTGCTCATGCAGACTGTGAAAACTTCTGCCCATAAATATCTGAACCTCATATGCTTTTAAATCTAGACACAACATACATCCTTTGGTTAAGATCTATTTATAATTAATAGGGTGGCATGGGCTGGCAGATTCTTCACTGGAAAGACTATAGACATAAACTCTGTGTATATATGTATACATATATATCTGGAGACATGCTCTATTCCTCTTTTCACTTTTAATGCTATCGTATATCATGTTTGTTTTTAAATTATGTTTTGCTCTGAATTTTTATTTTATAATAAATAGATGAATTTTGCGTGTTGACAGGAACTGGCCCCAAAGTGACATTCTCCCTCTTTAGCAACCTGATCATGAAGATAGCCCTGTAGCTTTCAGTACCCTGTTGCTTTCAGCACCCTGACCATGGTTTTTGGGGTTTTTTTCATATTTCCCTGTTGTGGTTTAACCCCAGGCAGCAGCCAAGCCCCAGGCAGCAGCTCACTCAGTGCCCCACCAGTGGAAGTGGGGAGAGAATCAGAAAAATAAAAGGTAAAAAACTCGTGGCCTGAGATAAAGTCAGTTAATAAGGAAAGAAAAAGCCACACACAAGCAAAACAAGTGGAATAACAGGCTGTTTGACCATTCAGTTAAAAGTGTATGACTTCATTTAGTAATTCATTAGATGCAAAAAAATTAGATGTTTAAATTACCCCAGTGTTGAGAAGAAATGATGATAACAAACTGTGAGTTCACAGATAAAAATACTGGAACCTTACTCTATACTTCTGAAACCACAAAGCCTTTGAAATAAAGGATAAAATTCAGTCCCAGGAGAATGGGAAATACAACATAGCAAGCTGATAAATAAAACCAATAAAACCACCTTTATAAACAGAAATTAGTTGCAGAGAACTATGGGGGAGTCCACTTCAACAATGTCAAAGATATTCTGCATTTTTATATAGTAAAAAAAGTTACTGAATTCCAGCACTATGAAAAACTGGAAGATCTCACACAAGTTCTGCTTTCTCATAGAGCTCTATCTTATGTGGCTTGGGAAGGGGGTAGCTGATGGCATCATTACTGTTATTACAAGTGTCCTTACTGCCACTTTTCTCTTTTGACAGGACATGGTGATGTGCTACCTCACTTTATCACAATTTATATTATTGCATAAATGATGCAAATGACAAAGTTTGGAGAGCACAGGTATTCCTAGAAAGTGCCAAGCAAACCACAAATCATGTTAGGATAATCTGAGGACTTGAAAAGAATTGTTAATTGAGTAGTTTTGTGTGGCTCAAACACATCATGGTACTTTTGGATTCCTCGTTTGCTGGCTGCAGCATTGAGCACTGGAAAGAAAGCAATGTCTTAGATAATGTAAAAAAGAGACTTCGCCCAATTTCCCCGTCTATTAATCATAGAACCATAGAATGGCTTGGGTTGGAAGGGATCTTAAAGATCATCTAGTTCCAAACCCTCTGCCATGGGCAGGGACACTGCTCATTAGAGGTGAAAGTATTTATGTACTTACTTATTATTGTGTATTTATCCGTTAGATAAAGCAAGAGGCTCCTGGCAGAGATCAAGTCTGCATTTTAATGACAAAAAAAATCCAAAACCTTCTTGTCTGACTTAATCCAAATCCAAAGTGAAAGACAACAGGTAGATGCAATGTGAGAGGAGGAGAAGGGTGACAGTGATGATCACTGCAGGAAACAGTAGTCAACAATTACACATTGTTTAGCCTTCTATGCAAAATATAGAGCATCTGGAAGGCTGCTAATCATTATCTTTAGATCTGTCTTTAGTTCCTGTAATGTAGCAGTGTTTTTTACAGCTCCTTGGAAAATTATTTTCCCCAGTGGAGAAATATAGAAAGCTTCCTATTTTGTCTGTATGGAAAAAATTTGAAAGTAATTCACATATTTAAAAACATTAGGGCTTGAAAGGCCCAAGCAGATCATCTAGCCTGACCTCTCATACATCTCAGGCAATCTATTTGCTCTTAATTATCTCTTTATTAATCAAAATAATATATTTGAATTAATGCAGAGAGTTGCCCTGACTTGATACAGGAAAAATTGGTAGATGAAGTATCCTTCATTTGTTTTTGCTAATTTTTTATTCTGGTTAACTACTCAGACTTTAATATTCTGATATCTTCCTAGTTTAAGTTTATCTGGCTTCACTTTCCAGTCATTTTTTCCAGTTCTGATCTACTCTGTTAGATTTAGCTGGACTCATCTTCCAGGAAGGTAATTCAGGGCAATTCTCAACCAGCTTTTAAATAAATAAAGTTTCTCAGCTCAGAACACTTTTCTTATCTTCAGAACATATTTTCTTTCTTTTTTTCCACTCCCATTCTTAAATCCCTTCCTGAGAAACTGGACTCAGGACACACTGTCCATTTCTCAGCGTGATGCTGCTCGTTCCAGATTACAGCAGGCTTTGCTGTGTTAAATTACACATCACTTGGATGGACCCGCCTTGCTTTGTCCTCTCGTTGTTATGGCAAAATTTGCCACTTTTCTCAGTAGTAACTAATTTTCACGGGCTGACAGAATGCTGAGGTTGGAAGGCACCTCTGGAATCATCTGGCCCAGCCTCCCTGCTGCAGCAGGCTCCTTTTGGAGCAGGATCACAGGATCCTCTCCAGGCAGGCTGTAAATATCTCCAGAGAGGCATCCACAGCCTCTCTGGAGCAAATTGAGGTGCCCACGATGGCACACACACAGAATGTCCTTTCTGACAGTGTGAGCTTCAAATGAACAACATAAGCTTGTTCCTTTAGACAACAGTCTATACACTTGAAGCTAAAGTGCACAAAACCACAAGGGGATAATGATTATGTGGCTAAACACACCACAGTTGGCTGGGGTGGATGTCAGGACCTTCTCAGTGAGAGGGGAAGAGCTGAAGCTGAAAACCTCAGAAGTTGATTTTCTCAGATTTTCTATAAATACAACTGCTCTGTACTGTGTTTCAACACTTTGGGGGAGTAGTCACAGTTCTCTGAATTCTGCATTTATTTGTCTGAAGAAGGTAGGTGCTGGGAAAGCAGAGAGGTTCAATACAACTGTTTCTGCTGGGTTTTGTACTCTGCACCGAGGTCCTGCCACGAGCAGATTCCAGCAGGGAACTAACATTACAGTAGCAGGGCTCAGGGCCTGATTCAAGTTGCAGTCCAGTCTACTACAGAACGAAATCAGCTGCACTTCACACTTCTGCAATCTCCTCTCATCTGCAGAGATCACAACCTCATCCTCTTTCATTCCTTTCTCGGGGGTTGGGAGGAGGAATAAGGGAGCTTTTCCAGGCCCTCTATATATATATGTAGCTCGAGCATATATCTCTTGCTTTCCTTGTTTTCCTCTGAACCAGGAGGAAAAGTCTTTCCATTGAAATGCTAATAGAGGAACAAACTGTATAATAAGACTGCATCCCCTTTGGGCCTACATGTAATTTACACATAAAATGAAAATGCACATGGCCTTGTTTCATAGCATATTTGTTTAATTATCTTTCTTAAAAGCCTTTTTCAATTAATTTTCAATATTTAAAAAAGGAATAAAAATGCCAATTTATCTGTGTACCTGATAATTAAGTACAGTTTGGGGAATAATTACATTATCTAATAGCAGAAATTTGTCCAGCTCTAATAACTGGCATTTTTCAACAGTTTTGCTCACTTTCTTGTTCTCCAACTGCTCTAATTCAAAAGAAGTTTGCATTCTGCATGTGTCAGTCAGTCCTCACTCATCACACCAGGCACTGAGCAGTTGACCAAAACAGCTCTGCCTTTGCTGACAATGACCCAGGAAAGAATGGACAGATGCAGGCTTGAATCTCTCCAAGAGGGCCATTTGTACAGTTCTATACCAGTAAAAGTAAAACCTACAGAACCAAGAAAGTATTAAGTTTTTCACCACCTCTCACTGACTTTGAGAAACCCCAGTCTGACATGCTGTGCTGAATTCTGGTAATCTTTTTCCAGGAGCACTGGAACATCCTTGTTCAATAGCAGTGGGAACAGATGTGGAAGAGAGCTGTTCCATAGATAATCACAGGGCAGTGCCTGGAAAAAAAAAACAAAAAAAAAAGAAAAAAAAAA
>VZRO01007454.1:821523-855038 GCA_013397915.1 Daphoenositta chrysoptera | reverse complement strand
AAAAAAAAAAGTTGTTTAGCATAGTCAAGAAAGTAGCAAGAAAGATAGAATTACTGTCTGAAAATGCATGTTGCTAGGATTAGTACCAAAGATGAAAATCTCTAAAGCAATGAGGTCCAAATAGCAACTTTTGTGCCAAAACCTGCTGATTTTTCCATTGAGGAGATAAGGAAGAGCTCTATGTGGAAAATGTCCTGCCGGGACATCCATTTCCCTCCTTCTCCATATGAGAGGCCCAAAACTGGCCATTATCAGCTGGTGCAGAGCTGTGAAGGGGCTGATGAGGTGAGGAGGGGTTCTCCTGCAGGTAAAGCACTTGACCCTGCT
Source organism: Daphoenositta chrysoptera (assembly GCA_013397915.1). Lineage (NCBI taxonomy): Eukaryota > Metazoa > Chordata > Aves > Passeriformes > Daphoenositta > Daphoenositta chrysoptera. The sequence continues at coordinate 854,711 of VZRO01007454.1, read as the reverse complement.
GGGTCCCAAATGCTGCCATTGCACCAGGCGGGGAATCCCCAGTTCTGCACCCAGCTCACCCATCCGTGAGAGCTGCAGCAATCCCGTTAGAACTGCAGGGGTAAATGAAATGGGGTTTCAAGCTAAAAAAATGAAATCACCTCCTGGAGACGGCTGGACATAGCTAATATTGGCTGCTGCTGCATTCTGTGGGGCAGAACAAGACTCGTTGGTTCGTGAGGAAATCAGGGCATTCACTCCAGTCAGTAAGGAACAGGCAGTGGTAAAATGGACTGTACACAGCTGAGGGCTCCTCTCTCACAGGAGGAGCTGGAACTCTCTCAAATGGGCCAGAGGTATGATATCAAAGATTTATTCTACCCCCATGAATGGAATGGTTTCTGTACTGCTGACCTACTGAGCAGTTATGCTGGAGTGTGGGAACCCTTTTGTCATTTAAAAGATTTAGTAAACAGCAGAGTTTCACCTTGCTTCACTTATGGAGAAGATTTTCTACCTATATGAGCTGTGATGTTCTGTTTCTTCAGCTGAGCCAGAGGCAGGAAGACAGAAAACATTCATATCATGCATTTCACCAATCTCAGGGTTGAGTGAGGGCTGATTTGTGCAGCCAGGATGGTAGGGAAAAAATAATGAGAAAGTATTGATGAAAATTCTTCTCAGTCAGTTTTTCCAATGCCATTATTACTAGTTGCCAGGCTCAGTTTCTGTTGCTGAATCATGTTAGGAATGCAAGGGGAACAACAAGGTTTCAGGTCAAGTACTTGCCAGCTGCCTGACAAGGCAAAGATCAGATTTTATTCAAACAGCAAACATCTTAAGACAAAACTGGGTTTTTCCAATGCTCCCCACTCCCCAACAACACAATGCTTCTCTCAGTCTGTAGCCCTGGTAGAAGAAATAGGAACAAAAAACCTTGATAAACAAGTTTACCAGCCTTACTTAAACCTCTCTTCGCACCTTCTCCTGCTTCTTTCTCTGCTTCTGGTTTATTCCACTGCACCTTGTGGTTAATCAGGCTGGTGCTGACAATTAGGCTTGCTAGCACTTTCCTTTCGGAAGGCTTGTTCTCCACTAGGCTGCCTGCCCCGTTCCGGGCAGCCAGGAGATAATGGGACTGTTCCCTGTTTTTAGTCCCAACAGCATCTGCAGAGACACCTGGCAGCTGAGGGTAGAGCTTTTAACCCCTGAACAGTCAAGGCAAACTGGACAATAAACCAGCCCAATTTATATGTAAAAATAGTAATATTTTTAAAGTATCTATATTTGTGTATGTGTGGTTTGGGGTGTTTTTATTGTTTTTTTGCTGTTGTTGTTGTTTGTTTGTTTTTAAAGGAATTAAAATTCCAGCTAAGTACCTTGTAGGTGTCACAAAAGTGCCTGTTCAAAGTCTGTTATAAAGTGCTTGGTATTCCGTGGATGTTAAATACCTAAGAAGCTTAGGCATCTAATTACAAATTTACCTACTTACATATGTGGAAAATTTAGCTTGGAATGCTTTCTGTGCAACTGAATACTCATAATCTATGTTCAGTTGCTGTACCTGAAAGACCAGTTACATTTATTTCTGAAAAAGAGATACATTCTTCTTTATTACATATTAAGGTAGCTCAGTCATGAATCAAAAGTTTCTATTGCACCCAGAAAACGACACAAATCTGGGATCCTTCTTCTGTCCCAGGAACCATCTCTTCTTGTTTAAGGAATGCCATTTTAAACCACAGAAGGAGTAATGACCAAAAGGTGGAATAGATGATGAGCTGTGTATTATGGGCTTCCCTTTCTGGTCCTGGAATGGAAGGTCTGGGAGGTTACAGCTGCAGTACAACTGAACCACAAAGCTCTCTTGGACATGTCACACCTTCAATTCTATCACAAACCATTTACTTTGGATAAGGTCTCACTGACTAAAGTCTTAATTCTGGTTACAGCTGTTCTCCACGCAGCCAACGTCCTGTGCATCCTCCCGAGCTTGCACACTCTGAGTTGTCTCTGTGCTGATTGCCCTCTGTTAATTTGGTATATGAATTCTGGCTTGCCTCAGGAAAGCACCATAAAGGATTTGATGATGATGATGATGATGCAGGCCTGAGAAGCATTTCACAGCCAGTGGGCAGTGAGTTTTAGCTGGATCAAAGAATACACCCAGGCTGGGGCCACGGCACCAAAACTACTCTGAGGGGAATATTGTACAGCACACGGTTTGATTTTCAGGTCATAACCTGTGTGCTTCTGTTTGGACAATAATTACAATAATAACAATAATAGTCAGTGGAATCCACGATTGCTGCGACATAAAAGTGGGTCTGTAGACTGAGTGGCCATGAGGAGTGACTGGAGTTTTTGTTAGAGCACTGCAGCCCAGAGTTTGTCAGTGAAATGGCTGGGTGTCAAATGGTGCCTGTCAAACACAGAGATGTTCCACTCCATTCCTGTGCTGGTATCTACACCAGCGAGTTAACAAGGTTACTCCTCCTGCTGAAGGTGAAGCTTCTAAGTATTTATAGTCTTATTAAAAATAAAAGAATCCACGAAAAACACTATAAAAATAAGTGTTCCTCAAATCAGTCAAATTTTAGCAATGTTTATTTTATTCCTTACCATATTTGCCTCGTGCTTTGCACCTGGGGGCCATTTATTGTGGAAGTAATTACAGAAGCTATTGATAATGCGAACATACAAACATCAGCTGCTTTCCATGCTGCTGGAGACTTTGTGGTTCACTTTCATAAAGACTTAATTGAAGAGCACTGCTAAGGAAGGCAAAATAGACACTCCTTAGCTTGGTTTGATGAGCTGAAGCTTCAGTGATTCTTTTGTGGAATACTAACAATAGCAAGAATACAATTTTCAGCAAATTAAAATTTAAGAACAGCTACTCTACAGTCTCCCGGTGGGTTAGCTCCCAGTTATGTTTGGTTGAAAATGATGTTATAATCTTGACTTTTGTTAAAAGTAAAATATTAACGAGTATTTCGTCTCTTACAGTTATGCAATATCAAATGTCCATCTAAGTGAATCCGGCTTCATTAGCTCCAAAAAATATTAAATTTCCTCCAAAGCTGCCTCTATCTTAACACCTCTGTAATTCAACTTTTTTCTTTAGGAATTGAAACACTGCTGACAGGTTTCAGTGGGCATTGTGTACCGCTTTTGACTTTGATAACACATAAATAGAGTGTAGAGAAAAATAGGCATCTACTCCCTGGCATCAAACAAAAAACTGCATGATCCTTCTTTTCAGACAGCTGTTCCTATCCAACTCCACTGCAGAGAGGACAGCACAGAAAAGCAGTGGATACAGGAATGCAAGACAAGGCACAGGGAGAGAATGGCACAGCCATTGCAAGCCCGGGGGAAATCCTAGTGCTGAAAACTGGATTTTTGTGTTTTACTCACAAGTTGTTACTGCATGTCCCAGCTTCTCCAGCTCCACCCTGCTTTGCCCCGCAGAACTGATGGGGCTCACACACTTCTGTGCCTTTTCCTTCAGTTTAGCCCGAGATCCCCACTGCTGCAACTCTCACCCCTTTCAGCTCTCCCTTCTCTCCTTTGCTGGCCCCGTTCTGATCCCACCTTTGTGCTTTCCGGCAGCACTCAGAAGCCTCTCAAAGCCGGAGTTCAAAGGAAATCCCAGAGAAAGGTTACCCAGGGCTATGCATTTGCTGGCTTAAGCCCAGTTTTTAGCTCCTATCAGGATTTATTTTATAAAGTCAATGTGTAACAGCAACAGAGTCCTTTCCGTAGTCTGCTGAATAAACCATCTCAGAGGAGTTTAAAGGTAAGAGCCTACACCCAGTGTTTACAGGGAGTCCTGTAAGAGACTTGCTTGTGCTCTAAAAAATTGGAAAAAATGTTGTTAACTGCCGTAACTAAGTATCTAAAGTGAAAGAGGAGACTAAGCATTTCACCTGGTTGGAAACTTTTGCTGTACACAGCAGCAAAACACAGACTACAACACAAGGGAGGAGCCACTGTAATTGCCTTTTGCTGTGATCTCCAGATTTTTGATTGAAAGGATCATGTCTAGGGTTCTATGCTCGTTCTTTTCTCATAAGCTCTCAGTACTTAGAAGTCTTTTCTTCCACTCTTAATTTGCCTGGAGCAAGGCTTTTATCTAGACTTTTAGCCAAGAGGCACCTGCTGAAATATTCATTGGCAGAAATTGTGCCATGGGTGTTTTTCCCCATTTGTCCAGTTCTATGTCATTAAAATAAGGTTGAATGCAATGAAAATAGGATTTGACACAGAAGAATGGCATTCTCTCTAAAACTTTACATAATAGGCAATTAACCCTTTTCAGTGCAAGAATTGAAATACTCGACTGCTGAATAGTATCCTCTCTCAATGGGCCTTTAGCACCACATCAAAATGGAATTTAATATTATAACTTCACAAGGTAGGAGAATGAAATTTTAATCTGCAATCCTTGATAAGGACGATTTAAAGATTTTGATATTTTATTTTTATGCTGATTTCTACCTAAACATGATGGTCATTTGAGAAAATGCAAAATCCATGCATCTTTAAAATCCTATAGTGTGTACCTAAAATCCAGTCTTCTTTCCTTCCTGCCTTCTCACAATACTCTGTTGGTCATACGAAATGATTCAAAAGACATTTTTGTTTGGAATTTGGTCTGGGAATGAACATAGAAGTATTCAAAAATTTCAAAGGAGAAAAATTAAATTGAATCAAAGAGGATCCCAGATATATACAATTAAAGCTGACCTTATATAAAGCTGGCCTCGAAGCTCATCTGTTAGCCTTGCTTTGAGTGTGGGTCAGGTGAACTCTCTGTGAACTCTGGAGGTCCCTTCTGATCAAAATCGTTCCGTGAATCTATTTTATTATTGTAATGGAAGCAGATACTCAATGTGCAGAGAGGAGTAATTTTTTAGAAAACAGAGTTTAAATTTAATCAGTTACCAACAGCAGGAGGTAAAATAAAAGTCTCCAGTATGATATTATTTCACCCTGCATTTGAGGGGGCTAATCCTAGGCCTGATCTGAGAGTCTTCCCAAGAATGTAAATCCAATTACCTATAAGACATTTCCTTGTAGACATACTGGAAATTTCTTTGCATTTACTTGCATGGTTCCTGTCAGATTTTGTTATCTGATAACACAGACACATAATACTTTAACAATCTTTCTCTTCTCTAAAGATCTCAAAGAACATGAAAAGCAGTCAGAAATTAAACCATGTAAAGTTCATTTTAAATGGGGAAATATTTTGTTTTTGCTCATGTATCAGTATAAAAACAGACACAAAGAAATCAAGCTGTTTTCTCAAGATTTTGCAATGAAAATAAAGGGCAATTACAATTGTGCATCTAAATGAGATAACACAGAGATTGCAGCCTGTGGGTAGCAAAGTTAGAACAGTTTCATTTGACATCTCTCTGCCTCCTTGGCTTCACAGCTCTGGACCGTTCAGAAACCTAGGTAAATTATAGCAAATCTACTACAAATCAAAGAAAAGGTTTTTTTTTTTCTTGTAAGTGGTAATTTGTTTAGGTTACAGTTTGTGAAAAGTTTTAGATGTATATCCTTGTTCAGCAAATATTCTAACACATGCATTACAACATGTCTAAGTCCAAGATTTAAATAGCTTAAAGTTAAGCAAGAGAGTTTAATTTTAAAGTTAGACAATGAGATACTTGGTGTTTGGCTGATGGGAAGGAGTCCAGACCCACAAGAAATAGTCTCTGGCTATCTGCAATCTTCCCTAGACAATATCTGGAGATACATAAATAGATAAATAGACAAACACATGGAAGGTGCTGCCGAGTGCCCCAAGGTCTCCAGAGCAGGCTCACCCTTGTTGGCCCAGTGAGGAATTTCCAGAGCAGAGTCCAGCCATCCGTGCTCTCTGAGTCCTGCATCCCTGCCTGAGGCTCCTTTCTGGCTCTGACCAGGAGGTTTCTCAGATCAGAGGTGGTGACCAGGACCAGGAGCTCTGGTCCACAGTGCAGACCTGCTGGAGCTCTGCAGGGTGAGCTCTGTGCTTCACAGACCCGGCCCTGCTCTGTCCCGCTTCGTTCCACAGGGAAGCAAGGACAGGGAAAGGTCCAAAAGCCACCATCCAAAAGCTTTGATTCTTTTTCAACTCTTACCAAGCTAGGAATGATACATTTGGCATGAAGTCTCTAACCTTTCGGCCTGCCAATTACAGAGAAAAAAAAAATCCAACCACTTCAGTTGCTTTATATTTCCTAAGATGCATTAGAAGAGAACTTGGCACTCTGGAAGTAATGTGGGTTTACCCTTTTTTTGGCAAAGGGAGGCTACATTCCCATCTTTCTGCAGTAAAAACGCTGAGAAAAGGCCTTATCTGCAGGACCTCCCATCCTATGAAAGTGCTGTACACATATCACCAAATTCTGCTCTCAGGTACCTTAGTGTGTACCTGGAGATGCTTTACTGAGGTGAATGGCTGGGATTCCAGCTTTACACAAACATCACTGGCAGTAGATTTTGGCCTTTGGCTGCTTTTTTTCAGACTTTTCTCAGTGCATATATGCTATTTCAAAAGAAAAAAAAAAGTCGTAATGTTACCATGATAGAAGTACAAGTGCAGCCAAGGGTGTTAGAGCACAGCTCTTGATTAGATCAAAATTGCTTAAGACAAGACTGACTGCTTCATTGACTTAACACAGCTGTAGGATCTGAAAGATTCTGATGGAAACAGCACCAGTGCTCTCCACAACCTCCTTTAAAACCAGCCTCTTACACCCAAAAAAGAAAAAAAAAAATACAAGGAATGAACTACAAGAAACTGCAGTAAATGAGAAGTAGAATTTTAATGGTAAATGTAAAAATATTTTTCTAAAGCAAAGCAAATACCCTGATAACTATTTAACACCACTGAACAGCAGTCAGAAAATTACAATCTAATAAAAAGGCAGTTGGCATAATTGGTAAATGAACTTTCTCTGCCACTCCACTGTACTCTGTCCAACCTGATATGTTAGCAACAGAACAAGCTTCTCTTAACCCTTGGGCTGGATGGATTAGGAGTTAAATGCAGCAATTCTGATTATGATAAATAAAAAGAGATGGAGAATAGCAATAAAGTCCTTTGCATCCCAAGAGTATGAAAACATTTAAAGTTTATGGATCTGGCACAGGAAAGAATGATCATGATTACAGCTGGATTGCATTTTAGTATTTAAATTGTGATCTTTGATTGAACACAGTCAGTTTTTCTAACTGGAAAAGCCAATGCATTCCAACTTTTTTTTTTTTGTGTGTGTGTTAATTCACTTATTAACCAATTCAGCAGTGACTTATCCAAATATGTTCCCAATATTCAGCATGAATTTACTGCTTTGGGTCAATTCTCCTGCCAGTGCATGTGGATGTGCAGATATGGGATATGCAGACCTTCAGAATGAATTAATTTAAAACTCCAAGTGAGTATTTGTGGAGCTGTTCCACAATAACCTCCACTCATGTTAGAGATGCAGATCCCTTTTAGACAGTCACAAGAATCCTGTGTGTTGTAAGGGTATTTTTGGGAGAAAAAAGAAATCTTTTCCTGCCCCTACACCTCAGTTTCTAAAATGGTCTCTTGGGAGCCCCCAGTGCATACATGTGAAGGTAAATATCACACAACCTTTCTGCCATTTTCACCCCCATCTCTCCGTTGCATACCGAGAAATTCACCTGAAAAAAAGGCTGTTTGTTAATGATTTCTAACGTCCTCTACTTTATTGTCCAAACAATGGCAAACAAGGAATGGCAGCAAGGAGAAAATTTGCTTCAATAATGTTGGTTTTTACTATTCCTGTTAAAATAAACTCTAAAGAGCAATTAACATTATTACTGCTAGTGTAGCTTTGGACAAAATATTCCCTATTGCGCCCCAAATTTAAGCACATATCACAGTGACTCAATGCCCACCAAATAGTTTTGGTCTTGAAAACTGAAGACCAGAAATTACAGTTAGCAGACTATTTTCAATACTTTTATTTAGGCTGAAGAAGTTTCCACTAAACTGATAACACATCTCTTTGCAGGCAGATTTTAAATATTGCAAAAACAATGGTTGTTTTAAAAAAATGCATTAAATTGAATTTGATTTAATTGTTCAATGACATTTAATGAATTTTTTTTCTGATTTGGATCAAATCTTGCATTCATAGTTCTCTCAGGTTTGTATTTCCAAGAACTAGAGTGATAACCTGGGACAGATACAGTTTGTCCTTCCTGCTCACTGATGTCTTTAAGAAGGCAGACAGCATGTAGGCTCAATACAACATCTACACCTACCTCTGAAATTAGAAATAACTTATCATAGACACGGGAATTTCACATGAATTGACAGAAGTACAACAGAAACATTATATGCCATTTCTTGGTCACAGAAACAAATTAGGACAAAAAAACCCCAAACAAACAAACAAAAAATAACCAAACCCCAACAAATAAACAAACAAGCAACAACAAAAAAAAACCACTCCCGGAAAAAAAATCAGGATAGGAGGGTGATGTTAGTTAGTGCCTGGCTTTGAGATTGCATCAGAAACTGGGTATAAAAGGATTACAAGAGCACACCTGAACACCCTCTGAGATGTCAGAGTCTTCAGGTGGTTGCTTGGCACGCTTGGGATCTTCTGCAGCTCTGCTTTGTACTGGCAGCTGTTTGGGGAAATCCTGGGCACAATTCTGTCTTGCCAAACAGTGTAAGGCCTTCCCTTTCATTAAATTAAACTGGACTAAAAATCTATTCAGCATTAAGGTTGGCTTCACGGAGAAAAAAAATATCTGATGCAGTTACTCTGCAGTCACCATTCTCTTTTCCAGGAATGGAAAAAGCTGTGTACATGCTTTTCTTATACAGAAATGGCCACAGAAAATTACAAATATTTCCCTAATTCCTTTTCCTAAGAGTCTCTGTGGAATTTTCTTTACCCATTTGAATTCATAGATAGTACTTCTCTAAAGTAGCAAAGATTTATCCAACTTTTTGTGTTTAAATATGGAGCTGAAAGCCCTAATCGCAGTTTAATTTGACTAAATACTTACATACTTTATGGTCAATCATGCAGATCTTTTACAAGGTTCCTTGGCTTTGGAATTGCTAATCTCAAATGGTACTATATATGAGCCTTGTCTAACATGACATATATTGAAACAGACTGTGGAACGATCACTTAAGAGATGAGAACCTTGCTGCAGTTTTAGTGAACCAAAGCTAAGAGGCAAATTATTCAATTATAGTAAATTTACAGTAGCTTAATATTTGATAAAAGTGGTTCTTCTATCATCAGAGCATCATATTGAAAACCCTTGAGCAGCAAAATAGCTCTGGAAATGCCAAGGATGTTTTAGCCACTTACTAAGAAAATTCATCTGTCCTGATTTTTTATGAACACTCTGGCTCTTTGTACCATAATGGCTGTGAAGAGGTTTTTGGGCAGTGTGTTGGTGATCCAGTGCACCAGAGAGAGCAGTGTCGGTGAAGATAATTAGGGGAGAAGTTGTAATTAACCCAGTCAGTGCTCTGGGTGCCACCTGTAGAAACATCTAATGCAAAGAATTCTGCTCTCCTCTTTTTGTGTAACACTGACAAGTCTGTGGGAGGGGGAGGGGGTCACTCCCGATTTTTTCCACCACGTACCCCTCAGATCACAGTAATTTGTCCCGGGCTGTTGTACATCTCCCCTACAGATCTGACCAAATGAGATAAGGTGCTGATAGTGAAGGCAGCCAAAAGAAAGAGTTTTGTAGGACAGGCAATGCAGGCTCATGAACATGGGAACACTCATGCTTACAGGAAGACGTCAAAATCTCTCTTTTAAAAATCAGTGGGTTTTCAGTCTTCTTCTGAAGCCATTATTAAGCTCAAATTCAGCAGCTGACGTAATGCCTGTATAATTCCAAGAGTAACAGGTTGCAGTGTCTTCCAGCTCAGCAATTTGTTCTGCAATCAGCAATCCAGATGCTCACTTTCCAAAACGGGGGATGTCATGGAGTACAGTCTCAGTGGTGATGCAGCTCTAACACGTATATCCCAGAAAACCTTGTACAGAGCAGCTACAGCTGCTGGTGACAAAGTTGTGAACATCAATTCCTTCTAAGGATCATCTCCCAAGTCACCTGCAGTTTTCACTCCAGAAATTAAAGAAGTTCTATGAATGGCCAGGAAAATGTAACATCTTTGGCTCAGATGAAAATATTTATTTACCAGTATTAATTCCTGCTCACCTTCAGACCATATAGAATTGGACAAATGCATCAGGCCTTTTTTTCCCTCTCCCTTTCAATGATACAACAATATTGTTGTAAGCAATAAAAGTTTAGCACAAGTTCACGAAAACCAGTGTACTCTGAGCTTTAAGTGAAAGGATAATGCATGAGTGAATGGAATAAAGATTGTTTTTTTTTTTCCTAATATGTGCACCAAGCTGTTCTTTGGGAAGTTATTTTTAGTTAGGAGGGTACTAAAGAGAGAGATAACTAAAAGGCAACTACAAAAATCCTAATTTTCATTGTTTTTGTTCTACTTTGGATTCCTGAACTACTCTTGATTCATATCAGCAACCAATCAGCATCAGCAAATGATGCTATGCCTAGAGTGCTCAGTCACTTATCATAGAATTAACTCTGTGTTATCTTTACTTCTGTGGCATGTAAGTTGCATTGCAGTTCTCTGATTTAGCTGCTTATTTATTTTTAAGTCTGAATATAGCAGACTATACTTTTGCTATAGAGCAAAAGGTATGTATGATGTTATTGTTACTACTAATGTCACTTACTAAGATACACTTTTACCTTTCTATTTTTCTCATTGTGATGGGCAATTTAAGCCTGACTAAGCAAAAAGATGTTATCTGTAAAGTGGAGAGGATAGTGTGTTTTTCTTGCCTTTTAACCCAAGAACTGTCGATTTCTTTCAGCCATAACAGGGCTTGACACTTAGGGCAGCTCAAACCTGCTTTGCATACAGTGAATTCCTTCAACAGCAGCACGAATTGTGACAGGGACTAATTAGAATTTCCACCCCCTCTATTCAACTCTTTTATTTTTGATGAGTGCCAGAGCCAGTAGAGGAAGTTTAACTCAAGCCAGATAAAGAAATTAGTCTCCAGTTTTGGAAGTTAAGGAAGGAGATGTACATTGCAGTAGGTACTTCTGAGCCTGTGTGTTTGTGAGTGTGGTGTGGATATATAAATATACATATTTACACCTTAATTCTTTTGTGTTTGATGCACAGCTGTTTGCGACTTTGTAACATTTGAGAGCAATACATGCAGTGACTTCCAGCTGCTCCTTCCAGGTATCCATCCAGACTCCAGTGAAACTAGGGACAGCCTTCCTGGTTGCTTTATCTGATCTTATTTTCTAGTTTTATGTACAAAGCTGGCATTTTTTCCATGTGGAAATAGGGTATGACAGTTAACCTCCAGCCCAAGTAACCAAGCCCTTTTGATCTTTCTCACACTATTTGTAAGCCTTTCTGAAATCAGGTGAAGTCTCATGGGTCGGGGATGCACAGATCTACTGGGGTACAGTGCAGAAAAAATACAGAAAAATACAAAAAAATACCAAAAAAAAATACAGAAAATTCTCGAAGTTGCCTGGTGCTCATGATCTGGCTCTATCCATGTGTAGCATTTAGATTAAAACTCTCTGCAACTGGGTTCTGTTTGTACAACACCTAGCATGGGATGAGACCCTCAACCCTGATTAGGGGTCTTAGCACTAGTGCACTATGAATGAGTGGCTAAAAATAGCAGAGCAAGGACATAAGGATAGTGAAGCTTAAAAAAAAAAGTAATTTAAACTAGTCTGCAAATAAATATTAAGTAATGATGATAAATACTTTTTAAAAAACTACTGTAAAAGAGCCAGTACATCTATTTATTACAGCTCTTATGCATGTGTTTAACATTATGTATATGAAGAGCCCCAAGATTTCAAGGCTACTAGTCATACACTTAAAAATTAAGCTGCAAGTTAGTGAAATACAGCCTTAATGAGGACAGCTTGGATAGTCTAATATGCACAATGAATTAATCACCTGACAGACTAATTATGCTGTACTGAAATGTTGATCCCAACCACAATCACACCGAACTTGTCGAGCAGCTCAGAACCGAGGCAGAATGTGAGGTTATTGGTGCAGATTCTCAGCAGCGATCAGCTGCCCCAAAGTCAGCTACTTCCACGAGCCCCTGGGGGTCACCGGCTTGAAGGAGAAGTTTTCCGTGCAGCAGGCTCGAAGGGTGAAGCGATCTTCCTCGGGAGCAAGGAGAGTGCTCCTGAGCACGACGTCCAGAGGGAATCAAGTCAAGTGGAGAGTGGGGAAAGCTGCTGGAAGCAGCAGCCCGCGAAGAATTCCATCGCTGGCCAAACTTGTGAGGGACACCTCCAAAGGGGCAGTTCCTTCACTATCAGTGCAATATCAATGTGTCAGGACTGAGAACACTCTCTGGTGTGCTTCTCTGAGCAGGGCGCTTATTTAAGAGAGTTGTAGGGAAGATGATTTGATGGTAAGATCTCCAAAGCCTGTGAAGTGTTGTAGGAGGTCACGTTAGGACTTCCAAAGATATTCCCTTCACATTCCACTTTTGCATGCCTAATTTACTGCTGTGGTCAGCACATTATAACTAGGAATGAGGGAGCCGTTTCATTCAGGTTATTCTGTGAAAAATCCAAGCTTTCACTGCAAACCTGAAAAGCCAAACTTGTAACCTGAAGTTACATAAAAAACTGCACTTAGAAAGAATACGAGATCTATTTTACTGTCTCAGTTTAGACACTTTCCTTCGTGGGGAATAACACTGGGAAGTTTTCAATATTTTTTTCTCTTTCCTTGATGCTTTTTGATGTTGGTTTTTATTCAATATAAGGATTGTGCAAGGCAGACCTGCTTTTAGCAAGCAATATCACAAATACAGCTTTGGTTTCTACCTGACTTGTTCTTTAATTACAGAAAATTAAATTAAATAACTTCTCCCGCTCTAAGTGTATTTGGGAAATGTTCAGACACTCTCTTAAAAGTGCAGAACTTTAGTGCCTTTAGGATATAACAATGCTTTATTTGGATTCAAGTGATTAAAGAGCTAATTTTCTTAGTGGGAGGTTAGTACATTTATACAGAGAAACTGCATTACAGGAATATGGATACATTTGAGTTCCACGGGGGCCCAGGGAATTTCAAATTCCCATCTCTCTGCTTGTAGCAGCAAAGACCATAAAAAAAAGAAGAAAAAAACCTTCAGTGTTTTGTATCTTCCGAGTCTGGTGTTCTTCTATATAGCTGGAGACAGTTACATTCATTTTTCCCCGGGGGACTAACTTTTTCTGAAGTAGTCTGTTTGGTCTTTTTAATTGTGAAGTCATAGAGTTAATTTCCTCTGCATTGATTTTCAAATGATGCTGTAAATGTGAGGTTCAGATTCTCTTTCTGTCTAACTGATTTGGTTGCTTAGTACTTTCAAAGAAGTTTGGTTTCATCCAAGTTAAAAATTTGAATACAGGAAAGTAAAGATCAGAGCATAAAATCCGGGCAATACTATGTAGTTTTTATAGCGCCATAGAATTTTTTCCAATAAAAGAAAGGGCTTTGTAACTGTAATGATTTCCATTCTATGTACAGAGCACAATTGCAACAAGTATTTGGAAGAATTATTTCTCTTCCTGTTTTATGCTGTACCTATTTGCTGAACTTAGTTTGATGATGCTGTTCATTGTCCTGATAAACAAGCTGTTTGCTTTTCCACAGCATTATCTGGCATGAGAGTGCTGGGTTCTCGGTGCTGGAGGTTCTGTTCTCCAGCTGAAAGCCAGGCAGGCGTTGCACCCAAGAGGAGTGGAAAAATCACAGTGCCTTTGGCCTGGCTGTGGAATTAGCAGGACCCGGGGAAGTCTCACGCTGCATTTTTGACAGGGGAGGTGCAGTTGCACACTCTGCTCACTCCTCCAAGTGCAGGTCACTGCCTGGGCACTCCTGCAGCTTATCCCGAGCAGCGGAACTGCATTTTGGACACCAAAAAATGAACTGGAAGGAGATATCCTCAACAATGGCTTCTTTTTACTTATCCACCTGCCACTGAAAACCAATTATTTTCCTGATAATATTTCCATTCATTCCTGTTTAGGTCTTTTTTGCTTTTCTCAAAACGCTGGCACTGGAACTGACTTACGACAAGTAGGAATTACAATGCATTTCTCAAGTAATAAAAAAAAAAGGGTCTTTAATTTTCCATCTAACTGAGTGCTGGGCAAGTAAACCTTGGCTAATTACTGTCTAGGGTTTAAAGAGCTAACCAGTGGTGGGTACAATATCCAGGCAAATCAATTGTTTCGAGCCCAGTCTGAGCTCTACTCTGATTTCATAAGGATCGTTGTATGAAATAAATTCCATTACCTGGGGAAGAGACTAGGAAATACTGTAGATGTTTTATATTGTTGTTTGAAAGCTGAGGAGATTAATGCTAGATCCTTTATTTTAGTGACACAGCACAGTAATCTGGGTTCAGACAGTTGGTTTATTGAAAGGAAACCCTTTTTTTGTCTGCATTCCAGGATTTAAAAGAAAAAATAGAAGCTGGGATTAGAGCCAGACTGAGGAGAAACGATGCAGTCTGTCAGCAAGCCCTCAGGTAACAATATCATAATTTATAAATTCTACCAACAATAGGATAGTAATTAAAGATGTAAGTTTCCCTTTTCCTGTCTCTATTTTCAGCAAAACAGATTTCAAAATACTAAACTGTTTGTGTGTGTCCCTAAGCAAGGATTTAAACCAACCCAAAAAACCTCAAGGAATCAAACCATATGCAAGGGCTCCATTTTTGCTTCTGTTATGACTTGCTCCTCTTACTACTTGTTCTGTAGAAGGCCAGTGTCACTCTGGATTTTCTGACCTGTATCAGTGGAAGATCCAGAATTATTTTCTCACAAAGGCAAGCTGGAGAATTTTGTGGTTTGTTTTGATTTGAAATGAGAAGGAGCACATTGGCCTGGATGTTGTTGCGTTCCTTGGAGCTTGTGAATTTGCCTTAATGAGTTCCTTCCCTGCTGGATCCAGTGTTTGGCCCATTAATTGACATCTCTTGGGCTAAATGAGCCAAGAATGGGGCTCACACGGGGAGCAGAAATTGCTGGCTGGTGCAACAGGACCTGCTCCCCCAGTTACAGCAACCCTGATAACCTCATGCTCTTCCTGTGTAGGACCATGCTGATAGTACAGTAAGGTCACTGCTGGCAAATTCTGGTGTTCCAGTGACAAACAAACACTACATGGCTTTGTGGGGACTAATTAGAGTATTTTCAATGCCTATCTAATTTCTGCTAATTCCATTTGGAATGGCCGAGAGTTATGGATGTTATTTTATGTAATGTTTCTACAGTGAACAGGGAAATGGGGCTCTATTTGTTATTGGGAAAGGAGGGTGGTGGAGTAATAGTAAATGATAATTATAATATATAATATAATATAATATAGAAAATAGAATATTATATTATTAATAATATTATAATAATATAATTATTATTAATAAAATTATTATTAATAGTAATAATTATATAAGTTAATACTGTGAATATTGTCAGCACTCATGAGTTAAGCAGTGTTGGACTAGTCTGATAGTTTAAAGTCAGGCTGTCAGGGAACATTTTCGTTTAACACATGGTACTGTGCCTGTGCCCAAGCACAGAGTTAGGACATTGTCTTGTATCAGGTTCCACCAGACGTAAAATTAAGGTCTTGACCACTTACAGCCATAAACAATAAATGCCATTTAAAATGAATATACTAAACACAAGCCTTGACTGCAGTGCCAGCTAGAATCTGCAAAAAGACTTCTGACTGTTGGTTACTTTATCTGATCAATATTGGCCAAATCAATCTCTGACACTCTTTCTGCCACATCTCCTTCTGCAGTGGCCCTGGATAAGGTCCCTTTTCACCTCGCACATTGTGTCATTTCACGATGTGTCCATGTAGTGCCCCGAACCAAATCCTGCACGTCACTGGGTTTTTTTAATAGTCAATGGTGTTTTCTCCTTACCTACAGATCTGGCCATCTAGCCCTCCTTGGGGAAATACTGCATTGTATCTATCAAGGTATTTGAAATGGATCTGTGACTCAAAAATGTGCATTTTTCCAGGAGGGAAGTGACGTATTTGATTTTTGCTTTCCCATTTTCAATTGGCAACTGTAACTGTCAATAGTAATGACTTCATTTGCTTTATTCCTCTTCTCTTTTACTGCATGTCCCATGAAGAAAGAATAAGTGAGAGTAGAAAGCTGAAAAGTCTTTCCACACATATCTCCTTTTAGAAAATTCTTCTTATCTTTATCTTTCACAACAAAAGCAGAAAATCTGATTTTAAGGTCAGTTTGCTTTTTTTCTTAGGCCTTGAAAAGCAAGGGAAAGAATTCTGTTCTACCCAAATTTATATCCTGATCAAATAGCCTGAACTGAACCTAAGCAGATAAGTAAGGGCTGTTTGGATTTACCAAGAGCTTTCTTTGGTGGATTTCTTCACTTGATGACCTGAAGTGGGACTGATTAGTCCCCAATTTAAGAACAACTGGGAGTACTCATTGGTGCACACAACCACCAGGATTGCCTCTGCCCAGCACATCCTGCAAAAGTTTTGTGCAGTGCAAATCACTCACACAAAAACTGGGTAAGTATCAAAATGCCTCTGATATTTCCTTATGCAGGTGATTGTCTTTTCTTCTTTCATAGCCTCCAGGCAATATCCTTCAGGACTCATGTATATGTCTTTTCCTGAGCTAAAGAAGAAAATGCTAATGATTTTACTGGACAATCCTTGCACTCATTACTGCCTTGATGGTAAAAACAGATATTCTCCTAGAACCACTTGTTTTGCTAATCTCACTTAGCCCAGCAGCTTAACCTGCATATAATTCAAAATACTTAAATTTAGGAAAAAAAGAGGAATGAGTAGGAATGTGTGTTGGTTAATGAAACAAAATCCTAAACAAATAGTGTCACAGGTTGTAATTATTTAAAGCTCAGAAAGATTTCTGGGAAAGCAACGAAACAAAAAATAATAGGTGAATTCATGAGGGCTGCCATCACCATGAACACCACCACGACCTCATCGACCTTCTTCCCAAACAGTGCTGCTTACTCATTTCGGGATTCAGTTCACAGGCGCTCTCCCGGCCTTTAATGGGAGTGAGTGACTTTGGGGTATGAGCAGGGCACGATTATAATTCCATAATGAACTTCCTCCTGCACGGGCATCCTCACCTCGCGCTGGAGGGAATTGCAGCGAGCTCAGCTGTGTCTCACGGGCTGTTAGCTCCGAGCCAGCTCCCAGCCCAGCTCCGTGAGGATGAGCTTAGTCCTGACACGGAACGGGCAGTGAGCTGGGGGCTGCACCCACACAGCACCCCGGTCATGCAAATGCAATTTTGGGGTGCCTGACAGCTTTAGTGGCATTCACAGTCCCCAGCATCGCAGGCAGCACGTGAAACGCAAGGAGTGTGGAACCCAGAGATGGACCCTCCAAAACCAGGAGGCTTCAGGCACCTCACAAAGTCATGTCAGACAAGAAGAGGCTGATTCTTTCCTCAGGGACCAGGGTGTCCTGAGATCCCTAATCGCAGGAGAGCTGGGCACCTGGCTCGGGGTTAGGCTTTCCTTGTGAGGTCTTGTGCACAGAAACAAATACACCTTCGACCTAAGTCCCTGTCAGGGAGCAGTTTTGGAATCTTTATCTTTTTTGATCTGGAGCAGAGACTGAAGTTTTTTTAGTTTTGTTGGTTTGATGTTGCCCTGTCTCTTGCAGTTTTCTGTGTGTTGATTCTTTGATAAAGTTTCTCACACACTTTCTGTAAACATAGCAATGTTTTAGGTAGCTGTAACTTTAGTTTACATTCTTTTCTCCTGGGTGGAGAATGTGTGATGGACTATTCTGTGAACCAGTAAAGATGGAGGAGGTGGTAACACTGACCTCCAATCCACGGCTGTTCCTAGAAACATAGAAATAAGTAAAGAATAAACAACCAGGCCTCTTTTCCTTCTGGCCTGCAACCTGCAAAGAACTTGGTTTTAGAGTGCTTCTTTGTGGCCTAGATCCACAGTCTGGTGGTTTTTTTTGGTTTTGTTTTTTTTTTTTTTCAAATTTTTTTTATATTGGTCTTTTTTTTCCCCTCATCCAAGAACATTGCCCAAATAACTTGGTTATCTGACATGCTGGATGAAGTATTCAATTGCTCCTAGCAAAGAAGTTAAACACTGTATATATAATTAAAGACTTTGGCAGCAGATGAGTGAGATGTTAAGGATCATTGTAATGCTTAAAAATTGGATTGATTTGTCCCAAATCTCTCTGTAGACCTAACCCTAAAAATGCACAACATTTGGAGCCTGTATCTAGCAATNTTGTCCCAAATCTCTCTGTAGACCAAACCCTAAAAATGCAGCCTGTATCTAGCAACATTTAAATTTTGTAATGGCTGTAAGAGTGAAGTTCTCTGAGTTGTGCAGCATAGCAGTGAAGTCTTAGATGACCACTGTATTTGGCATAGTTACCTAATTAACAAAGTCTCACTCTTGTTATAATACTGTAGAGAAGAGTAATTAAAATTATATCTGGGTAAACCAAGGCACAGGAAAATTCAGATTTGCACAAAATCACATGAAAACCTCAGAAAACAAGGTCTACAAATGAGTCCTTTTTTGTTTGCATCTCTCTGTTTTTCATTTATATTAACTTCTCTTCTTTGTTATGTGTATGTCTGCAGGAAGAAAAATATCTGAGACAATGGTTATTGGATGTCACATAAATTTGTGAGATATTCTCTCTCCGAAGGTCAGACACTCATGGAACTATAATCAAATAATTTAGTATTTTAAATGGACGTTAGTTAGCACATGCAAACAGGGCTGTTTGCAAGACTCCCAGTCCTGTCTGGTTTCTTGCTCTCAGGCACACACCCATTCCTGGAAATGTGTTCTCTCATGTTAGGAGCTCTGGTCTAACCATCCCAATATATAAGGTTATGAAAGGATTTGCTTAAGGCATTTTTATTTTTATCCAGGCAAGCAGTCAGGAGAAGAAGAGGGAGGCAGTAAGGGGGAACAAAATGATCTTGGATTTAACATGGATGAGAAATGTGAAAATGTGTAACTCTCAAATGCTCGTGCTTTGGGAGACAGTACTACTTCAGCTTAAGCATGAATGAAAGAGACAAGTGATGTGCAGTTTCTTGTTCAGGATGAAGCAGTACAAGAAGAAAGGTTTGGACAAGGGATTTGACAAATAAGTTTGAGAATAATCTAACGACAATGGACTGGGCAGACTATAAAGCAAATTGGCACATTCCCATCTTCTCTAATAAGGGGAAAAAAGAGTGAAGATGAGATGAAACAACTGTATCTGCTGAAGGAAGGTTTCTGCCCAAAACATTAGGCCAACAAAATTTGAATCTGAATCTCACAAACTCAATGCAAAGGACAATAACACAAGGTCAATGCATTTTCCCAGCTTTCATTTCAGCTTTCTGGTCAGGCAGTGTGAGCTGTTAAAACCTTTATTTTCAGTCAGTGTTAAGTGAATGTGCAGCTAGAGATGCACCAAAATGATGATATTAAAGTAAAAAAATATCCCTTGAGAGCACGCCTCTGTACCTCCTCATCCCTCCAGCACAGTTAGAACTTCTTCTGGCCAACAAAGCCAATCTATAGCTATTATATCTCTGTGTCTCTTTTCATATCTCCTAATAGAGGCACTGTTGTAGCTGCTGGCTAGGAAATTAACCAAGTGAACTCTCTCTGTCTGTCTCTCTCTCTTCTCATCAGATTACTGGAGAAATTTAACAGCCTCTCCCTCTCTCCTTTTTCCTTTCCAGGCTGGTAGCACACTGGAGGGGCTCAGACTGAAACAGTTTAACTCGCATGTATCTCATTCTCGCTGTAGTTGGTGGACACATCCTTGTTTTCAGCCTTTGGGGGGATGATGGGTGGACTGTGTGGTTATACCCAGATGGTGATTCAGGAATCTGATTCATTAAGAGAAAAGCAAAACGTAAAGCAGCAAAACTGAGAGGCCTTCTTGGCCTGAGGAATGTTGTATGGCTCAGTGACAAAAGAAGATAATATAATAATACTGAAAATAAGCAAGTTGAAGTGTTGAAAGGCATGAAGAAGTCTGGCATTATTCTACACTCATTCACTGCCGTGATACCTGAGGTTGGACAGGGCAGGCCCAATTCACTCAACTAAAAGGTGGGACTGATAATAGTTCTGTGAGCGAGTTGTTGAGAGAATTATTTAATTAATGTTACCAAAGGACTTCAAAATCCTTTGCTAGATAATATTCTAAAAGTATCACATTTCCTTCAATAAAGATTGCTTGCCAGCTGGGAGCACCCATTCAGATCCAGCATTTACACTGTTCCACAAAGCAGAAGGTATACAACAAGGAGAAAGAAGAAAATTATTTTTGAAGAACATATTTGATTTTTGAAAGAGTTTTTAGGCTTGTGACTGTGCAGATCTACTACACAGATTGGGGAATCATTACAATTATTGCAATGCCTTAAAGCGAGGGGCAAGCTCAGCATACAGGCTGTTAAATAAGAACACTGAAAATAATACTTGTTCCTTCTGTGCTCTAGAACCAGCACTCTAAAATATCTCCCTAATGTAAAACAAACTATTTTCCTTTAGTCCTTTTATCCTGCTACAACTTACAGTGGAACTCAGCAAAGAATAGATGGAGCTGAATTTTTCAGTTACAAAAGGAGGCAGATGAGGCAGTAATTGTTCTTGCTCTCTGTTTTGAAGGATCGTTATCATGGCCTGAAAGAGTCCCAATGAATTGAGAATATAGGTACAAGTTTGGGAGTGCTCTGAAACTCAGACCAGAGAGCTTTGTGTCCAAAGATAAAAGATCACGTGTGAAAATCAACTTTATTACTGTCTTTGTTTTACCTGGTGTTGGGAAGAGAGCTGGAATGTGAGGAATGGTGCCTTCATGGCTTTGGTCTCTGCTGTTACCTTCAGCCCTGGATTTTATCTGGCTGCTTTGACTCTTCCTTATCCCTTCAAGTCTCTCTCATTCTCTTGATTGCTGTCTCGGAGCTAATCTCCCTTTCCTGGTCTTTCTGCTCTGCCTTGTTTTTCCACTCTCAAGGTCACTGCTGAAATCCCTCTTTTCAAGAGAACAGAAACCTCCTCCCAGCCGCTCACCAGAACCGGGCAGCTGCTGCTGGTACTTCAGAGACAAACACGCAACTGCAATGTGAAATCACTTCCTAAGGGCCAAATTCTGCCTGCGTTAGTAACGCACACAGCGCCGTTAACTTCACTCTGAATTGATGCTGTTAATTAACATGGTGTTCTTTTTCTCTTATTTGTGGTTCTTTTCAAAAGTCATCAAAAATCAGAACAAAAAAAACAATGTAATAACACCCTACAAATTACTTTAATTATGGAGTAATATTAAAAGGTATCTAAAAATACATTAAATATTTTCCTCCTGTTATTCCAGGTTTGCAATGCTGTGGTTGCCAGAGCATAGTTACACTGTTGCAATGCAAGGACGGGGGTTCATGAGACTTTCATATTCTTAAGTTTTTCTCCACACTATATAAACTCTAAAACCCAAAAACAACAACAAAACAACACCTCCCAAACCCCAAACCACAAACACATATTTAACTGAATTTTTTACATGCTGACAAGGCACTTAATAGAAGTTTTTACAACGTGTTAACACTTTTTTCTTTTTTTTTTCTTTTTTTTTTTCCTGCCTAGCTAAAAATCTTACAAGGATTAGAAGTTTGTTTTTCCAGGATGAATGACATGTGCTTGCTCCTGCCACAAGAATCTGGTAATACTATACACCTACCCATCCATAAAAACTCACTTTAGTTTTCAAGGGTCTCAAAGATATTTGAAAAACGTAATGAATTGACTATGTGATCAAATAATTGATTGTATTCATATGTAACATAGAAAGAATTGAAATGTTCAATTCTTCAATGCAGAAGTTTAGTGAGTTGCCTAAATGCCTGTGATAGGAAAAGAGCAAAAACAGCTCACTTAATAAAGTGCATCCATTGGCTATTCCAGCTCCTCTTACTAATGTCTGCTGTATTTGGAACACAGCAATCTTTTGCTGATCTCCAGGTAAAAAAAAAAAAAAAAACACAAAAAAAACCAAAAAAAAAATCAACAAAACACTGCCAAACCAAACCAAAATACCCAAACACTTCAAACAAGTAAGGATGACATTCCTGTATCCATCAGGAGCACCTGAGTGGTGTTGGCCTCTGATGTCAAGTGCATACAGATGTTTGTGTGTTACAGTATTGTACTCCAGTCACAAATGAAAGCCACAAATTAAATATGAGAGAACAGAATAATAAATCAGGCTTTTTTTTTGTCTGCAGATGATCAAGAAAAGTTAACCCCATTGAAAGGAAAACATCTAGTATTGTTCTTTAATTGACACTTGGAAACAAATATCACAACTCCAATAAGCCTGAGAATTACAGTCAATGCAGCATAAATAACAAAGTCCATCAAAAGACAAAAGATATGCAGAGAAGAAAAGCCCTAAAATAAGACAATGTTTTTATTCCCCTGTCCCAAACTATATAAAAATCCACCAAATTAGAAGGTCTAATAAGATCAAGCGTTCCATTCCAGTTACATACATAAATATTTTCAGCATTTCATAATATTCCCCTTTGTGCTGTGGGGTGAGGTGCACTGCCCTGGTGCACTTCAAAAGCCCTTCCACTCGTGACAAACTCACAGATGCCAATGCTGCAGAACAATGGATACATCCTTACTTTTTGCCATTTCACTTCTACTCTTAATTCTATTTGAATGCAAGATTTCAAATAAAGACTTGAAAAATTTTACCTGAAAGAGGAAAAAGCAAAAGGCTGTGAGAAAAAGAAACCAGATTTCCGCTGGAGACTGTTTAACAACCTGAACTAGAGCTGTCAGCACCATGAACCTGCTGCTATAAGATCATGCAGCTCTCTTGTCACATCCCAGAGTATTTGCATGCTCTGCTCCCTGCCACATCTGAAATACTTATTCTTGATCTGGTTTTATTTCAATTCTGTTCCATAAGAACCACATTTTCTTTTAGCAAAGCAGAAGATATTTGTTAGAACATTTTATAATTCTTTATTTAAAATGGCAAGATATTCAATTCCTTCTTGGATATTAAACATTATCCTCATGGTTACAGATGAGAGAGGCACATGTCTCAAATTCAAGATTAATCCTTTCCTCAGGTGATATATATAAAGGGAAATTTCCAAGGTTAAGTGTACATCCTATGCAGTTTTAGCTGATTACAGTTTTATGAATGCAATTTTAAGAGGTGCTTAATTCCCGCTGAAACCATCAAAAATTTCCATCTCCTGTGCACACCTCACTGTTACAGAGACACTGTTTTTCAAAACGGACCTTTATTTTCAGCAAAAGAAGAAGCTGCAGTTCTCCCGTAGAAGATCCATGGGAACACTCCAGCTTTATAAATTTTGTGCCTTCTTTACCTCATGAGCCCGGGAAAATGGGGAGGGCTGTTCAGTAAATCAGCGAGCAGAGATCAGAGCACCTAGAAAGCAGCAGTGAGAACCTTGGCTGATGGTGCAGGATCACTGAAGTTATCCTCACCACAACAGACAAAACATGAGCTATTTTCAGTCTCTACCCTCTCAGCTCCGTTCCCCCTCACAGGTAGGCCAGGCAGTCTATTTTAGGCATTACAAAATCATTTCCGAGGTGGGAGGGACTTGTGGAAAATTACACCTTATTCAGAGGGGACAGACACAGTCTGGCAGCATCCTCTCAATTCTAGAGGGGGTAGGTGTCTAACTCCTCAAAAAAGAATATATTTGGGCAGGTTAGGATTTTGTCTACCCCCATATGCTCAATAAAACCAGCCAGAGGAAGTGCTGAGGGGATTTCGAGCTACATCTTTATCATGGGTTAGTAAAGTGCCGAAGGCAAGTGTAATCAACCTCATGATTCAAAAGAGAAATGACTCAGATGAAACAGACTGTAAAGGGGATTTTTTTCTTGGAGGACTCCCACACAGGACCCTATGGTTCTCCCATACGCCACCATGAAGTGAATAGTGCTCCCAACAGTTAGAATCTCTCCCACAAAAAAAAATGTGTGTTATTTCCTGTTTTCTTCAAGCCCCAATTCTGTGAGTGCTTATATGAAGTTGCAACCTGTTTCTGGCTGGAATGGCAGCACAGATGATTATTTTGGGTAAGGCTGCAGAGAGCAGAAACTCTCATGGCGCTGTCTCCCCCACAAGTAATTTTCTTTTTTCCATTCAAGCATCCTTTCCTCCTTGCTCCAATATTTCCTCCAGCCCTTCTATTTCCCAGGATGACATCTGCCCTGGGATCTGTGGATAAAGTTCCTGAACTGTACCTAAAGTCATGACATTATAATGTAAGAACTTCTGACATTCACAGAACTCATTTACATTTACAAGCATCATCCAGAGAATCCCACAAAGCCCGGTGAGCTGCCTTGGAGAAGTGAGTGTTTATCAGTCTAGCCTGTTTTACAGGTGAGGAAACTGGGACAGAAGTTTTCCCAAACCTGACAGAAAGCTTTGTGCAAGGCCAAGTGGTGAGCCAGGGATGGAAAGAAGGGGATAACCCAGGAGTTACTGGCTCCAGCCATGCTCTCACTGCAGCAGTCAACTCTGTTTCAAAATAAATAAGCTTTTTGGTTATAGAATTTAAATGTCTCAAAATCTGGTAACAATTTCAACAACTCTGTTCTCTAGTGCTTTCAAGAGGGAGAGATTTCTGATGTTTTCCATCTTTCAGTAAGTGAAAATATCTCAGCACTCCCATTTACCTGTACAGCGACTTTTTTTCCCCTCCTTTCCAGCAGGTGGAAGTGGTAACAGAGCCAGGAAAGAGCTATTCCTTGTTGAAGTAATTGAGGGCAGCAGGTACAAGAGCCCAGGAGTGTTCAAATGCTAACAAGAATATATCAGGAATACACATAACATATAACAATTCACAGAAATGAAAGGTTCTGGAGTTCTTGTGAGTACTGTAATATATTATGAGTAACTTAATGACCTAAATTAAACAATCCTCTCTCTGCATTTATCAGTTCTGATGTATCATCTCTTTCCAGACTCCAAGAATGCACTGTCTTGCAATCGAAATCTGTGAGTGATGTGTGCCACGGGCAGTGGGTGACTAGAATTTCAGTTCCTGTGTAACTTTTCTTCCCAGTAATGATGCACTGAAGAGAGAGTGCACAGAACCGGTGCAGGAGGTCTGGTTTCTCCAGCAGCTTTGAGGCCACGGTTGCAAAGTCAGCAGTACCAGAGTCTAATGTTTCTCAGGTTATTCAGGGCTTGAATGTTGGGGAAGTCTTCTGGGATTAGTTTTCCTTCCGTGTTCCCTGCCACTTGAAATGGTGGATTCCCAGCAATGTGCAGCTTTATTCTTGTATTTTATTCATCATTGGTCTAGAAGATAATTTTCATTATATGATTGTTACATCAATTTTTTTTTTGGCTAGTGAATAAAGAAAAGGATTTTACGTGCTACTGTGAACTTCAGTGGCAGCTTATTGTGTTGCCTAGAGAAAGTTTTGCTAGTTTCATTTCCTGTAAAATGGAGAAGTGTAGTACTGCTAATAGACTGCAAATGAAAAACTCATGAAATGTAATTAATTGTTTACAAATAATGAATCTTAAGTGATATTTGCTTCCAGAACATAGCAATAATATTGTTATTTAGCAAGGACTTAAGGAAAACTTCTAACCTTTTCGCCTTCTGTGCCTCTTAACAAACATATCCCTGTTGCTGTCATCACCACCTCGCACTTCCTTATTCTCCTCTTCCAGTTTGCAGTGTTTTATATATCCTAAAACCCATATGCTGGCTTGGAAGGCCTGAAAAAGACAAACCTGATCTCGCTGATGTGGAAGGTTCTAAGTAAAACAAAAGCTTATGAAAGAGGAGAAAAATTAATGAACAGAGGAAACAGCCAAGAACAACTGCTCCAAATGACTGTGGAGGACAGTGCTGCTGGTTTTGGGGTGGCTGTTGGACTTGACACTTGGAAAAAAACCCAACTTTTTAAAATTCAGATAATAAATTATATCAACATTAAAAATTAAGCAAATGCTATATTGTGAATGCCCTGAAATTATTACTTTCTAATTATTTCACTTCATGGAGAGTTTGACAACAGCTTAATTTCTCCTCGAAGTCAGAACTAGTTTTGAATTCTTAAACTCCTTTGTGAGGTAGAATATCTTTTTTCTGTATAGTGTTAATGTTTCACGAGGGGAAATGTTGTCAAAACCTGATGAATCGCAGAACAGGGCAATTGTGTCTCTGAAGCTTAATTGGTGTAGAACCATTCAAGTAGGGATTTCAGACCCTCTGTAACTTGTTTTCCAGGATAATGAGATGCACAGAAGGGAACTTATATTTATCTGAATGAAAAATTTTATGAATCTGGTTACATTTTATGGCAAACTCAGACTGAGATTTGGATTTCTCATGAGAACATCCATCCAAATGCTTTGGCTTCCAACCCCAGAGGTGAAAGCTTGTTTCCACGGGGTGGAATTTAATTTGGTCTGAATGAATTCTTGTCCACGTTTTTCCACTTGTCCCTTTGTCTTCTTCCAGATCTTTTTTCCGTTAGCCCTATCTGATACCAGTGTTTTCCCTCTTCCTGGGTGAAAAACATTCTCTCCCTACTACCTGCAGTCGTTTGGAACAGACAGCCACTTCTCTGCCCACCTGAATACCCATGAGTTTCCACACGTAACATAAAAATAAAAATTAAAAAGCTTTGTCTTTTGACTTTCTAAATGTTACCTCCATCTTGTTATTAATCTTTTCTTATTCTTCTGTAAATGCTTTGTTTAACACAGCAAAGCCTTTTGGGATAGCCTTTATGTGGTAGAAATTATAAAAATGGATTTACATTGTGTTGTGAATGATGATACTTAAACTACTCATATGCCTACATTCTTCCTCTCAACCTCTATTCCTTTATAAGCAGAGAATGGAGCATACTTAAGGAAAACAAGATTCATTTCCTTAAAAACCTCTGAGCTAGTGCATTGTTATGTTTGTTACTGTGGTTTCCGTGAGAGGAGAGGCAGGTGGATAACAACGTGGGCACTTCTAAAGCAGAGCATTTCCAAAGCAATACCCAGAGCAGTGGCTGTGCTCTGCACCAGCTCTTCCCTCCTTCCTCTTCCTCTTTCTCCTTGATTCACGACAAAATGTGAGTCCCCATGCAGCAGGAAAAAATAATTTTCCCGCATGGTGGAATTTTACTGATTTCAGAGTGTGATAGGATGTGGATCCACTCTGTACTGAAGCTGCCTCACGCCCAGGGGAAGCCCTGACCCACGGGCCGCCAGCAGGGTGTGAAATGTGACAAAAGTGAGCCCTGGGCCGGTGACCACGAGGACAGCAGTGAGAGCGCAGAGCACAGCGAGAGCCGCGTCCTGCGGGGCAGAGCGCAGCGCGCAGAGCGAGCGCACGGTGCGGCACAGAGCAGCCACTCACACAGCCACGGGAACCCACGGGAGAGTTCCGTGTGCCACTTTCTACCCCGTCTCCTCCAGGGCAGAGAGAAAAATGGAACAAAACAACAGCAGTGGCTTTGACTGTCCCTTCTTCGGCTGGCACAGAGCGGAATTATCCCCAAACCAGGGCTAGCTTGGTGCACGATGTGGGAACAGACACAGGAGCTGTGCGTGCAGTTACTCCAAACACCACTCAGTTGTGTCTGTGCCTAGGTCCTCCAAAAACCAGACAACTATTACGGAGACGTAAATTCTGATGCTAAAAGTCTGCCATTCAAAAATCCGTGTCTTTTAGTAGCTTGCAAATTAAGAGACTTCTTTTTTAAAAGCGTGCTCAACAATGTGTGTTACCTAAATCAGTCTCCAAGATCTTGTCACTTGCCAGACTAATAATCCAATACTCTTTCAACAGTCTTCACAATAATGGACATATTTTCAGCTTGCTCAGGTCGGGCAACTTATCAAAGAGAACTCTGTGGCTCCACGCAGAGCTGCGAGTGATTCTTAGCAGCTTACCCTCCAGTACCTCATGCAGGGACTTGTGCTACATTCCCGTGGATTATGGACTTCATCAGAATCTTTGAAATGAAGTAGCTTTCCAATGTACACAGGGATCTCACAGGCGGCTAAAACTCTATTGACGCTGGGGAAGCGCAGACATTTCTTTATTAAATCAGGAAATACCTTACACACATGCGCGGAGACAGACGGACACGCAGATGCCATCGGGGCACGTGGGGTGAGGAAATCTGCAGCATTATCACCTGAGACGGGAGAGATGAGGGAAAGAGACTTCTGTGCACCGCACTTCTTTTACTCCTGCTTTTCATCACACGGATAACCTTAGAACTGTTCTTGTTAGCATTTAGAAAAAGGGAAAAGCCTAGCTTCCTGCAGGGGAGCTATTATTGCCAGAATGTGCAGGCATTATCTTGCTTATGGGGGGGCATATTGTTTATGCAGTCTATTTATCAGTGTAGGAATATATCTACCAATATAGCAATATCTCTGCAGCAATGGCATGCACGAATAAAAGAGTTTTCATGAACACAGAGTTCCTGCCTGTAGCATGTACATCTGAGATACTAAAGGATTATTTACCTATCATTAAGATATGGATTTTTTTATCTAGTCCAGTTTTTCTTGCAGCAGAAATCATATTAAACTCTCTAGCTATTATATCTAACATCCATTGGGCACCTTTTCATTCTGGGTAACCTAATATAAATGAAGAAAATAAATCCACAGCAATTTGTTGAGGCACCCTTTTCCCCCAGCCCCCTCCTCCTTTTCCTGAATTAAATTCACATAATAAAATCCAAGGGTTGCATTTCACTCACATCCGCTTCAATTAACGTGCATGACTTTGTATGAAATTTTTAATGGAAGAAAAAAGCTAAAACATAATATTTTTAAACCATTGTGTAGGGTAAAAATGCTGCATACAACACAATGTGCTTATATGTCACACAACAGTCAGATGGGCTTTAAAATTCAGTGTGAGCCTTCCCAGTGCTCCATTTCTCCCATATTTTCCCATTATAGGATGTCTTTTAAGAGATTTTTGTGATTTTAATTTAATGAAATATTGTTCTATAATGTTGCTTTAGGAAGTGTTTGCTTGTCTGAAACAACCAGAGCTAATAATAACAAAAGCATTAATAATGGTAGCCATATAATGGCTGAAAACTGCATTCAGTCAAGAGATTCTAATGCAGTATTTGTTTTTTTCTCTTGGATAATGGATTTCTGTTGAATTGTATTATTATTTTTTTTTTAAGATTGCTTTTTGTTTAAAATTTCCCATTTCTGCTGAAAGACAAAGGGTAGTTTGGATACTGACAGAAGAATTTCACAGGAAAATTGCAAACAATGAAAAAAATTGGTTTAGTAATATTTTTCACTGGAGAGAAAAATATTTTCTGAGAATAACATATGAGGAGTAGGTGTAAAGGCTGACTTCATTAATCCATTAGTTAATGGATGTGTGTGCAAATCAGCTCATTTACATGGCCTTTTTGGTACCCCAGTTTAGTGTATCCCCCACCTGTCCCAGGTGGGTCAAAAAGGCAATAACACAGGTAATAATACCTGGTTATATATCATATTCTGCCTCCCTTCTGAAACTTGGGGTGTTTGGCAGCACTGAGGGAGCAGAGGGAGAATGAAGTTACTCCCATCTTGCTGCACATGAGACATTTACAGCTAGAAAATAATCCAGATTTTCTCTTCTTGTGTCTCACCTTAGGCTGCCTGAAAAATTGTCCTCTGCCATATAAAGGAATCACTGACTGTGCTTTTATGCCTCTGCAGCAAGAAGATGTTCAATTATGGTCAGAGTTGGAGCCAGAGGTGTCTGTTCCTTCACCTGAATCCCATGGAAGTCGCTGTCTTGTTTGGTCCATGGATTAATCTGAAAATCCTGAGTTTTCCAGCGAGGCACCTCACCTGCTGGCATCATCCACCTGGGCAGTTAAAAGGGTATAACTTTGCATGGTATTTTGGCTGGTCCTGTTGGGTGGTACCCTGCTTAATCCCATCATATAAGGGTTTCAGCCCAGGTCCTTCCCAAATTGACTTTTGAATCCTTCTGGAGGAACAGGGCCAAAAACCAAGAGAGAAGCACGGACCAGGCAGCTCCCGAGGGACAGCAAATCAGCTCTGCACGAGTCACCGGAGAAAAAGGGGACAGGAAACACAGGGCTGAAAGTCGGTGGTACCCAGGGGACCGAATGGGTTTTTCCTTCAGTTACTGGAGAGATCTATTTGTTCCTTATTGACCTTTCTTCATCCTAATCCCTTTTTCTTTTGTAATATATTTAAGAGAACGAAGTCTTCCTAATAAGGCTGAATTGAGAAAATTAGGGACTCCACTGACTTATTTAAGGGCCTCTGTTAACCTAAAGGTTATCTTATCCCAAACCTCTGCTACAATATAGTCCTATCTCTTATAATAACTAAACACCACTGAAATCCTGTAGTCGAGCCTTGTGTTCCACTTTTATAGATGCATAATACACATACAATGATACTATGTTTATTCATTCTGTTTATTGGTTTGAACATGATTTTTAATGTGTAACATAAAAAGAGGTTTTCAAGTTTAATTGGACTGTCAACCCCATCATGCTCATCTTTATCTCTGGCCGCTTTTACTTCCAGACTAGCATTTTTTATAGGATATCCACATATAATAAAGCATCCAAACAACTTTTTCACGTCATCTTCAATGAATTCAGAGGATGCAACAGTTTGCACACTCCTCTGCACACATTTTATTAATCCCACTTTCATTCTACAAGGCTACAGTGAATCATGCCATAAATATCTGTCTTGCACTCATGAGTTGATATACTATTTTCTTCTATGATCCCCTCTCTCGACTCATAGCTTAAAAATCTGGCAAAAAGCATTCCATGTTCTATTTTCTCACTTCAGTAAAATTTCAAAATGTTACAGAAAATCCTGTTCCAAAACCGACAACATCTCTCAATCGTATGGTGTTATTTTTAGAAAATCAGGGAAGATGATTGTGTACAATAAATAGATAAGATCAGGCTCAAAGCTGGCATAAAATAGACACTGAAATAAATGGATATATACCAGCTTGCACCTATCGAGATTCTGGTCCAGAGAACATGGTGCTGAAAGCCTTTTACAGCATTATATAGTTTTCAGACCCACCTAACTGGGATTTAATGTCAACTACATGCCAAGTACCTTATTTTTGAAAATAGACTCACAAATATTCACACAGTTCAAACGGAATCCATATGCAACTGTGTGCGTGATATTGAGTGTGAGTAAATTAAATGGTGTTTGTGACCCCGATCAGCCTTGCTGACCATAAAACTGAAGACAGAAGCATTCTAAGCTGGCCAAAATTGCTGCTCAAAATCAGTTCCACCAGACCCATGACAAAACTGTCATCTGCCCTCTCCCTTCCCCACACATCTTGTCACAATAAAGATCTGGGTACTTGGTGTCATCATTTGAAATTTGATGCTGAATTATTGGCATATGGAAATACACGACCCTCTTTGTAATAGGATTCTCCTTTTGCTATATTCTTTCCTTAAAAAAGCTTATTTTTCAGCCAGTAGGTCACCAACAATAGCTGTGAGAGTTGGGCATCGATGACAGATGTGAGAGTTACTCTGAGGAGACCTTACTCATCTTGTGGTCAGATTTGTGTTTAGACTTTAAGCCTGGGAGTGAAAGAACTCAGAAATTTTTATTTTTGGTTCAATAGCCCAACATTTCTTTAGACTGTTCTCAGCAGATTTTTGGCCCTGAGTAGTGGCATGTGGCACAAACTGACTTGTGATATTTTTTTTTCTGCTTTGGATGTCGGAGGTCTTGTGAGATCATCTGTTTTTTCCTAAAATTCCTGCCATCTTGAGCCAAAACCTCATGAGAATAGTTGTTCTTGGAACATTTTTTTAATATGAAAACCAGAATGAGAAAAATAGGCCTCTCTTGGTTTTGGATTTGCCCCACAACAAAACCCAATACTTTGTCTAAATACACAGATTCTGATCTGAGGTCTCCTTGCTACCCCCCCTCCCTTTACTAAGCATAAAAAGGATTTTAATTTCAAAATAAATTTTAAGGCTCTTCTTGTAACAGATTCTGTTACAAGTGTCGTATTCCATGGGCACTTTCTGGACTCCTTGACTTCTTTCTATTTACTGTTTTTTGGTTTTTTGGTTTTTGGTTGATTATTTTTGGTTCTTTAATTAAGAGGTACGTGTTACATAATAATTAATACAACACCTGTGATTGCATGAGTAACATAATGTTTTATTCTTCCACACCCAAAAGCAAATAAAATGTTTTTATTATTGTCTATTATGTGTTAGCTATTATTTCTTACAAGAAAATGAGAAAAAGGCATTCAAAGCTTTTAAGGAGAAAAACCAGAAAACTGACAATAGATCATTCTTGATCAGACAGCAGAAGTTAATGCCACAAGAGATATATTTGGACAAGAAACTAATTTTTTATAAAGGATTATGCTATGTACTTAGATAACAAGACTATCCCAATGTAATCTTACTCTATAAAAGAGGTTTTGATACAGAAGTAGAATCAGAGAGTTAGCCAATCTGAGAGTAGGAAATTTTTATTTCTGGCAGATATTTTTTTCCCCACAACTATTATTTATTACAGAGCCTTTCTCTGTAAACGAGATCCTGTATAAAAATGCACTGAATTAGCTAGCCACACCTGATCCACAACTTCATTTTTCAGATTCCTACACGAAAAACAGGGGAATTCTCATAAAATAACCAACTGAGAATGACAATTATTTTTCAAGCCAGAGGATTTACACACTGAAGATGGTCAACCTGCTTTTTGAGCTGCATTTGACTTCCTGGACATTCAGGTGTGCCTTCTGTGCTGGGTGTGATTTCTGTGACCCCTGCAGGTGCCTGGGGATTTGGGGGGTCTCTTCTAAGTCAAAAGCCCAAAAGCTGACGGGATCCTGCAAGATCAGCCACTCCTCTGTGGAGGAATGGGACTGGTGTCGTGGTCAGTTCTGTCCCTGATCAGGTCCCAGAACCTCCCCACCCTTTGGCTCTTCAACAATTTCAGCTTAGGATGTGATTTA
>VZRO01007454.1:788286-813907 GCA_013397915.1 Daphoenositta chrysoptera | reverse complement strand
TTTTTTTTTTTGGCTGTTGTTTTCCCTTCTTAGTTAATAGCTTTTATGTTCTTTCTCCTCTTTCACTTTTTTCTCTCCCATCCTCCTTTGTGGCCAACTTTCTCTTCATCCCTGGCTGCCATGCCCAGTAAATTCTGGACATCATTACAACAGCTGCTCAGGAGTGGATGGGGTTTGTCTCTGCATATCAAACCAAAAGGCTCTGCAGATTTCTCTGTTGTGGCTGCAGTCCTGACAAGGCTGAAAAAGTCTGCAAAGCACCTCTTCTTTTGGATTTGCCTTAGATAGTCTTTTCTGGTTTATTTATTTCCTCTTTTTTTCTCCTTAGTTTTTATCCCTCCTTCTTCCTTTCCCTTCTCATTTTTACTCTCTGTATTTCATGCCCAATTAATCTTGTTCTCTCCAGCACACTTTTATAGGAAGGAAGGTTCATGAAAAGAACTTTCAGAAGAAGACTGAGCCAATTTCCTTGGTAACTACCAAAAGCAAGTGAAAATGACAAACGGATTGACTACAGTGGATTGATTGATACTGATTTATAGCTGAAAATTGGATCAAGTGTGTCCACATACACTTTCTCCGGGGACTAAAGCAGAGGCAGACTGCTTCTGTCAGCATTCTTAGACCATGAAGCTTACTCCCCTCATGTCACCTCATCTCTCTCTTTCTAGACCTGTCTTCTGCTTAAATATAGTTGTTAAAATAAAGGTGCTTGCTGCCTTATCCCAGAGAATAGAACACTTTGAGGATACATATGATTTATGCTGTACCATGAAATAATGGTAATTTTTCTGTATGGTCTGGAATCACTGCTCAGCTGTGGATGCCTGCACCTCCTCCTTCACGTGCCTGTGTCTGCCAGGTGTCCTAAGGTGGCTTTGCACATCAGCTTTCTCCTGCTTATACCTGGGATCTTAGTGCTTTTACTGTGGAATGGCCAAGAAGAAGTAGCAGGACCTATCCTAAATCTGGCATCTGGAAATCTCTATTTATGATGAAAACTCTTATTCATGTGTGTGTACATGTTCCTGTTGTCCTTTTAGGACACCTGAATGAGTGAGGTTTGGAAGGAAGCACTTCTGCCTTTATCTATGATCTTAAACAATTAATTTCTTAAGTCGAGTAATAATCAGAAATATCCTCATGTCCTGACCTCCCTGGACATCCCCTGCTTGTGAGGGATGCTCCACAGAGCTCAGATCTCTGCATCCCAGGGACCTCCGTGGCTGTGGGGCGCTCTCAGCTCTGGTGCCTGGAGCAGCTCCTGCCTCCCTTCTCCACCACCCTGGGTGACTGCAGAGCTGTTCCTCTCACGGATTCTCGCTCCTCCCTTTGGCTGCAGTCTCACAGGGGATTTTTTGCCTGGAATACCTTATCCCAGCCATGCTGCCACTGTTGCTGATTGGCTTGGCTTTGGAGAGTGTCTGTCTTGGAGCTGTCTGGAAGTGGCTCCATCAGACAACGGCAAAGCTTCCAGCAGCTTCTCGCAGAAGCCACCCTTTCAGTACCCCTGCTACCAAAACCTTGCCACAAAATCCCAATGCACAATTCCCCCACAGGAGCAAAAAATACTGAAAAACTTTAAAAGGGCAGATTTTAAAACCATGAGGAAAATGGTTAACAGCAGGCTGAAGGGCAAAGTAAAAAACTTTAAAACCACAGAAACAGCCTGGAGGCTATTCAAGAACATTGTGTTAGAGGCACAGATGGTTTGTGTATCATTGAGAACAAAAACAAAGTAAAATGGTGAGAATAAAACTATGGTTAAGCAGAGAAGTACAGGGCTTTATTGAGGTTAAAAAGGCATCCTTTAAAAGCAGAAAAGCTTCCTGAACAACCCAGCCAGGTCAGGCCATCGCTCGTGTTGGTGAAAGGCAAGTCAGCAATGACAAGGGTAATGAGGAAGTGGTCAGCTAAAAACAACGGGACCTGGTGAGCAGAGACACAGAGGCAGATACTTGCACCATGTGGTTCTGGCACATTAAAATTTGCCACAGAAATGTCCCATTGTCCTCTTGAGTTTCCCTTGAATTTCCACAAAAGATGCTATTATCCAATCAGAGACATGGAATTAGGCAACAAACAAAACAAAATGATTCTGCAAAGATGCTAGCATAGCCCCAAATTTCTTGCCTGGCTATTTCCCATCTCAATCTTCCTCTCCAGGCCTGCTTCCCTGGCTGTTTACATCTCATCCTTTCTGTCCTGGCTGAAGGGCAGGTCCTTTTGCTCTAGTATGTTCTAGGCTTGATTATTCACTGAGAGATTTAAATTCTCCCACTCTGAACAAAACCTACTTGGATATGTTGAATTAATTATTTGCTAAAGAGTCCCAAGCAAAACAAATGTGTTACCTGAATGTGTCTATGTACAAGAACTAAATAGCTGAGTACCTTAAAGATCTCCAAGAATGCAGAGAAACAATAAAAAATAAATTTTTTCAGCAATTTTTCTTCTCCTAGAAGACAGTAAAGGATGCTTTCTGTGTTGGGTTATGGGACTCAGAAAAATGGAAGCTAAAAGCCTGAACACCATGCATTACACTGAGAAATTAAAGTTTAGCAGTTATTGATGGTTTCTCAATGCAGTAACACAGGCAGTACGAGATATAATGGTCTCAAGTTGTGCCAAGGGGAGGTTTAGATTGGATATTAGGAAAAATTTCTTCTCTGAAAGGATGGTCAAGGACTGGCACAGGCTGCCCAGGGACGTGGTGGGGTCACCATCCCTGGAGGTATTTAAAAGAGGTGGATATGTTGTACTTGTGAACATGGTCTAGTGCTGGGCGTGGCAGTGATGGGTTAATGGTTGGGCTTGGTGATCTTAGAGGTCTTTTCAAACCTAAACAACTACATGATTCTATGTATTCTGTGGGTAGCAGTGCCTTCTCAGAACCAAATCTAAGACGAGTTTAAACTGTAGGCATTTTAGTGACTTGTTTAAGTGATACCAGAAGAAATTATTTGTTAGAAATGGGCTGGAGATGGGAGACAAGAAATAAATGCAAGAAACCTCACCTGAACAGAGAGGAGCTGAGGTAACTTCTTTCCTATATCTCTGCCAGGAGATGAGAGGAAGTAAAAGAGCAAAAAGGATTATTCTATAACCATCTCACAGAACATCTCCTGAGATTTTGTTTGTCCTTTCCCAGCACAGTTTTTGTGAGGACATGTTGAGTACTCCCCATTGCTTCAATCAACAGAATGACTTCCAGAGAGGTGGGAGCTGTATCTGGAAGGACGGAGCAGAGACTCTGGGTAGGGAAGAGGGAACTGGGAACAGGGCACTTGGAGGTACAGATCTGCTAAGGAGAGCTGCGAGAAAGGTTTGGTTTATTGGGCAGAGTTTGAATAAACTTTGAATACTGTTGACCTCCAAAACCCCTGTGTACTTCATTAATCATCCTGTACACAGATGAGAACTTGCAGAACATCTGGTGCCTTCCTGAAGATCTCCTGTGTATAGGAACTTCAGCCTTTAATTTCAAATCACTGTGAACTTTAGATCAAAAGCTGAGCCTGAGATTCTGCGTCACTCACAAAAAGAGAAGTTTTACATCTCCAGTACTTAGTCAAGGATGTTTTTGGGCTTGGTGGGTTTTTTTGGTTTGGGATTTTTTCCCCTTTTCTTTTTTTTTTTTTGTCTGTGTGAGTTTTTTCCCTTGTTGTTGTTTTGCTATATTTTGTTTTGTTTTCCTAGTTTAAAGGAGAAACTGGATGCCATTAATCAGCCATGGCAGAAGCACACACATACACTATTACATGTGAATACTTCTCCAGAGTTACTTTATAAGAACCTTACACACTTCAGTTTGATTAACACTTTGATAAGACATATTTTTTCCTTGAAGAAAGTGAGGCCATGGGGATTTGTTAAAAATTCAGAAAAGGAAGATACTGTGAAAAGATTTAATTCAGTTACAGTAAGTAATACATTCTACTAATGTAATATGGACACAAAAAAATGTTAGACCCCTTGAGAAATTAGGATAATCTTGTTTGGACCTTTATGAATGTATATAATTGTATTTATGTATGTCTGTATGTACATCTGCATTTATGAAAATATCGTTATGCATGTCCCTGTGTATGAATACATTTATAAAACAAATTCATGACCATAAATCAGCTCAACAGAAACAGTATAAAGTGGACTACTGTACATCTTTATTTAAAATACGTAGGATGCCAAGACAGAAAAACACTAAAAAAGAAATACATATTGTTTTTGAAGCTGAAGCATCAATATGGTTGTAATTTTAATGTTTCTTGCTGGAAAAAGGTCATCTTTGGCGAGGTCGGGTTTTTCTTAAGGTCATTTCACATTGAGATATCTGCCTGCTTTTGACATTTCATCTAGAAGAGGCACAACTATTCTGACACATGAAATGGGTTCTTTACAAACCCAATGGCTATTTCTATCAACATCTGTTATTCTTACACAAAAGGGGAATATGCATTGATTGCAAACAAGGCTTCACATTTTTTTGAGAATATTAATATATATATATTTTGTGCTTAAAGGTACAGCAATGTCCATCTGAAATAGAAACAGAATAAAACACTGATTTATAAGACTGAAAAAATAACCCCATAGATGGCATATTTTACTCTTAAACGGAATGAAATAAATTTAAAGATGTTAATTGTTGTTGGTAAATTGTCACACTGCTTTCTGTAAAGCAGCAGGGCAGTGAAATTCACTAAGCATTTGTGTAATTACTTTGTGATATTGACACAGAAAAAGCACAATAAAAATATTTTTCTTTACATTTTGTGTGGGATTTTTAATTGCATATTCATTTGCAAATTTCAGTTCCCTCTAGCACCGCAGATGATAGGAAAAATCTGCTGCCATATAAATCCCCCACCTTGTATCCCCATATTTTTAAACCCCAGAATTATTATGTGATATCTGTGTAATTAGAATAAACTCTGTCAAACTAATTCAGATCACAGGGACAAGTTAATTCCAACACAGAACTCCTGTCCCAAGGAGCAGCAGAGGGAAGAGCAGAGTTTGTCCTTGCAGAACTCTCTGTGAAGCTCTGGACAATCAAACAGAGGCATTTCTCTGAGCGTTCAGCAGTCAGGATTCTCCAGCCCAGTGCTGTGACCACTCACGGGCTGTTTTCTCTGTTCCCATGTTGATGGTCTGTTCTCCACAAGCCGTCGCTTTCTCCCAAAATGAATGCCATTTTATCAGGAAACAGGTTTTGTTTTCTGATGATATTCCTCTGGCAAGTGCTCAAATCTGCTGTTTGTGGATGTTTGTAGGAACACTGCTTTGCTCACAGAAGTGTTTGAGAACAGCGAATAATAAAGGACAGGAAGAGGCTGGATCCAAACCCTGCTCTCTCATCGAACAAGCTGTAAGTGAACAATTTTTGTACCATCTCTCCTGGCTCACTGATCTCACAGCACCAGTAAACCCTGCATGTTTGGAGTCAGTGTGCTTCCCTGCTTGCTAAATGTGTCATATTTAACTTTCTGCAGTATTTGGACGTATGGCAGACTTTCAGAGAGAACTACAGGTGCTGCTTTTCTGGACTGGAGCCATATGTCCATGGGGCATTGAAGAGGTTAACATCCAGGTGTAGGAGTTTTATTGTTGGAACATGCTCCGCGTTGCTTCCAGAATTTGGCCTCAAATAAATGCCTCTAACGTATTTTATTAAAATGTCATAATTAGATTTATTTAATGCACTGGGATCCAGAGCATGTCAGCTCCGTGGATGATTGAAAAATGCTTCATCAGCTTTTGATGGCTTCATAGGACAGCAGGGAAATCCACTCCTATTTCCCACTAATACATCTCTATTTGAAAACAGGACTTGAATGTTCTTCTCAGTTTGTGCATTTACTGATAGAAATAGAGTGCAAACACTCTCATGTTCTGCAGTGTTGCATTTGATTAGAAAATAATGCTTGAGGTATGAATACGCTGAAGTAATGTTAAGGAAACATTAAAGCACCCTTAAATCTGCCATTTTATGCCCAGGGCTTTGCAGTTATCATTTGAAATGTGTGGCCTTTTTTTAAATGGTTCCACCAGAGTAGCAACTGCTGCCTAATGGTACAAATAAAAATAATACTGAGGTGTAAGTAGTGGCTCTGATAGTTGTGCTCATTCCCATGTAAAGCCCGGAGTGACAAAAGAGAGAGTTTTCCAACTTGCAATAACACCATCAGTACCCTGTGCTTGGCCAGACCGTGGGCCAGAGAACTAAAGAGGCACAAACATCAGCAGCTTGCACTGTGCCAATGTGCAGACAAGTATACATTTCAAGTGTCTCCATTTAAATAAATAGTACACATAGAATTTGGAATAAGTAGGAGCAAGATGAGAGTATGGTCTATAATGGAAAAATGAAGACAAACTCTTGCTTCATACTGATTTATTACGTAGAAGAGCCTGAAGCTACTTCAAGCCACCAAACTGGTTACACACAGACAAAAGGGGATTTTTGGGAGCTGTCAGTTGATAACTAATGAGAATTTCAACTCTGGGCTTTTAAATAGTGTGAGTTTTTTATGCTTGTAGGTAATCTAGAAAGAATCCGAGAACAATTGTGCAACAGGGGTCTACACACATTTCAGTTAATGGAAACCAGAAACTACTCACGCCAGAATGGACCAAGCTTTCTACCAGGCCAGTTTAAAATCTCCTCCATACTGGTTTGCACAGTTTGTTCCTCTGGCAATAACCCCCATAACTTCTGTACTGCAAGGAGCATGAGGGCTCTCTGCCTCCACTGCACTGTGACAGTACCAACTGAATGATGAATGTCTGTCCCATCTGAGAAACCCAGATTTATCTTTGCAAGGCTGAGCCCAACAAGGGGTCATACCTTTTCAGGCAGAAATAAAGATAATTGAAAATGTATGGGCGTCATTTGCTTCCAAAAAGCGTTGATCAGATGTTTCACTGGGCAGAAGATGCACAGGCACGTTAATTTCTGAGGCAGCTGAGCTCCCTTCCAAGGGCAATGGGCCCCGTGCTATTTGCTTGTCTTTATTCTCCTGCCCCAACCAGTTAAGACCAAAATGTGAGAAAACAAGGGGAAAAAGGGTATGTATCTACTTGCATTGATTTGAATAGCAGGATGATAGTTATCTTCAGTCACTCTGGAGGGTGGGAGCCTGACACTGAAAGAATTTGAGGAGGAAGTGCTGAGTGAGAAAATCACTGCCTGAGAGAAGGGTTGCATACTTGACACATGGAAAATATGCACTCTGTAGGTGGGTATTTAGTAGACTAAGGTAAAAGAAGGAATATGCAGGAAGAGAATAACTGAGGAAAGATTACATAGAAGGGAAGAAAGTGAAGTGTCTGAAGTGACCAAATTTGTCCTTGGACTCTTGCATGGTCATTGCTGCCACTGCTGATGCCACTGCATTTTGATCTGTGTCTTTCTAGGGTACCACACTGGGGTTTCAGGCTTCCCTTAATCCCTCCCCTACAGTCCCTACTGAAAGGAAGGAACAAAGAAATCATTCTGAATATCTTTCTCATCATAAGGCAGTGATTCAGTTTCTTTCTTCCATTTTCATCCTTTGTTGATTGAGTTGTCAAGCACCCAGCCTTGGCACTGGAGGCTGAAATCAGCAATGTCTCCATAGCTTTGCCGTGCTGTGTCAGTGCTGAATAACTGAGCCCGATCGGCTGCATGCTGGGTCCCACATTCAGCTGAGCTCCTCTGGAATTTTTATCACTACTTTTTATATGACACGCAGAAAGGCCTTACCCACAATGAATTGTAAACTTTAATTCTGCTTTTTTTTCTAGAGACCCCTAGAAAGCACCCACATCTGGAGGAATTCTGCCTATAACAAGAAAAATGTGTGATAAGTTGAGGCTGTTCTCAGGGACAGTGTTCTGCAAGTTGCACTATAAAGTGTCAAAAGCCCCTGGAGATTCACTGGAGATTTACCAGACATGAAATGTAGCTCCAATACTTATTGATAATCCTATAGATGGCACCAGAAATAGCAGTAAAAATATTTTGGGATATGAGGGCTATGTCAGTATTGGATGGTGCTGTGAGAACATTTCTGCTGCAAAGGCAGAGTGGGCATTGATAGCTCTGGTTCCAGCAGTGGATAGAAGAAAGCCCTTACTGACATTTCCAATTTACTCATGTGCAGGACATGGAGACACAAAAGCAATTCACTCAGAACTGAATCACAGATCCAGTGCATTTCCTGATGCAGTGTTGTTTTATTGGTCAATTTTGTCCTTTACCAGTTCCCAATAAACTGATAAAGTTGATAAGCTCAGTATTTTAGTCATTTTGGCCCAAACGGAATTCACTTCTTTGATTCCTTAGTTACTGATGCTTGAATTCATTGATGCCAACAATAGGCAAATCTCAACCACTCCATGATTCATTTTGTGTGGCAGGGGGTGGGAGGAAGGACAAAGACCAGGAGGAGGAATCCCATTTCATTTGGCTGTCATCCATCTGAGATGTTTCTGGATCTGATGCCTCCAGTCTGTTTCCCATCACAGCTGTTTGATATTGCATCTTATAAAAGTGTATTTCCACTACTGCTCAAAACACCCAACAAAAACAAGGCTGATTATGCAACAACATAAAAGGACTTTACACGAAGCATTCAGATGACATCACAGTTTCAGAGTCATTCTGGGATGGAAACACAGTGTAGGGTCACAGCTTTCTAATTTTTGCCATCCTTCTTGTCCCATGTATTTTTACAGCACCTATGAATGTATTAATCACATATTTGAGGGCACACAGGTTTTGTATATAATTTTACCTAAACAAAATGTTACTAAGTTTCTAAAATCTAGGCCCTTTTAGGGAAATCAGAGAATGTCTATTATACTTATTAGGTTAAACACCACTCCTTTAATGCATTTGGGTTGTTTCTCCTAGCAATATATATATATATATTTATCTCATGCTTTCATTAGAGCTATCAGAGAGCACCATAGGAAAGCATCTCTGGCACCTCATCTTCAACCAGAAGAGGAATGACTGTTCTCAAGACTCCACAGCTCCACGTTATTAATATTTTGGTCCTGCACATCTGCACCTAACCTTATCTTACCTCTGGTTTATGTGAAGGAGACTTGAATCTTTCCATAAGTTTTTAAAAGGGAAATCTAAAAAATCCTCTCAAAACACTCTACCAATATCACTGATTTTACCTCAGGAGCAGAAAGAATAACTATGTTTTTCAATTCTTTTAGAGGCCCCTCTTAAAACTATTAAGATATTCTGCATGGAGTGGGCCAAACTATCCTCTGAAGTAAACGTTCTGAGTTCAGCAGAGCTGCATAACTTTCCAACAGGAAAGGTCTGAACAGCTACAATCAATTTGCATGTTATCTACCTGAAAGGATATTTTTTTCTGAATCTGTCCTTCAATACCTTTATTCTAAATTGCAGCTTTGAGGAAGAGCAATGACTAATGACTATGACTCCATTGTTATTTATCGCTGCCGACTCTACTTATTTTTATACAGTTACACATCCCGCACGAGTGAAAGAAAAAGTGCAAACGAAACTGAAGGTACATGTTATTCAAAATGTTATTCACAGGTCACCATAGACAGTGTGAAAATTCAACATGAAAACAGGACTAATCTCCAAAACATTAACTCAGACAAAATTATGTGCTTAATGTCATGACAAAAACAAAACTATGTTGTGTCTATTAAAGGCTGCACTTGTTCTAATATATCCTTTTCATCAGTGTTTTAGTCTAGAGGCTTCTGAAAGCTCCTCTGAAAAATACAGTTTCCATATGTCATGGTGTTGAAAAAAATACATATCTGACTCAATTTTAAAAAGAATCACTAATTTCCAG
Source organism: Daphoenositta chrysoptera (assembly GCA_013397915.1). NCBI lineage: Eukaryota > Metazoa > Chordata > Aves > Passeriformes > Daphoenositta > Daphoenositta chrysoptera. The sequence goes on along the minus strand of VZRO01007454.1, from coordinate 804,071 downwards.
TTGTTTGAAACATAAAACCATTATTTTAGCTACCTTGTCATCATGCCTTAAGACCATCAATTTCCTCAAGTTTTGTCCATTTAAAAATTCATAGAGGTAAACCCTATTCAAGTACATGGTGGAGGTGAGCTTGAAACTTTTTCCAGATAATTTTTTCCCTGCAATGAACGTATAATAATATTGTTTGTAAGTGTCTTCAGTAACTTTACATGTATTCAGGGAAGGAATATAAAAGTCTCTGCTTTCATCTCAAGGTTTACTTTGAAGGGGTTTGGAAGTTTAGGCTATTGGATCATCAGAAGACAGGTCCCACTGCAGGAGGCCCGGCCACTTCCATTCCATATTGTGTGTATTTTCACTGGGGGGGAAAGAGAGGCAGCTCTGTGTTTTTAGGGTGGATTTTACCTGCTGACATCTCCCTTGAAGTTTGTGGCCAGAGGCTGGTTGATTCATTTTGCCAGTAATGATGGCTTATTTGTGGTTACTGAATCATGTGGAAAAAAAAAGTTATTCTTCCTATTTTTAACATATTTTTTGCATGCCTGGAATTACCACTGAATTGCATTAACTGTGCTAGTGAATCTACATACACAAGAAGCCTGGCATGTTTCAGCTGTAAAATAGGATATTGTTATTCTCTGACTGGGTTTGTACTTGTTCGTGGGCCTTTTACCAAGAAGAATTGGGTCTGTGTGCATTCCATAAATAATCCATTATTATTTTCAGTGTATTAATTCATTTCTTAACAAACAATAATAAATTTTAATAGAAAAATTAAATGAGAGACAATAATATTTCTTTAATTTTTATTGTATCACAAAACCTCCAATGAAGGTAGCTTTCATTCTTGCATACTTCCTTATTCATAAAACGAGTAGCCCTTATTCCTTATTTTACAAGGTGTGTGCTTGAACTCATTTCCAGAAAATCGTTGAAATATCCATATAATCCTTCCCTTCCTTGTTTTGCTCAGTTTATGAATTAATATATGACAGAATCACAAGAAGCAAAATATTTTCTCAAACTTTTTCTTCTGAGATAAGGTTAAGGTAAAGAGCATTTCCTTAGAACAAAGGTATGATGTCTTTTTCGGCGGGGACAAACACAGTATCTTGTCTCTGGATATAGGATATATTTAGACAGTTTCAGGCCAAAATGTCTAATGTGAATTGGGATAAATGGATTTGTAGAGATATTGGATATGAACCATGCAACGTATGTTTTTTGTTTGGATTTTTTGTTGTATTTGTTTTCTTCTTTCGTAAAGGCAAATTTTCTGCCTTTTTGTTTTTCCTGTGGATGATAAATTAATGATCAGCCACTGAAGTCTGCTTCTACTTCCAGAGGAGGGGAACGTTCAGGTCAGCATTCTGGAAAAATAATTCCTGGAAGCAGCTTAAGAACCTCAGATTGAGTTGATTCTTTTCATTTGATATTTGATGCCACATCACATAAACCCATGAGAATCAGTATCAGGAAAAGGATTCTGTTAGAAATGAGACAAAAACCTTCAGCTCTGATTCTAAATTCAATAAAATTGCCTGTAACACTGCATGGGGTTATTGTGGCTAAAAGTCCAGGACCCAGCACTTGGTCTTTTTGAACCTTGTGCCATTGGTCTTGGCCATCTTTTTTTAGCCTTTTTTTTTTAGCCTGTCTGTTTGTGAAAGACCAAATAAACCACGCAGCTCTAAATAAAAATGTCTTTTCTATTTTTCCCTAATGATTTCCTTGCCGAATAACAGATGACATGGAAAGTTTTGCAAAGGTATTAGGATGTGATTGAAAATATCCATTGGGATTTTTGAGTCTGCTGTAGTTTTTAGTATCTTTTAGATACCAAAGACCATGCTATTATTTGCATTATTAGTTTTAAAAGATGTCCAGAGTAGAATATTGTTAATTTGCAACTATTTCCTTCTACTAAATAAGTTGTAGGGTTCTGCTCTGCTGTTTATAAAGTTAAGTACAGTAAACAGCAGTGACATATTCAGCTTCAGGTCCTGTGGTTCTGAATGAGGGGATTTTAACCCAAATTACTAAAGCTCAGCAATGCTGGACAGTTCAAGGAACAACTAAAATGAATGACAAGAATTTGACCCCATGAGTTATCATTTGTCTTTTGCAGGAGTTTCATCCTGGGATGCTTCTTAATGTCTAGCAAGCAGCACTGGCCACCATTTTTTTAAACTTTTTTTTTGTTTCCAGTGTTTTGTGATTTTTCTTCCCAGATATTGACCATGCTGCCACCAGTCACATCCATGTCACTTGTAGACAGGATCATTCCAGCACATGCTTCAGGAAATTATAAATGTGTGCACGGCCCAGGAAAGGAACTAGTGCAGAATGTTCTTGTCAACTTCATTTTGCAGTAATTTTCCATTCTAGGCACTGCTTGACATTAGTTATGGACAATCAAAATATTTACTGTGAATTAGCCAGTAAGTGAGCATAGCTTTTAAATTTATTTCTACATTTTTTCTGGGTGGGTTTTTGGTGGTTTTGGTGGTGGTGGGAGGGGTTGTTATATTTGTGTCACAATTCTTGTTTCAAGGTACTCATGGAGCAGTTTAAGCAAACATATTTTAGTCTGTCAATTGCTTGTGAACAATTCACACCGACTATTGGCTTGTTATTGCTTTGAAACTGATTGCCATTTAAATCGTATAATTCTGCTTTTGCTCCCTCAAGTCACTGGGAAGACCACTTCTGAAAATGGAGGCACTCATTAAGAGTGCTCAATGTGGATGAAAAAGGTAACTAAAGGCACCGTTTTGGAGTGCTTTTTCTTAAAAGCTATGAAATCCAGTTCATTAAAGACACATCTGGGAGAGGACGATGGCTTTAAATGTGGTGTGGTTAACTTCTATAGAGTAAATAATTAAATATTCATAAAAGTCATCAACTTTGGCTCTCTGTCAGTGCCTTGTTTTTAAAGTACTTTTCCATTTCCTCAGCAGACCTGCAATCCCTGGTGTGGCTGCCTGGGTGACAGTGGTTGTAAGTGAGCCACTGTACCTGGCACCAGCTCCAACTTGCTTTTCCTTCCATTAGGATTTCTTGATTATGCACTAAAAAGATATTTGATTGATAGTAGAATAGAAGACATTTGAAGAAAAAAAACTAAACTGAATTCATGCCAGTGGGGAGGGGAGCTACCTCATTAACAAAATAATTGAGCTGTTAGTTAATTTTACTTGTTATATGTAAAAAAGGACAAAAATCTTCCAAGGAATTAATATTCTTCCCTCCAATGATTAAAAGAACAACAAAAGGGTTTGTATCTTAGATGTATTTAGTAATTATGTCTCTGACACCTTTTTTCATATCATCCAAGGCAGATGTAAAAAAAAAAAAAAAAAAAAAGGAAAAAACCAACAAACTGGTAATTTACAGAACATTGTAAGTGTCAGCTTTTCCTGATCAGTTTTTCTCTGTCTCTCCCCCAGTCTTATTAGAAGCAATTTCTGCTAATTGATAATTAATACCTTTACCTTTGTTAAAAGCAGCTACTTGTGTATCAACACTTCCAGTTTGATACAATCAGTATATTTTACTATTGATGCAAATAGTGCATAAAATTAATTATAAAAAATATTCTTGCAATACAAATTTAGCATTTCACTTATTTTTGTCTCTTTTTTTTTTTCAAATTTTGGAATTCTTATTCTACTAAAAAAATAATTTTTGTCTGTATGTTGTGTTCAAAGAAATTGGTGATGTCTTCAATGTAATAAACATTTGGCCATGTGAACACAGAGCAAAGGAATGTTATCCAAAACGTGCTATCCACAACACACCACTGCAAAATTGCCCCAGAGCTTCCCTGCAGCCTTACTCTTTCCCTTACACCCACCTCCCTTCAAGGCTCAATGAAAACAGTTACAAACCAATATGAGTGAAGCAAAAAATGCCAATTCGTTTGCATAACATGACCTTCTTCAGGGTTTTGGTGATGAACAACTGATAGCCACTGAATGCAGACAGAAGAACAACCGGCTCGTGATTTCAGGGTTTGTTCTTATCTGACACCTGATTTTGATACCCTTTTAGCAAGGAGAAGCCCTTCATGTGAGGACAGCTGAACCTGTGGGATAGCAAAGCGCTGTAAATTCTTGGTTTGAAATGGCATTTGAACACCCTGTTCAAATTCAGTTCAATCCAAACCTGTTCATTGAACAACCCTGTGCTGCATTCTCTGGGCTTTGCATCCAGTCTCAAGCTGCAGCAAAGGAGAGAACATTTCACTTTCCAAGAGCCAAATCTTGGACAACCATATCAAGGTCTGCTGTGGATTCAAGTGCTGACAGGCAAAGAGAAAAGAATTTTTTTGTATCTAAGCCACTGCCTCAGAGTTCAGGACAGTTTGAGAACTGCAATAATTTCTCATTTCCATGTACAAATTGACATCAAGATTTCTGAACCAGGCATGTCAGAGCAAACCTAAGCTGTTATCCTGGTTCCTTGGCCCTCTGTTCTGTTTCCACCAGTCTTGTGAAAAATGAGCATCGGTCTTTTCCCTGTGCTCTGAGCACTGATGTCCCACGGACACGGCGTCCTGCGCTCTGCAGCCACAGCAGAACAGACACCATAAAATCAACACACACAGGATATGCAAGAAGGTTTACAGAAGATGTACCTTCTCCTCACCCAAAGTAATCCATTCACTTGGATTTCACTGAAGAATTCTGCTGGATCATGCAGACTTCTCATCACACAAATTTTTTTTTATATTTTACATGCATGTATCTTCACTCGTCACGCAGAAATGGGAAGAAAAGGGATGATTGGTTTTGTTTCTCCCAGCATCAGAATAAATGCTGTAGCTTGGTTTCAAAAGAACAATATACCTCACAACAGCATGCAAGCAGAATTAATGTTGAGTAGTAATGCCAATTCCAACCATCCTTTTTTTCTCTTTTTAACATATGTCTCACTGGTGTATCTACCATCTTCTCCAAACTGCAACACGAATTAACTTGGCTGATAAATTTCGGGAACCAGTGGACGATTGTCACGGGGGTCCAGAACCACTCAGTTTCCTGACGTGCAGTAGATAATACACTCAAACAATTGCTAAAGGATGGTAACTGGTTAATTTGGGTGGGTATTTCTCACACAAGACCTCATACTGCTCTTCAACCTGCTGAAATATGAAGTGCCAACTGGCATAACACTGTAAAACTCTGCTGCTAATACGAGACATATTAAGCCAAAAACACAAGCAAGTCCTAGAAAGGAAAATAAAGCAAACAGAAGGCAAATATCCATTTCAGAATAAAAGAATATGATCAAATTAGCAAAGCATTGGTAAGGCACTAGATAAAAATGAAAAAAAAATTTAAAAGCCCAACATAAAACAGACACAAAAGAAAAATCTGAATTCATGTTTTTGAAAGCTTTGTTGTAATCTCTTAATATAAGCCCATACAATTAAATATGTGGCTTGCTCAAGGTATTTGTTGCATCCTAAATCTACGTGGTCATCATATTCAGGAAACTGCACAACGAGAACTCGGCAGGACGCATTTTGCCCCCTGCAGACATTTTCTGATGCTCTGATGAATATATTTTGAAAATAAAAATCCAAACTCTTGAATGGTAGCTAAGTTGATATTCACATCAGAATCTTTAAAAAAAATATCTGCATAATTTTCCCTTCTCTCATGTAAGTATACCTACCTTATTAAATAAAAAGTACCTTCAAATGAAAAAGGGGGATTTCAATTTCAAAATGTTGAAACAGTTCATTTCAATTATTTTGGTTTCATTTGTTCCTAATTTTTTGGGAGACAGGAAATTAGCTAAAATCAATCTTGTACTGCTTAGAGTTTTGGTTGCAGTGAATTGTCATTTTATGATGAAGATATCTTTCATAAAAACCGTCCCAGACAGTTTATAAGAGAAGACGAAATGGAAAAAAAAATCCTTTTGCCCAGCATTGCACATTGAACAATGACTTTTCTGCCACCTTGAATGCTTTCTTTTTGCAAAGTCAAATACCCTACAAATCAATGCTGCATTGTCCACGGAGGTGTTCTTTGGTTCAACACCTTGATTTTGTACTGGTATTTAAAGAGAAAACCATTTCTGGCAGAGTTGTTGCCCCTTCTGTCAGCCATATGCACAGTTGGAGAAGGCTTTTTTCTGTCTTGCTTTATTTTTTTTTTTTATTAACTGCAATCAAAATTCTGAAGAAGTGGACATAATATTTCCCCCAGACCTGCAAGACTCTTCAGAAATGATTTGAGAGGTATTCCAGGATGCTGACAGCATTATTTTTGTTGCCTCTTTCCAATATCTTCAATGCCCAACTCAGGCTCTCGTTCCCTTTGGTGTCTGGTTCTTCTCCCTGAGCATTTCACAGGAGTCTCTGGGTTTGTAGTGGCCACTGAAGATGTGACCAAAAAACGTGGACAGCCAGAGTTCTCTGGGCCTGCTCATTAAACATCTCCTGGATCCGTTGGATCCCTGATCAGAGGAATATATATGACACAGGATTTATTTAAAATAGACCAAAGCAATGGGGCTTGTACAAAAATAGCAGTATAAATAAATAAATACACACACATTTCAATCTTGATTTTTCCAGAACAACACTCTAGGAGTCTTTTGCATTTCAAATGGGTCCTGACTATATGGAAAGTACAATGTACAGTAGAATTAACTTTTTCTTTTTATTATTATTCAGCCATTTTTTGCTGTTCTAGACACAGGTCATGACCTCTCACCTCCTGTTTATTTCTTCCCATGTTGACCTTTCACTGAAGCACAGGGCTAATTTTTTGCTCCAGTGACCAAGAATAGGAATTTGTCACTTTATTCAAAATGGAATGAATACAGGTATGTCTGGCATTCTCAGCTGAGCTTAACCCTCTGCGTGCTGAAAACAGTCAAATAGCCAAGTGATCTCTATTAGGAAATATCTTTTCTGAAGTTGTGCTATTTTTTGTAACAAAAGAGTTTTGCTTCTTTTGTCTGAAAAGGGGTTTTTCTTTTTCTGTGCACAGTTGGGTACAGTTTTCTTTGTTGCAAAATACAATGAACTAAACAGAAGAAAATGACAGGTTAGAGGTCCATAGAAATTTGCAATGGTTCTAAAGGAGAACTTTCATTAGTGTAAGGAAATAACCTCCATCTTAATTGTCTGCTGTACAAACAAAGTTTTATGTGTTATCTTTGACTGAGAAAGAAATAACTAATTTCTCCAGTAAGATGCCAGTAATGAATTCTTATGGACTAATCTTAATAAGTATGTGCAAAGTAATCTATGCTTCTCATGTTGAGTTATAAAATAGAATTCTTTTCCTTATGCAAATACTTTCGCTGGTACTTATCCACCTATTCAAATTTCCTGTGCAGTAGGGTTCTTTTCTCCATCTGTAAGTTCTGTAAAAGGAAAAGACGTCAGTGTATCTATGCGGGATTTGAAGTTAACACTTAAATCCTGTGTTAGAATTACAAAGGATAAGGGTGCCAGCAAAAAAACACCCCAAAAACCAAAACCCACCCAAACCCATGAAACAAACAAACAAACAAAACAAACAAACAAAAAACACACAACCCAGGGGGTCTCAAGTGAGACAGGCAGCAGATTCAAGCATTACCTGTCAAAATGAAAAAGTTGTGAGCAATGGACTTTCAGAGTGTGATTTCCTACAAACCATCATTAGGGGGTCTCAGGATCATCTCCAGGGTCTCAGAGAAGTTACTGTGCTCTCCCTTTTCCTCTCGGTGGCTATATTGCTGTATTTTCAGTTCTTTATGACATGCCCTGAGCTTTTGTCCAGAACACACTTTAGCACGGTTGTGTTCCCAGCCCCTGTCTGTACCCAGGTCGGTGCCCGAGGTCTGCAGGTGCTTTTGGCCAGCCAGTGTGTGTGAGCTGAGGGAACAGCGCTGCTGAGCCCATGGCACTGCCCTTCCTGCCCTGGAATCCCTTCTCGGGGCATTTATCTCACAAAGCTTGTCAGTATTAACATATCTGATCACTTTACCACATCGATTTAACTGACTGAAATTGCCTTCACAGAGACAAGAGGTGGGGAGAACAGGAGGCATAAATGCCTTTCTCCTGTGGGTTTCCTAAGCCTCAGGAAACCAAACCAAATCACCTTGGTGGCTTTGGACCCTGTTGGAGGTCACAGACTGAACCGTTCTGTGTTTTCATCCAGGATCTCCCAACCACGTTTCCACTGAGGCCAGTGGTTCTTATCTCAAGAACATGAAGCAAGCATCATTTGACATTATTTGTGCAGAAATTTTGTCCATCTCGGTTAAAATCAGCAAAATACTATGAAAATATAAATTTGCATATTTTCTTAATAAACTTGAAATTACCTCTAAAATTTCCAAGCCTTCAGTATCTTCTACCAGCACCACAACTATGGACAGGAAAGGACCAGAATGGTGAATTATAAGGTCTCCTACGTGGACTGGCATCTTCTCCTCAGAAGAGAGCACTTTCAGCACTACAAATGCAAGGCAAATTTTATGTTTAGTTTTTAAAAGCAAAATGTCAGACCCTGGGGGAGGTTCTGCACATCCTTTCAGTGCATGGGGAGTTACTCAGCCCTCTTTCCTCGGCGCTGAGCTCCGAGCTGCCAGCCCGGGCACGGTTTGATTTTACAGCAGCCCCCTGAACCAAGGATGCTCTGAGCTGCTCCCTGTTGGGTCCATCCCTGGCGGGGTGTGTTCTCAGGGCTGCAGGCAGATCATGGGATCCAGGGGCATCGCAGTTCGTTCTTTTTCCAGCTCAAACCTCTAAGTGACTGCAAACATTTCCAATTCTGAGAACAAGGAAATGCAGGTGTGGGTGAAGTGGAGTGTGGTAGGTTTGTAATGGCAATCGTGGTAACTGTAACAATTACATCTGTAACAATACAACCTATTTGTGCCTTTCAGTTACCTGAAAAGTCCCTACTTTGTATTTCCAAGGCAGAAAACTAGACCCTACACTTGGCTTAAATATGATTTCCAGATCCACCTGAAGAATGGCAAAATGAAATATTCATATAACATAAGAGAAGGACAAGAGGGATCCTAAAATCAAAATGAAAATGTTTCAACTTTTATTCCGAAAATACAGCCTCCTGACAAGCAAATAACTATTTGGCACAATAATGTTATGAAAACATTTAAATACGGTTGAATCTATTTAGTGCAGTAGTTACTGGTGGTTAATACTACTCCACCTTTGAATAATCTTCCTGCGTATCCTATGCAGGGTGTTTTAGTCACAGCTAGGAGTATATTCTTCTTCTTTTAGACATGAAACATCATGTCATTCACTGCTTTCAGTCCTCACCTCTCAAAGTGCAGAATTTGATGCCAAAGGAGTGGGAGCCAGTGAAGAATATACGCTTCTGGACCAGCAGACCTATAACAGCTCACAGCATCATTACTGGGGCTGCAATTCATCCAATTTGGTGACAAGTTAAGGACTCAGCTTTCACAAGCTAGTGGCAATTACACTCACCTGTGCCAGAGCACCTATCTTTTTATCTCTTCTTCAGCATCTCTATTTTTTTTTTTTTTAATAAATGATTCCTTTTTATTAGAATATGTGTGTCTATAGATTATTGTTTCTCACTGGTCTGCACTGTCCATGGAGCTTCCTGCTGACAGAATGAGACCCACAGCAGCAGCCTGGTCCGATGTGGGGCTCTGGCTGCTCTCCTGGGCTGCAAGGCTTTGTGCAAGTGTCAAATAGGGGAGGAACCAGCACCAAAACCATCCCTGCGAGTCCTGGCATTTGCATATTAACTGCTTCTATGGTGACCACTTAAATCCGATGTACTGAATGCTGAGGGGAAAAATAATCACAACGTGAACAGAACATAACATAACACCATCCCTAAACAGCCCAATGCCACATTTTTCATGCTTTACAGTGTTTTACACGGGAGTTTTTTCTCTGGGAGCATGCACATGCTCTGATTTTGATCTTTTGAAATTTCTGCATCCCTTAGGTTGTATCCTTTCACTCCAGAATAACTCTTGTTGTGATAGATGAACTGGAACAAGTGTGGGCTTCCTCACAGCCACTTCCTGTCAAAGTGCCCTGTGCTGAGCAGCAAGCTGTGCAGTCAAATGGAAGGAAGCACAAAAGTCCACTTTTCCCTTATCCCTTCCCCATGGCAACCTGACCAAGAACAGTGACCCCCAGCAGCACAGCTGAGGCCTGAAACTGTGCTGAATTACTCAGAAAGAGAATCTCCTGACCCCAGCCAGCAGAACCCAATAAAATATGTGACCTCTAACTGCAGAACCCCTTGTCTGACATTGGGTTTGCACTGTACACAGCCAACACAGGGCAGACCCTTGCAGGAAGCTGACTTAATGATTCTCAAATCTAATTTAAAGTGAACCAGTGAACCTAGAACTGTTCAGGTTCTGCAATTAGAGGGTTTTACATTAAGCAGTCAAAAAACCCATAGAAATATCACACCTCCTTGAATTAGGTATTGAAATCAAATATTTTTTTCTCAGGGCTGACCTTTGTTAGCTACATGTAAACTGAACTGATGATGAGTCATTGAGCTAGCAAATTAGTACTCATAGTTGTTGACAGGGTCAGCAAGAAATCTACCACATTTTTAAGCAAAAATAAAATTGTCATGTAGGTATTGTCATATGTACTTCTTGTCCTTAATGACATTCAGAAACCATTGGCAACGAGAAGATGAAAAACAGGAGATTTTGGGCTTTTCACACTCTCTACCAAGTGTAATCAGAAATTTAACACCACAAGCTTTGGTTAAAGAGCTTTAACAGTATCTATTTGTTGTGCTTTCAACCACACAAATAATGGAATTGACCTCAATAGTGGGCAGAAAAGGGACCAAACTCTCCAGCTCTCTACCTTGGTTAATATTGTTTCAATAGCACCACAGCCTTTTTTATAATGCTTCTGCACAAGCAACTGTCTGGCTTGTGACACCAAGGTACACCAATAATTCATTACAAGAACATTTGTTCTGTGATTAACCCTTAGAACTGTATGAGTAATTTGGAGCACAGCTAAAAAGGGTCCTGAACGCATTTTTTTGAGTGAGAGCACCTTACAATTAACAACTTTTACAAATTTATATGAACAGCATTTTAATGACAGAATGAATCTCAAAGGAGGTTTTTTAGCAGACTTGACTTAACATGTGTCCATTCAGTCTGTGGGCTGCTCCTGGGGTAAAATCCATTGGATCCCAGCTGCTCTACACAATGAACATTTTGCTGTGGCCACCGTGGCAATTCAGAAGAGCCACATCATTGAAACTGGGTTGGGCCATCCCAATTTCCTGCTTTATTGTCACCCTGTCCCCGTGCAGATCCAGCATGCAGAGCACACTGCCCTGAACCAGGAGAAAACACCGTGCTCTGGAAATATTTAAGATGAGACACCAAGAGCCTAACAGATAGAAATATTTTGTGCTACAAATACTCTGAATTTTTAAAGCAGCTTCTCTTTTGCCTGTCTGGTTTCACCTTCTCTCTTCTGTTAATGGCCTTTTGGCATTTGTGCTGGTCCTCTGCATCTAACTATTTTGCCTCTCCTCCAGTATGTTACCCAACTCTGTTGTTCCTTCCAGTATTTGGCATTTGCTTTGGAATTATGTTTGTCCATCTGTTATTTGTCCTTTTGGTGATGCGTTCTGCTGATTCCCATTTGTTCCTCTCAGCTTTCTCAACAATTTGGGCTTCTGAAGTGTTGTAGCATCAGTCAGCTCTATCTTGGCCCAGGACAGCGTCTGTACAGAACAAGAGAAAGAGCAAAAACTGATATTTCTGTTTCTTTAGGAATTCACAGGCACAACTTTTTGCAGTGGTCCTTTCCACTAGATGATTTCACTGGTTCAAGGAACATGTAATGAGAGGGACTTCCTTCTCTTTTGGTTTCTGTTTTACTCCTTCCATCTCTCTGGATGTTTGTAACCAGTGTGAAGCCATGAAAAAGGCTAAAATGTCAGCAGATACTCTTCCAGTCTTGACTGAGCTGGCACTTTTGTGTTATGTATTCCTTTCCCTCTGGAAACACTTCTACCTCCTTTATTAACTCTCCACAAAGCCTAGCATGGCCTAAGGAGAACCAAAACTGCACCTATTCATTCTTTTTTCCCCAGTTATATCTTTTTTATGCCTTAAAACAAACCACAATCACACTACCCTCTGCATGCAGTTGCTGGATATGACCTTTACCTGTCATGACTTCATTTTTCAGGCTTAGAACGTTTTGTAGACAGAATTCCAGATTTGTCAGATCACAAGTTGCCTGTGCACAGCAGTGTGGAATGACTAAAAGGGATGCTCAGCTATTGATCAGTGACCTGGACGTTGTTTTATCCCCCACCACAGCTCTGAAAGCCCATTTTAAGGTCACATTATGATCAGACTTAAGTGATATACTGGGCTTGCAGAGTTTTGCTTGGCAGTCAGGCACTAGGTAGGACCATGTCTCTTTTTATACATTTGTTTTGGATTTAGACTGGTCCAGTAAAGCAGTCTTACTAGGAAACCATGTTTCTTACAAAAATAAAACACCCTTCTGGAAAACCTGACCTTTTATAAGTGAGGATTTAGTTTGTGTCAGTGACCCTTGGAGATACCTGAGTGGTGGAGATGAATGAAGGATGCTGACACCACTTTATTTTCAGCTTCTAAAGGAGGTATTAGCTAACCTGTTTGCTTAGGTGCACTGAATTAATGCAATTTCTGGCCTCAGCCCTCTGAAAGCCATGTGAATTTCACCAAAAACAATAAGATACAGGTATTCAACAGCACTTGTCAGAGTAAGCCTGTCTTTGAAAGGAAGGAACTTCCTTTCCTTCCTTCTCCTTTCCTTCCCACCCCCAACCCAAATGCTCCCAAACCCACAGGTTCCATTACATAAACACTGGGTACTAAGAACAATTTTTGAAATGTTTATGATGTAGGTGGGATGCTGGTTTTGACCAAATCAAAACATCAGGAAGCCCCAGTTAGTAGGGAAGCCCTCACAAAGCACCCGTGGCAGGCAGGAGCTGGCTGGGGTTTGCAGGTAAGGGCTTTGCACATGAAAACTGCTTGGAGTGTGGAAACCCCTTCTGCTCCTGAGCATCCACACCAGCCCTGGCTCACACAGAGCAAGCAGACCACGGTGGCTGCACGGAAACTGTCCCAGCATCTTTGGACTCCTCTGGAGAACTTGGCACACCCAGCTGGATCTGGTCGAAGGGAGCCGGTCTGTGCCTGGGCTCGGCAAAGCAGAGTGCACAGAGTGCCTTGGGAGCAGCTCGCTGGCCACGTGTGCCAGAAAAGGGAGCACATCACACTAACACCAGCACTATTATATAACAGGCATGAACAGGACAGAAGGGAAGAAAAGGAGTCGAAACCTGCCACCAGAACTGCAGATCATCACCTTCTGACTGCAATCACTAATTAATTGTTGCTCTTTAATATTTTGATTCTAGTCTGAAACCACAAAGTGTGTGCCCACCAAACACCCTTGGACACTCAAGACATGGACAAACATAGCTGCTAGGTAACACATTTACAACTGCAAGAAAAAGGTGTGAATAGTGCAAGAATGACAAATGCAAGCAGTTAATTACAGTTTCAGTGCTGATCATAGAAGGTCCTTTGGAAACAAAATTAACGTAGCATCTTTCAAAGGAAAGGCCAGGTATAACTGAACAACAAGTGACCATTCAGCCTAACACGGCCAGCAGTCATTAAATTGCATCTCATTCTTATTCTTGTACTACATCAGTCCAGGAGTTGCCATCACAGTGAGAGATGTCAGCTTATGAAAGTACTAATCAGCTGATACATGCAAATATCATTATTACACACAATGCAACGTACAAGGAGAGCCACATTCTCTTTAGATGCTGCTCCCGTGAGATGTACAAATGTAATAATTTTTTCTCTGCACGAGGCTGCTTACCTTATATCATCATGTTACAAGATTTTACACTTTTAAAATAATTAAAACATTCCAGTTGCAGCCATGTCACATTTGAACAGCAGCAGCTATGGGAGGATTACAGGCACAGCCTCCCATACTGCATGCAGGCTAAATTCAAAGGCTTGCTGCCTGTAAGCTAGTTAGAAGCATCGAAAAAGTGGGATTTAACTTCGCTGTTTGGTAAAGGAGAAAATAGAGGAATCTCCACAGACTACTAGCTCTGTGCAGTACAGATTGTTAGTCAAAAGAGAGAATGGCAATTCTGCTTCATAAACAACAGCACATTCCTCTCTTTTTATTCCTGAGAGCTACAATTAAAGGATGCAAGTCATAAACCAGTGTATTATATGATGCATTGTTTTTAATCTTGCTGCCTTGCTTTATATAACAGGTTCATATAATTCTTCAGACAGGAAAAGGCTTGTTCTATAAAAATACAGAGCCCTGCATCTGAAATTTAAGTTCACACACAAGCAATGTATATATCGCCAAACCAGCAAACTAACTCACTCACTTAATACACTAAACTTCAGGTTCTTTCTGTATTATGTGAAATGGCTTGAAACAGGAGGCAGCTGCCAGGAAACATCACTGCTTCTTTGCTCAAGAGAGACAAGGGAAGGAAGAATGAAGAAAAAAATTCCCTCGATGGATGCCACAATAGCATGTCTTTCATTATCGCCCTGTGTCAAGGCACTGTGTAATGTTCATTGTGCATGCATAGTAAATTACTATTTACCTGCCAGTGCCTTTGATAAGTCAGTCTTTTCTCCCTCTTTTCGTCCACACAGCATGGAACAGTGAAACCTCTTTGCCTATAATTCTTATTAAGGTGATACCTTTTCTGAATAAGAAAGTACACACTTCCAAAGGAGGCATTCTCTTGGGTTTTTAAGGGCCATTGTTTTTATTGTTTTCCTTTTATTTCTCCCACCCTGCTGTGTTTTAATGCTATAGTGACTTCTGTGTATACAACTCTCATATTGAAATGTCTGCCGCAGATATATGCAATATTAAAGAGTGCTTATGAATTTTTGACATCTAATTAGTCGCTACCCAGTTAACATGTCAAGACTCAGAGGGATTAGGGAGTCAGCCCTTTCTGAATAAGTTAAAGCTATGCCCTGTCCTTTTCATGTATTATTCTTTAATGTAGGTGGTGATTATTTTGCTGTGATTAATTGATGAAGCTCATTGGTCTGGCAAGTGTTACAGAATTCACCATTCCTCACTTTTATTTCTCTCTGTAGGGCTTTCCCACTTATTTGAAAGGAATTGGTTCTATTCGGTCTGTGAAGCTTCATTGTCTTTCCTCAATACATGCACATTGGTTTCTCTTAAGATTTTATCTATTTAATTTTATATCTTTTCTACTATAAAGGAAGCAGATAATTAATAATGCTTGTTTTATTTTAAATCATGTTTCAAATAGGGTTTCTCTAATGTGCTATTTATTTTTATTTTTGATACATATTTTTAGACAAAATTACTGACATATATTTTGAAGTATATAAATAGATCTTAATTTTTTTTTCCTGAATGCTTTACAAAGTCCCCCACACTCAACAAGCCTTGGTGAATTTCAAGGTTTTCTGGTCCCTGATTAGAAGCAATATTTCACTCAGGCAAATTTTAATTTCTTTTAGCATTTTGTGTGGGTTTTTTTCTTAGAGATGATATAATATTCTCTGTTGTCAGTTATGGTGAATTATATCAATTTTAGCATCCAAATGGAAGCCTTAATTATACAATCTCTGTTTTCCATGTGCACGCCTTTCACAAAAGGAACAAAAAAAAAGAAAAAAAAAGGGAATGTTGAGGCAAATCTTGAAACACCTGT
>VZRO01007454.1:742431-785083 GCA_013397915.1 Daphoenositta chrysoptera | reverse complement strand
CCTGCCCGGACTCTCCTTGCCCCGAGCTCTCACCCTGCCCCTGTCCCGGTCTCCTGCCCCGTCCTGTGCCCTGCCCGTGTCCCCACACCACTCCCGGCTCCCCTGTTCCTCCTGACCCGCACTCGCCTGGCCATGCCCTTCTGTCCGGGTGACCCTTCCCATCACAGGCTGACATCGGAAAAACCCTTCGGGCAGGGCTCAGAGGTCCCCGCTGCGGCTGTTTCAGCCCGGGCTGGTTTCCAAGGCAGGGAAACCGGGCTGGGAGCTCTGTCACCTACGGTGGAAAAGCCTCTGCACTCCACGCTACCAGCACTGGTTTGCAAATGAGAAGCAATAAGTGCTGGTTTGTTGGGTTTTTTTTGGAGGGGGGGAGTGATTTTTTTTTTTTTTTTCCCCAGTGTCACAAATATTTGTTGGTGGCTGAAATTTATTCATTTATTATTTTAA
This sequence comes from Daphoenositta chrysoptera, assembly GCA_013397915.1. Classification (NCBI taxonomy): domain Eukaryota; kingdom Metazoa; phylum Chordata; class Aves; order Passeriformes; genus Daphoenositta; species Daphoenositta chrysoptera. The sequence goes on along the minus strand of VZRO01007454.1, from coordinate 784,636 downwards.
TTTGCCTTTTCTCACATTCCTGGAGTTTCGAATCACATTGAAAGCCAAAATCTGTGGGCCAGATTCTGAGAGGCATTTTTACCTTCCTCTTTCTTTTTCCTCTCCTGCAATCCAGCATCTCTCAGAGCTGGGTTGTGAAAGACTGGCCTTCCATCTTGCCTACTGGGACAGTAAGAGCTGTGTGCATTATCCTCAGTAAATATTACTTCTGCATTTGGATCTCTGCTCATTTCCCTTATGACCCCTGACAGTCTTCTCCGAGGGTTTGATTATAAGTCACTGTAGCCTGGACTGTACTGGAGCCTCGCAAGGCTTCGATTAATCCACCGCACCTAAGCATTGCTGTGCCTATAAAAGGAAAAGTTATGATTCTGAATAAGCATCGCGCGGAAGAAAGAAGCAAAAGCATAAAGTATTAAACTTTCATCCAGCACCATAGGAGAGATGTAGTTATTAAATTTCAGCTGCTTATCAAACTGATATGAAAGTCATTTTGCATGATTGCTTTGCATCCTCGAATCTTCTGCTTTTATTTGCAGTGCATCTCTGCGCTTTCTTATTAGAAAAATACTCAAAGGATAAAAAAGCTGATAATATTATTCAGTTTTGACAATTAGGTAGAAAAAACATTTTAAGAAGTGCTTTTTTTATTGCAGCTAGTAATAATAGTGGTGGTCCTCCTGGTAGCAGTCTCTTCTGATGCTACCCAGGGTGATGCTAGCTTTACCCTATAATGGCCAAAGCCCTGATGGTTACACTGGTAAAGCTGCTAAGGATGTGAGCCAGGATGTCATTCTCAATAGCACAAACAGTGTACACAGCCACAGATTGTTTTGTCTTCAGAGGTCCACAGCTGATGGCTTTTTCCCTCCCTCCTTCCTGCTTCAAGATGCACAAGCGGGCTGCGGCCAGTGCCTGTGGTGAGTGGGGCACGAGGAACAGAACCTTCCCTGTCCTGGCCTTGCTGCAGCTGCTGCCCATTCCCTCAGGATCCCTGTCACGCCAGCCACTCCAGCAAACCTAGCTCTGTCTATTTATAATCAATCTCCCATACCCAGCAACTGCCTTTAATTATTACCTCCCCACATTGTGGTTCCCTTCCAGTTCAGCCTAATCTGCTCCTTATGTTTTGCGTGTGAATTCATGCAAAGCCATAAGCATTCATGGGAATGTGGAGCCTTTAGAAGATGAGAGCAAATCATCCCATCTCCCACAACTCTCCCTTTCCCCACCATGGCTTTCCACAACTTGGTGCTCGGTTGTTTTGTTTTCCAATGTTCCAATCATTTCTTCAGTATTCTCTCTGCCTTCCCATTTTCTGTCAATGCTTCCCCATCTCCTGCTGGGTTTTACTCCTCTATGATTTAATTCACTCCCAGCAACTGTCACAAAGCTGATGGCTCCCTAGCATTTATCTCCTTATCTTGGGTTGCTGCCTTCTGTCCAGTCCTTTCATCTCAGACTCTCCACTCACATCCGTGTCCAGATGTCTGGTCACAAGCCCAGCATAGCAGAAATGCAACCTCTTTGAGCCATTGTTTCTCCACCGTTGTACAGAATTATTTCTCTGTGGCACGATGCTGGAGACTATTAGCACCATACCTGCTTTTCACAGTTTCTCTTCCAGATTTAATTTCTACAAATCAAGCCTCTGTTTTTTTCCAATCTTTACAAAATATATCTCTGTTATATTAAAAGACCTCCTTAGATCTTGCTGTGTAGGTTTGAGTTGTCATCCTCAGGCTCTGAAAACTTTTCCCCTCTGAATTGTTTTACCTCTACAAACAGCAATTTGCCCCGTGTGCATGACAGCTCAGAAGAGCAGTCTTACGTACTTCTAGATGCTGAAAAGATCTGGAAAGGTCAAGTTTTCCTCCCTGGGAGAGGAACTCCCGTGACTATTTCTGTGTAAGGCATGTCTTTGAAGTAGCATTTGGGCTGTCCCGAATTCAGGGTGGGGTAGTTCAGATTGTAACTCAGAGGGTAATTTTCTTTGACCCCTTAATGACAGCAGATTCTTTCCGTGGTGCTCAGCCACCCACAGAAACCTTGGCCCTCAGAGCAGGCGTGGCTCTCCCTCGGCATTAGGGAGCGATGCCATTGTCCCAAGGAGCTGCAGAACCTGGAGGGATCTGGGCTGGGAAAAGGGATGAATTTTAGAGGAAATAGTTTATCAGGAGAGAAGAAGAGTCACACTGTTAGGAAAAATATTCTGACAGTGAGATGTGCTAGGCTGGGTGGGGGGAGGACAGCGTCTCCTTTGCAGGATTCATCATCGGAATATATTTATTACTGTGTTGTCCAAAGTACTTTACAAATGCTAAGATATGATTGTATCTTACACCTTGGCAGGGAACAGAACAGATGTCCTTATAAAGGACAATTTAATCAAGGAAAAATAACAATTAGGCAGGAATTTGCTAAAGGAAGCAGTAACTGTTAACTCATGGTCAGCCCAAAAATGTAAAAACTATCTGGCTGAATTTTGCCATGCTGAGCTCTGGCTTCTCAAAATCTACATTTCAGTCTTACACAGTTTTTTCACCAAATAGCACTTTACTGAAATACAGTAAAAAATATTATCTTATTTCACTGTCTGTGGGCTAATATTTTCTCTCTGAAGGTTGATAACTCCATTTTCAACACAAAAATCAAAGGCAGGTCACATGTTGAAAATATATATAATGTCCTCTGCAGAGTGCTTTAACATGCCCAGCAGTATATTCCCACTTTATTCCTAGAAGAGTAAAATTACAGTGTGTAGCAGGGCTGGCACCACGCTTCCACGCCGTGCAGACATTAGAGCAGAGGGAATAATTCACAATGAATAGTTTAGTCAGTAAGTTTAGCCCTTTTTCTGCTTATGGGATCTCCATGGGCAGACTGAGGTTTCCTTGAGTTTATTATGCAGAAGAATTCAAAGAGATCCTTTTTCCTCTCTAAGCGCTCCTAATTGCTCAGGAACACTTCTCTGTGAACGTTCCCCCATCACTTGTGGAGCTTTGTTAGAGATGACTGCTCTGATGAGTGGCATGGTGTTGATTTATTTTTCCAGTCTGTTCAGCGTGCCCATATTCATGTGTGTGAATCTAAAACCCAGTTTCCATCAATGCTTGTGCATGCTGTTCCGAAATTCTCAGTGAATAGCCACAACAGTAACTGAATCCTACAAATATCCCTGGAAAGCAAGCACAACTAGAAGACACCATGGTTGAGAGAAACCCATGTGCAAATTCCAGTAAACGAACAATGGTTGATAGCAACACGTTTCCAAATTCCATCGAAGGTACTTTTTTTTTAATAGCATTTAGCCAGCTATAGTAGATTCTGTGAAAAACATTGTCAACTCTCTGCTTTCCATTCATTTCATCCTGTGTTTCTCTCTTCTCATGAAGGAGCTGTGGGAAGGAATTAATAGCAAACTTCTCCTCCACACCCCCCCCCCCAAAAAAAAAAAAAACAACAAAAAACAAACCCAACGGGTTTAAAGTAAATATCTTTGAGCACCAAATAGCTATCTCCTATTTTTCAAGCCCAGACTTAATACACTGCAGTTGTACCTGGGAGGTCTCGTTCGTTCAGCACCTACTTGCCTCCAGGATGAGGATTCAATTAAGAAATATAAAAGATAATATGATGCTACAGGGACAAAAGTACTTTTGAAACTCTACCCAGGCTTTCTGTAAATAGAGATACACTTCTTTGAAAGCAAGCATTTCCTGTTAAAATGCATCAGCTTTCTATTCTGTGATCCTCCACTCCAAATTGTAATGGAAAATATATAATGGAGCATAAAAACTAACAGATGAGAAAATGCACCTTCCATGTGAATTTCACCTCCTAGCTGCAAGGCTATCCTCAAGAACCTCACTGTAGTTGCAGACTGTTACTACAGCATAAATTAACTAATCCTCACCAAAATTCCTTATGATTTTCTAGAGAAAGGGAGGTAGTACCCTTTCTTCACCTGGGCAGCTAAAACAAAGATGTGAAAAATCATCAAATTTTGCCAACTCGGTTTGTGAGACAAAAGATTTTCCAAAGCATTTATACTGTGCAATATTTCTTGTGCACAGGGCACTGGATGGGTGGCTTTTCTTACTTGCTGAGAGATCTGGGTCCTTCTGCAAGGTTTGTTTTGGGCTTGGAGATGAACAATAAGAGGGAACAGAAGTGTGCCACTGTGAACACTTCAGGGTGCATTGTTGCTTCTTCACTGCAAAGGGATAAAAAGTGAAGTCCAGTCCTTTGGACACAGTCGTATTACTTATTTTGCATCTAATTTTTTGGTAGTTATTGAAACAGGGCTGTTAAAATTAGTGAATAAATTCACTATATAATCAACGGAAAACCTGAAAACCTCCCCATTAATTCTGCCAGGTTGGGATTTTATCCACAACATTTATGTTTCATTTACCCTGGTTGGGCAAACTGGAGCTGCCCTCTCAGGACCAGGGCTGAGGTGCAAGCGAGAGGGTCAGAGAGCACACCTGACCTCAGGTGCCTGAGCCAGCAGAACCTGCTTTGCCCTGTGCCACAGCCAGCAGAGGCTTTGCCATCCCCCTCAGTGTGACCAAAATATCCCTCAGGGACATGGAGACACCATGGGATCCAGTCCTTATCAGCAATCATAGTGCATAACCCTAAAAAGGCCAAACTGACTCAGCCAGAGCAGCTTTAATCCAGGTATTTTCCAGTTTTTGAGTGCTGAAATTCACAATGTCATTGCTTACTTTACATTTTGTAGGTGCGTTTCCATCGTGTTTTGGAAATATTGGAGTTGAACAAGCAAAAATATCATTGTTTGTTCTGGTCTTCACACAGAAGTGGTAGAAGACAATTCCTCTTTGCATAACCTGTTATTAAGCGTGGGATGGAAAACAATTTGAATGGAGGTTACAGTTTGTTAAACAGTGCAGTGAAATAAGAACTCAGACCTAGTTATTTTATGTTTAGGCTCAATAGAAGTGGATGGAATAGATTTCCTCTTCTTCCTTCCAACATTTAACATTTTGCTCCTTCTCTTACCTTTTTCTCTGGTAGCAGTCATGCACACCTTTCCTCTCATTTCTTGCTCCTGCATAATCCTATACCCAAATTCTTGGCATTTAGTCCCTCTCCTCAGAGCAGGAGCCAGTGTCCACACCCACGTGTTCCTCCTCAACCACAATCTCAAGGGTGCCATGTTTCGAAATGTTCTGGCCAATTTCATGCATTGTCCTCTGGACCAACATAATTTTTTTCAATTTTTTTCCATAATTGTCAGAGATGGAGCACGTACACCTACCAAAAAGCCTGTGCTCATTTGCTCCACGTCCAAAGTGGCTGTTTTTATGGTTTTTTGTTGTTAAACACAAGCTCTGCCAACCCCCCCTCACTCAGAGCTCTCCATTCCCAGGTTCCTCACACCCTTTCTTTCCCATCTTTTAGTGACTTTCTGTGTGAAACAACTGAGAGGTATATTTATTTTTAAACACTGGCAAACAACCTATTTTCCATAATCTTATTCTCAGAAGTGAATATTCACCTGAAACAGAGCCACACAGCAGAAAATCTCTGACCTGAATGTTAAATTCTGGCAAAGCAATATCTGCTTCAAGCGGATTTTGCCAAAGAAAATTTCCATCCACCCTCATTATAGATGTGGGTATTTCAGAAAAAAACCTAAATTCCACACTAAAGAAAGAAACTGTAACAACAATACTTGAAAACTAAGTTATCTAATTAATTATCAAATACAAGCAGGATGGTTTCCTTTCTCTGGGCTTGGCCCATCAATGTGGAGCATTCCTAACCTACGGGGAGAATGAATATCTATCCACCTGAAATTTTAATATTTTAATTCTTACCAGGATTTATCAGAAGGTAAACACTTTGCACCTCTTCTGCTAATGGAGGGAAATTTTCTGACTATAAGCAAGAAATATGAAGTGTACAAACTGTAGGCCATGCAACATCCCTTTGAGAATATCTTCTGGGCATTGGTCACTGCCAGTAAAGGTTGATTTCAGACAAAAGAAGCATAATTATCCCCATTAAAAATCTGTACAATTAACATCACTTGCCACACAGTGGAGTCTGGGTTACCATGGCACTGCCCTATCTCGGGAGTAGGAAATAACTGTGGTGTATCAAATTCCATCTCATGGTAATTGTTACTTTTTTACTGACCACCCATGTGGCATTAAAAGTCTCCTGCTCAACTAATTCACCTATTTTAAAGCATATTATGGCTATATTTATTCTCCATTCCACCTCAAATCACTAGTGTTCCAAGTACATAGTGCTGGGTTTTGAAATACCCCAGAACATATATTTATGTGATGAGTAGGAAAGAGGCATTGAAGGTGGAAGAGGAAAATGAAAAAGAAACATGGGGAGGGTCTGAGGAGCCCCTGTGCAGCAGAAGAGAGATGGGAAAGGAACGAAGGCAAACGTGAGATGTGTGTATCATTGGTGATTTCCTGACTGCACAGGAATGTGCTACTGAAGGAGACAGGAGGAATAAATTCAGCAACATAAGAGATGAAGAAGGTGGTGAAATTGGGCCTGACGTGATGACTGAGCTCCAAAGAGGGGCTAACTCAGAACTGAACAGAAAATTCCCTTCCACAGACTTCCCCCACAAGCAAATAAAGCCTACCCCCACTGCAAGGAGAGCTGGGGACTGGTGGAAGATGGGTGCATGGTGAAACAGGAGATATTTGAATGGAAGAATTGAGTGGGGAAAAGAGAGAAAAAGGAAAAAAAACCCAAACAGTGAAACAGGGCGGGAGAAAGATGGGGCAGTAACAAACACTTTAGGATCTTAATAGGCAGGAAAACAAAATGCATTTGGTTGAATTTTGCACCTGAAATGACCCTACCTTATTTGTGACTTGTTAAACATGCTGATATTCCAGCAGCAAAAAAAAACCACCAAAAAAACCCAACAAACAGTGACATGCTTTCAAAAGAAAATAGAGGTATATACCAGCTAATTACCTCACCTATTACCCACCCACTCCTCCCCCCCACCAAGATTTATAAAAGTTTTCAAGCTTAGGGAATGGTATACGCTTTTCCTTCCAAATAATACATTTTTTTAAAATATGTGCACTGCTCTGAGACACCCTGGTTTGAAGGACAATTTTCTAGGATGTCTCGTTTTTAGCATCCTGGGCTCTGGTATGTGTGATATCACACAAAGTTATGTTTGGGAATGTCCTTATCAAAGGAGAAACTGCCAGATTATTGTACAGGAGAAAAGAGAATTTTGAAAGCTACAGTACAACTCTCCTGATAGTTGAGAGATTCAGGATGTATTTCTGAACTTAACATAATTTTCGCTCCAGCTTTACAGTTCACCTTTAACACACATCACCTTTTAAAGTATTTCCACGAGCATCATGCACGCTGCCCTGGGAGTGTCAGCGGCAGCTGCGGGCTCCCCGGTGCGTTATCAGTTTGGGGTAGCTGCTTATCAGCCCGGCAGCGCTCGGGTGGGGGCTGCAGGTGCGTGGGGAGGCTCCGGTGGAGCACAAAACCCCGGCTCTGCTCCGCTCCTCACTCCCCTCTCCTGCCCTCCTGCCCAATTTCCACGGGGCGGCTTCTGCAGGAGGGGCCACAGCCCGGTAAAGGTGCCCGGTAAATCCGAGCTGGCCTCAGCCTTGGCTAAAGGGGGCTCTTTGTGTTTATAAACAGCAATAAGCTGCTGTTACAAAAGCCGTTTCCTTTAGTGCCGTCTTACATCCAGCAATTTAATTATTCTCTTAATTATTGAAACATTCATCATAGTTTTCCAATTGATTCATGAGGGGCTGGCTGCATTTCTTTAACTCATTAATACAGTGACAGAAAATTGACAGTCTTTTTGCTAACCTCCTATCTCTGAATGGTAAGACTGGGAATACAAAACCTTGAGTCTTTTATTTTTTTTTTTTTAATTTTTAAAATTTGTATTATTATCACCAGCAATAACTATACTCATAAAGACTCATCTGGTAGAGAAGGAACAGAACGATATGTGAGGAAACCCTAATTATCAATGGTTTTGATAGTGAATTTTGCAAACTAATATCTTCCTGAGACCACATTTTTATTATGAAATGGGTGATAAAGCAGAGATAATTCTAAATCCAAACACATGTTATATGAAATAGATAAACCCAAGATAAAAATTAATAGTGACCTTGCATGCTGGGATATAAGAAATATAATCAAGCATATATATCAGTCATGGCTGGAAAAGGACAGGGAGATGCCCACAGGTGAAAGATTAATTTACAGAGTTTTAAAATGCATTCAAAATAAAATCTGTGACACCTCTCTTCCCTTCCTTGTCCTGATTCCGAGTAGTATTGTTATTGCCTGTCTGCAAAACTGCTACCTTAATACATGTTCCTAACTGGCATTAAAAGAAAGCTTTCATCTTTCCTTTTTTTTCTTCTATCTCCTTTATTTACAGGCTGTTTAGGTAAAGGCACAACATCCTATGTCTCTATAATTTTTTTGCAACTATCTGCTATTTATTTCAATTTTATAGTTTCTAAAACGCCTGGTGCAACCCTCAAAGACCTCTCTAAATTCGTCAGTTTTCTCTGAGGAGAGGTTGTCCAGAGTTTGAAGCACACAAGGTCTCATCTCAACGCTTGTGTGAGTACTTCTGCCCTTGGATATTATTCTCATCTTCACAATACTATGCAAATCGACAGCTCCTTCCCTGTGCTTCCAGCTAGGACTTCTGAATGTAGTCTGAGTAGCTGGAAAACAGCTAAAAAACAGCACCAAAAATATAAAAGCTCAGCCCTGAGCGTGTCTGTATGTGTGTGTATAGGTGGATGTGTTTGTAGATGTGCGTGCCAGTCACACACTGCGGTTTGAGAAGTGGATCTGTGTAAATCAGTGCATTTATTTAGCTCTCTCCCAGCCCTCTCCCCGAGTTAACACCCCAGCACACACAATGCTAGCGAAGGTGATTATCTCTGCTAGCATAATTCCTCCGTAACATCTGCTTTCGCCCATAACACTCCACTAATTTTTCCCTCATTTCATTACACATAATTTTCTTTCAACACAATCTACATGTATTAAGTGGTAATGACTTTCCAGTTAAGAGCAAATCGACGCCAAGGGACCCCCCCCTCGATTGCCTGCCGTGCCTGACTCCGGCTATTAAAGATAAATTTGGTGCCTCAGAAAGCTGCAGTAAGCTAATCAATCAATTAAGCGGTTAGGACATACATTATCAAAATTCCACAGTGCGGGGGTGCGTGAGAGCATGCTGACATGCTTGCTACGATTTTAGGAATTTAAAAAAAAAAAAAATTTCGAGGTTGAAAGTCAGTATTCAGTGTCTTCTGAAATGAAAACTCAAGCTATGGCACAGTACCGATGGCAACTTTGGTGTCTGTGCTGGTCCAATTTCCACGGCAGCTTTTATACCTCGTGCAGTTTACAAGTGATACCAGAACGGAGCTGATGACACAGTAAAATCTATTTTTAAACCGAATGAGGATTCTGGTGCAGAATAAGGCAATGCTGTTCACAGTTAAGCTGGATGTTCTGTCCCTAACTTGTCATTGTGTCTCTAGGAACTGCCACAGCCTTAAAACACTGATTAATATTCTGTATTATGTGTGTTGCAAAAAGGTGGTTTAAGGACAGAATGGCAGCCATCACATCCTGTTGTGTCAAGTTTTGTCTTCAACATTGCTTTAATATTCATTCTGAGTTTAATTTTGGAGAGTATTTAAAGCTAGTAAAATAGATTCTAAAATAAACTGCAAAAATGTTTCAACTTTTTTGTTTTCTAAAAAAACAGCTCCTGGTGACGTGATATCCTTTGCAGGACTGAATTACAGAACAGCTTCAACCCAACCAGAAAAAGTTACATTCACTGATAATCGAGTTACATTTGAGTGCAAGGAAATAGTATTCACAACATCACTTACAAGCCCTTCATTACTTTGTTTATCTGTGTTATCTTTGGCATTGTGTCGTTCTTTATTTGGACAAATGACTTAACCAGTTAAAGTTTTTTAAATATAAAAATATTGTCTCTTGCGTTGTGATGGACAGCCTGAATGCCAATATTTAGCCAAATGCTAGGGAAATTGAAACAAAACCCCAAAGGCCATAAGAATTATACAGGCAATTTTTATAGCTCTGTCAGGACTAACACAAAAGGAGAGTTAAACAGAACTTTATAGCAGGATTCTGAACAAGACAAAACACGAAAAAAAGAAAAAAGACATTTTCCGAGCAATCAGTAAATTTATAAAATACGTAATATAAGGGGATCATTACAAGACTTTGCCAGTTACTTTTCCTGTCGGTTTTAAGCACATTGCCTAAAGCTTTGTTATCGTGGTATTGCAGTTATCAGATGAAACGACATGGCAAAACTCCCTGCTTACTTTTCCAGAGTGTTTTCCTCACTTTCTGCAAATTACATTGGAGCATATTCAGTGCATACACTTCGACTAGTGGAAAGAACCATAACATCTTTTTACTGTCTAAATAAATATTCCTTAGCAGAAAAGAAGCATGTTGTCAAAGATAAAAAGGGTGGGTTTGTTTTGTTTTAAAGTCTAATACAAATAAAGGAGGTAACTCAATGGCTTCTCTCTGATGTGTTTGCATAAGGAAAAAAGCCCTGAAAAAACTCTAAAAAGAGCAGTACAAATGTAGGTGATACAGGCAAAACACTTAATCCAAGCCCTGCATGTAAAACACAGTTACAGAGAGTTAATAATGGCAAATAAAATGAAGTAAAAAAAACTATCCACAGAGAATATACAAGGGCATCCTTCAAAAAAACCTCAAACCAGCATGTTTCAACAATATGATGCCGTCCTTTTCTTTGTGGCATTCTTCATTGACTAGGCTGATAATGAAAAGATGTCAGGGAGATTCACAGTTTAGAGTTGTATTTTCTTCCTTTCTTTTGTGCTGTTTCTTCCCATTTATGGCTGTTTTCCTGCCTTTGCTCTGTATGGAGGGTATGAAATATTTCAGAGTTATGTTTTCTTGTGAGATGTAGGGCTGAATTTGACTTTATTATCATTACTAAGAGCATGCAAGTTAAGTTTACTCAGTTGAAAAAGACACAATGATGTTGTTCTCCTTGATATAGGAACAGCTATATTGGCTTTTATAGGTTTTTTAGTGTAGGCTTCTTCTTCTGTCCTAGATTTGATAGCTACTCTATCAGCTGGAATTATTTTTTTTTTTTCTTACTCGTTCTCTTTTTGAAAAAAAAAAATCATTCTGATTTATCTAAAAGCACATCAAAACATCTTTATCTGTTCATAGTGAGTGAGAAATTCCTTCAGATTAAGGGGGAGAGATGGGGGGGAAGGAGGGAAGAGAGGCAAACAATAAAAAAAGCTGAGACCAAACCAGTTTGCCTTCTCCTTTTGTGCAGCGCATGTAATGACTGAACTTTTGACTTTAAAGTTTTTCTCTGGTGCAGTACTGTAGAAAAAGAAACAAATAAACAAACAAACAAAAAATATCCCCTTGGTGCAAAGACCGGTCTAAGGCAATACCTGGTGAGCGGAATTTCGGTTTTTTTTTTGGTTGTTGTTGTTGTTTACTCGAAGCAGATAAAACACCCACCTTAAACCCGCCCTCTATTCAGTTCAGCAGCACCTCCATACTCCAATAAACCGTTTTCATTCCATCTGGCGTGCGTTTGCTCTGAAGACATTTTCCTGTCAATCTCTCCTGCCACATTAAAAATCTGTCATTACTATTGCATTGCCGCCTGGCTCCTGAGATTTGTCTGACTGCTTTATTGCTCCGCTCATTTTTTTTTTTCCCTGCTACAGCCGAGAAGCAGAAATAAAGGTTTGTTGTTGAAACATGGCCGCAAGGAAAGTAGGAGGCACACATCTGTCAAGGTATTACCTTTCTTCAACCAGGGATTAAGGTGTTTTACTGCTCTCGCTACTGAGCAGTCACACTGAATAAATTTTCTCAGTAGAACATAAAAATGAACTCATACATTTTGAACTGGGTTTCATTCTTTCAAGCCAACCCATATAATTATGCAATGGCATCAATGTTCGGGGGAAAAAGAAAAGTCAGAAACGTTTGTGTGCACCCCCCTTCTCTCTCCTGCACCACCCTTCACATTTACATTATTTAAATGCTTATTAAGGGGGCGAGACTGAGGCAATCAGTACTGGGGAGAGAAATGTTTTTTTTACTCTTCCTTGTTGTTGTTACTGGATCCCTTGCAAGGTCAGAAGGGGTACAGGGTTTTACTCCCCATGTTTTGTGTCTGCGATCACAAAATATGCCTGACCGTGAATATTCACTGTTAATTCACATCGCAGCCAGCCAGTAGAATTGTGATTTCTGAAATACCGTTTTTTGAAAAAAACTGACAATATTAGCTGCTGTGTAACCTTCCCATTTCTGCTGCAGACATTAACTTTACAGTCTCAATGGTACAAATGAAAATAATTTAAGTATAACCAGTGGAAGTGGTTGTTACACTAAGACAGAGCATGCCAGACCATCCCCCTCAGTCCTCTGCTGGACACTCCTGCATCACAATCTTTGTCCAGTTTTAAAGGGTCAGACTTCTAAAGCAGAAAGGGTTATCTCACAAAATAAACATTAAGGTATAGGCAAATGAAGGATCAGGTCAAACGTGTCTGTGAAGGTGGACAATATAAGGAGCTTTATGGGGTTTTTTTTGTAGGGTTTTGGGGGGGTTTTTATGGAAAATAATAGTACAGCTTTTAAATTTGACGAGACCCCAGGAGAGAAGGACTAACCTCAGTGCAGGAACCATAAACTTGTCCAAACTTTAAGGAAAGAATAGTTAAAATAATCCTACAGAGAGTCAGAAACCACAGGTCCATCTGTGGCACGCGAATACCTGCAGGTAGCTCCGCAGCCTGTGCCCACTGCCAGTCTGACTGGCTCTGTCCTGCCCCGGGGTCCCTGCCTCCAGCTTCCCCAGGGCATCCTCTCAGGCTCCCCTTGGGAGTGAGACAAACACCTCCCACCAGAGCAACTCGCTCGTGTCACTGCTGACTGACATATTTATTTAGCAGTAAGGTAGCTCAGTTCAACAGAGAAATACATCGGATCTACAGTTCCGCTGAAAAACTGCTGCTTGAACAGAAGCAAACGAGCCACCCCACGGGTCAGCAGGTAATCTGTCACTCACTTATTCTTCACAGTGTCCCAAGAAGGTCACAGATCACCAGGACATCGCTGCAGTACTGTATTCCCTCAGCCTCCACTTTCTGCTGGCTATTTGGTTTTTTCCATCCTTTTCAATCCAGTGAAGACACAAGGAAAAGTGAGCATTGTGAAATCTTACACTCCTCTCCCCAGTCCCACCTCCTTCCCAGAGCTAAGTTGCATGACTGAATTTACAGCTTTCTTATGCCAGAACAGCACCTGGGAACATGTCAGGCTGGATCGTGAGGCAAAGCTCCATCCCAAAATATTTCCAGGTTTTAATTCTTCAGGGGAAGGAACCATCTTCTTGTTCTGTGTTGGTATCTAACACCTTGCACAATGGGGGATTTAGGGTTGTTACATAATGCTCCAGTGCAAATGATAAATAATAATGTGCCTGTGGAAATACAGTTCCTTCAGCTACTTTTTTTTATGGCATCCTTCAATGTGCCTCCTTGGCTTCGACCGTATTTGCAAGTAGCTGGTGCCTAGGAATAAACAGACCTAGTGCATAATTGGTGCTAAGGACCTCGTGTCCACAACGTGTCTTTTTGGGGGTTAGCTCAAACTAATTCCAGTCTGGTCCCATGGACTTGATCAACAAGTGGGATACATCACGTGTGATTGCAGAGCAAAATTCTGCATTGATTTCATCCCAAAGACACCCAGTCTGCGCTGCCTGAGCCCACCCTGCAGTGCAAGCCCCAGCACTCCCAGCACAGTGGTGTGAAATTCAGCCGGTGCCTTCTCACCAGCCCTGGTGTTTGCTGGGTCCCCTGTGTCACCGGGCTCCTCCACGGGTGCTTTGGCAGAGAAGCAGGGCAGAAATCTGCTGCACCAGGTAAATTCCGTGATGGACAGTGAGGATGCAAATCACGTGCAGATAATCAACAAAAAAAGAGGGAGAGAGAAAGAGAAATATATACCTCTTCTTAGACTTTTCCCCCTTTTTTTAAACACAAACAGCTTTCTCAGAGACTTTGTCCAATACAACCCTCAGGGAATTTGAAGCCTGTAGCAGTGTTACACTTGACTTTAAATTCAGATAATTTGCACGAAGTGAGGGGTTTTGAGTGGTCTTTCAAAATCAAATTTCAATATTTTCTTTCAGAGATGAGTTTGCAAGAGATGGCCCTTTAGCCACTAACTCCTTCTGTCCCAGCATGCCTAGTTCAGAGTCAAAAATGCTGTCAGTACCCGTGGTTTGATTTGCAAAGCCTGTCTGAAGTGGGCAACTGGTTCATACCTTTGGGTGTGTTTAAATTACGTGTCAGGATCCAGATCAAAGATGGCAAATGGCCTCTTGCCAACATACTTTAAAAATCAGATCGTATTTGTAAGAGACAACCATAAGGGGCCAAATTTCCAGAAAATGTGACACTACTGGCAGTCCTTTTGGGAACCTCAGACATCTTTTTTCTCCGAAACAGAAAGCCATTGCCCCTATTTTTATTTGAACAAGTATTTAAATAAGAAGAGATGAAACTAAAGGGAACACCATATCTGATTCCGCATTAAACTGACCACTTGATTTTAATTAGGAAAAACATGACACTATTTTCCCATGGATGAGGAACCTTCCCATCCAATCACATCAGCTGGAAGCTTGAATTTAAATATGCATAGCTGGTCCACACGGAGGGATATGGTTGATAAGTATCTGAGATGAGAATCTGGGCTGCAGAGTTTGATCTGGTTCTGGGGTTATCTCTCTCACCATGGCTGCATCTCACCCCGTCAGGCAGTGGTTATCAAAACCTTCCGTGCAGTCCCAGTGGAACAAGCCAACTGCATGTGTTATCTTCATTCCAAGAACCTACCCCAGATACACAGAGCTTTAATAAGTAAATGAATCTTTCTGCCCACAACTCAATAATTAATACCTCCTCTCAAAAAATTAATTCACGCTGCCTTCACATGACAATCTTAGACTCTGTGCTCTCATCCCAATTAACATAAAGCCACTTCTTGCTCTCTGCATTTAGGTCATCCCATCTTCACCTGCTTTTATTCTCCTGGAATCAGTAAAATTAAGTTAGATCCATCTCAGGTCTATATAACTAATGAAAGGCCCTTTTCCTAAGTAAAACTAGATGTATTCATCTTCTTCCTTCCCCATAGGAACGTGGAATTCACTTATCCCAGTCTCGTAACTGTCCCTATCACACCTCTCCACAGAGCAATGTCAGCTAGTGCCAGCTACCCAAGGACAGATACGGCTTTTAGCATGGGAAGAACAGAGATTCTCTTCAACCAGTACATTTCTGAGGGAAAGAAAGGGCACAGAGCTACCCAGAGTCAAGCCTTGAATTCTTTTCTTTTTTTTTTTCACTGATGAAAGCAGCAGCTTAGCCTGTTCCCTTCTCATATCCCCTGCCACTGGAAAAGAGCACATTAGCTTCTGCACGGGATGTCCAACAGCTGCACCAGAACTGCAGTGAGGAAGAATCACCTCTTTTGCTTCCATCCACTGAGCTTTTTACACAGACGCTGCTTTATCACGCACACAGAGATTTCCCAAGGGCGTTCCCATGCCCATTAACTCCAGCCAACACAGAGCTCTCCCAGCCTTTGTCAAGGGTCTGTTGAGGCTGTACCCACCATTTGCAGGATGGACAGAAAGACATCACAGAAAGGAGAAACCTCCACTGATCTTCAGTGAGCTTTGAGAGAGACCTTTTCTGCCTCAGGCCTCCTGAGCTAGAGCAGTTCATGCCCACTGGGCAGCACCTGTGAGTGGCAGCAGGGTGGGCAGCACCTCCTGTGCCCGTTCCCTCCCAGGCTCTGTGACACGGTGGCCGCTGGCCATGGCAGCACCACAAAAGCAGCAGTGGAAAGGCTCAGGGATGTGTGCTTGGAATCCCTCCCAACAAAACTACTGCTCACATGCTCACAGTTACCCCTTGAATCCCCTCCCGTGCCAGGGTCTCTCATCTCTCTGCTGCCAGGAAGGAAGTGCCCTGCCTGATTGATGCACAGAGGTGGGAGCAGCTCTCTCCCAGCTCTGGCTGCTTCTGCAGAGCAAGCCCTTGTGGTTTGCCTTGTCTTTGCTGTCTCCCTCTGTGGTGGTGCTCTGAGAAGGCAGATCCTCCCCCTCAGGGAGGGTTTGCACAGATCCCAGCGCTGCACCTCAGACAGCTACTGCATGCTGCCTTGCAAGGGTGGTGGCAGACATCTGGCATCATCTTCCGAGGGCTGCAGTTTATGACTTTTTACCCCAATATCAATCAAAATTGATATTAGCATTCTTCCCTGATCAAAAACTGCATTTTGGCTATTAATTCACTAAAGAACTCCAATCAAAATTTGGTAGTTTTCATCATATATTCCCCCCCACAGGCCTGTTTAATTTGTGCCCACATGATAAGTGCTGTCTCCCCGATAAGCCCCATTGGCTCACAAATTAAACTGAAAAAGCTGTTCCATTCTCCTGGCACTGCACATAACCAGGAGATTTTGGGAAGAACAAAAAAAGACAGAGAGGTATTCTCTCTTTAAGCCTGTCCATCAGATACCAGTGCCAACATGTGGCAGAACAACCTCTGCAGCAGACTGTGCTGCAGGTAGCCATCAGGAAGGGTTTCTTTTTTGGAAGCCAGTGAGTACTTTAGAACCCAGGGCTCTTTGAGCACCTCTCAGGATGCCTCCTCTGTCTTCTACGGGTGGACCCTGTGCTGCACTGTGCTCAAATATTTATGGATCGCTGCTCTGCAGGAACTGCAAGGATAGCTTGATTTCCTCTTCAGAAAAGAGGTGGGAAGAGCAGAAGCCCCACCATCCGTTCTGGTCTCTGTGCCTGCACTTGGTGACAGGAATAAGTTTTATTATGAAACACAAGAGCTCTTACCCCAGAACACGGAGGTGAAGTGGCTGCTCTCGTGTCTCAGCTGAGCTGAAACTGAGGTCGGTTCACCCAGGGAAAGGAGCCTGCCACTGTGACATTCCCCTGGGGAGGGTGACAGCAGCACCTCCAGGGGCACCAGGGCAGGGAGGCTGCTGGTCTGTGCTCTGGGATGCTGTTTATCTGTTTGTCTGTGCTCTCTGATGCTGTTTATCTGTTTGTCTGTGCTCTCTGATGATGTTTATCTGTGCTCTGTGATGCCTGTCCTGCAGGGCGTGTCTAAGTCCATGAAATAATGACAAATCAGGGGTAATTAAAAACCACGGCGACACGGGTCGGCTGAAATCTCAGAGGGAGCTCGGGGCACACGGGGGCACGGTCCATCCCGCCTCCTGCAGGACCAGCCGCTTGCCCTGCTGAGGGCTGCAGGTGCCAAGGCTGCTCACCTGCGGCCGGGAGGGCTCCCAGTGCAGCAGCCCCGGTGGCTGCTCAGAGCTGCAGAGCAGCAGGACGGGCACTGAGGGGTCTCAGCTGCCACCCTCTGTCCTTGCAGAGCAGCAGAGAAATCATTTCAAGACACAGCTCTGTTACCCACAGGAGGCAAAGCCCATAGTTTTACATAAGGGCTTTTCCCCTACTAAGAACCATTAGGTTTTCAGAATTCTTTGTTGTATGTGGTCACTATTTAACGTTGATTCACAGCTAAGTCTTTTGGTTTAGTCCACCTTCCATTAGTTTATTTTCTTAATGCAGAAACTCCAGGGGACATTCCACACCAACCTCTGGCTCTATATGTAATCTCATTTCATTTTCTAATTCAAATAAGAATAAATAAAGCTAACTTGGGGTCGATGACTTTCCATGAGATAACAAGCTGTCTTTCTTCAGTTTGGACTTCAGTTTGGACTGAGGGATCATTTCTCAACCTGTAACTTAAAGATTATGGGTTTCAAACTACTTCAGAAGCTGTCTTTATGCCAGAGCAGCGATAAATAGGGAGCTCACTGAGTTAACAGTGATGTCATAGTTTTCTTTGGTAGCTGGCATATTCTGTACATCATTATATAATCGCAGATTTTTACATTCTTTTTATAAATCACAGCCTATTTTTCATTCTTTGCTTCCTCCCACTTCATTTGCTATTGACGGCTGCTGCTAAATTTCCCTTACCTCTTGGAGAGGAAGTAGGTTAAGAACAAAAAGGAGAACTCTATCAGATTAAGGCAAACATGTGGGTCCTACTGAGAAACGATGCATCTTACAGTAGTACCATCAAAACAGCTTCCTTTGAAGGAGAAATTGCTAAATATATCCAGAGACTTCTGTGAGACAAAAGCAGCTGTCTTCTGTTTGGTTTCAGTTGTTAGACTCCTGATGTCCCAAAAAATGCAGCCTCATAGAGGGTCAAAATTGATGCAATCAGGATAATAAAATCACTCTGACAAGGCTGCAGTTTGTGCTTGGTTTATAATTAGGAGTCTGTTCTCTCAGGTTAGGATTCTGTAAAGTTCCAATGAATTGTTCAGCTATTCGCAGCACTCTGCTGCTACTAAACTAGGAAAATATAAAGTCCTAAAAATACCTTCATGTAAACACATCAGAAATGGAGGGGTGGGAAATCCAGACAAAAAAGAAACCTATCTAGGGTTGTGTCTTTTTCGCAGGCAAATGGTAAGACTTTGCAATATTGAATTTGAGGCTAGCTGACAAGGAATTATTGTCTTTAAAAATAAAGTGAACCAGAACCTCAATTAGGATGGATTTTAAATATTTTAAGGTGATTTTTACAGATCACAGTTTATGTTTTTCATACTTTAAAACTGAGAAGAACCTATTCTGATCAACTTATTTTTTATCATTCTAAAGATAAATAAGATTCTTTGTGACCTCTAATCTGGAGGGCAAATTAATACAGATTTCTGATTTTGGACTGTATCTTTCATCCTAGAAGCTTCTCTGCCCAGCTACAGTCACCTGTCGTTGTGGAGTTGTTTGAATACCTCCAGCCAAGCTTCCCTTTTCTTGTCCAGAGGACATCTCATTTTTGCAAAGGTTCCTCATGCATTGTTCAGCCCCGAATGATTACCTTACCTCCAGTCAAAGCTGAATGGAAGAGTGTGAATTTCAAACACTTCTCCCCCCTACAGTGAGAAATTAGAAGTGTTTCCACAATTACCTGCTGTCAGGGCCAAAAAGCTGAAGTAGCATCAAAACTGGAGAAATTTACTAAAAACTCGTCTGAGTTATTGTCTGTGCTAACGTTACATTGAGCAGACTTTGGGAATCTTCCAGTCTGAGAAAGCTCAACACCAGCACTAAATCCTGTGCAATTCTATTGTACTTCGAGTGTGCTCATGAAAAAGAAGATTCCAGATTTATATTGGTTTCGATTTTTTACTTTCCTCTGGGTCAGAAGAATGTCTTATAGGTTACAGATTTTTGCTTTTCATGTGCATAGAAATGTAGCATGATTTGTCATTTATTAATTTATATTTATCATAAGTTACGTGAATTAGATGCAGATCTAAGGCATCCAACTACAACTTCAAATTTATCTGATACCTCACTCAGTCACCTAGCTAAGGATGTGAACTGCATTCTGATTTTGTGTCCAAATTAACAGCCATCAATATTCAAAAATCCAAAATCAGCTCCCAAAATAACATGAAGCTGTGTAGAAATCACAATATTTTTAAATCCCATCTTAAATATTGGCTTTAAAATAAAATCCACCGAACTTTTAAAGGTTCCTTTTTTTTTTCCAAACTGTTCTTGGCAAAGAGAAGAGCTATAAAAGCTCATATTGCTAAAACAAAATAAAGTTTTTTTTTTTTTTTTTTGAAATCGTACAGGTGTTAATAACAACACCAAAGATGGCATGATTGCTGATGCAGCCTGGAAAATTGGCTGCACTGCCTGCTTAGCTGTCCACAGCGCAAGGCTGGCAGCACTGACCTCTCCTCCGTGTCAGTATTTACTGCCCCTCACAGCAGAGTGCCTTGCAATTCGGGACCTGAATGTTATTTAACAGCCCAGCTCAGTATTTCGGGTGGTTTTACTGCATCAGTTTTCTGGACAGAGCAGGCTGAGGTGAGTGAAGACGCAGATTTCTCCCGGTGTCCTGCTTGCCGTGAGGTGACACACTGGGCAGCGACCCCCTCTCCTCTGAAAATGCCTTAAAACGCTCACCAGGGGAGCTTTGCCTCTAAACCACCCATTTACTCAGCCACATTCACCCCTCAGTAGCCCAAAAAAGGTTTTTCCCAAGTTAAACACAAACATTCAGCTTGCAGGTGGAACCCAGGGGACACGCTCAGTTGCCTGGAAAATCACTTTTAAAATCAGCATGTCTGCTCTGTAATATATTATGTGTGGTTTCTTTCTTGCCTTAGAAGGAATGAAAGTATTGACTATAGGGTCCAAATTTTATTGTGCTGAAAATATTGCTTTGCAAAAGGGGCTGGACTGGTAAAAATATTGGTTTCACCTTTGCAACACCTCTTTTTCTCAAGAGAATTCTCCCAAAAGACCAGATTTTCCTGCTGAGTCAGCCCGAGTGCCTATGTCAATGGCCTCTGGAGAGAAACACCTCAACACATCCACAGAATGAAGGCTCCAGCTGCAAAAGTCAGAATTTCCATATATAGTTTTTGTACATACTAACCAGTCTTCATGTCAGTTCCCGAGTCTCATGAAACCCCATGGCCTTATATTTTATCTGTCACACTGTACTCATAAACCAGTGAGAAACAGCCAATGGCTTATACATTTCAGCAAAGGCAAATAAATATTTATTAATATTAATTAATAAAAAATAAATAAATAAATATAGAAAATAAATAACAAATAAAAATAATTAATAATTAATGTATAAATATGTAAATGTATAAATAAAATATATAAATAAATCTAATAAATTAACATTTATTAATACAAATATACTAAACCGAAATATATTGATAGTATTTCAAAATTAAGAGGAAACACCACAAATTAATAGATCTGAACCATGCCCTCTCACACATTGATATTAAGGCTGTGGACAAGTCAATGAAATTCTCTTTGATTGAGAAAGTCCCCATCTGTTACAGAGGTTCCATAAAAATGTTAGAGTATGATAATTTTGAGATGATACAGAAATACCAGAGTTTATTACCAACATTCTTTGCACCCCTTACTGGCTTTAGGTTAAACGAAGCCTTCGTGCACAATGCACTGGGAAATGCATGGTCCTTCACTGACAAAGAGTTTGCAGCCCAACCAGACTGGAAAGAGATAAGAACGGCACATTCATCCTGTGGCCATTATTCCACACAGAGCGAACTGAGAAAAGCTGTGTAACAGCACCAGAACCGTGCAAAAAATCTGTGGATTGAGCAGCATCATGTGAAATTCTAGCTCCCATGTGCAAGAGGTGTGGATTGAGCATCACCATGTGAAATCCCAGTTCCCGTGTGCACAAGACATGGATTGAGCATCACCATGTGAAATCCCAGTTCCCATGTGCACGAGGCATGGATTGAGCATCACCATGTGAAATCCCAGTTCCCGTGTGCACAAGGCATGGATTGAGCATCACCATGAGAAATCCCAGTTCCCAAGTGCACGAGGTGTGGTGTGCAGAGAGACCCCCCTGCCCCAGCACCGTTCTGTTCCCGTCTCACACCATCTCTGTGCTCCCCACCCCACCCTCTTCCCCGGGGACCCTGCAGGCTCCGTGCTGTCCCTCTGAGGTGACTGACCCAGCTCCCAGCTGGTATCAGATATCAGCAGGTATCAGTCGGAGCTCCCTGTGTCCTCACCCCAAAAATGCGGTTACTGGAGCCCACAAACACAGGTCTGGAGGAAGGACCGAGGAGGAGGAACTCAGAGATGTCTGGGCTGATCTGTGCTTCACACAGAGCACTCCTGTGTCTGACATATGTCTTAGGTGTGGATGGAGTTACATCCGTGGAAGCCCATGGTTCATTTCCAATCTGCTTCGGTCCTGGAGGAGAGGAGGTGGAAACAGGAGGGCAGAAAAATACCCAGATGGGAAAGGAACCTGTGCATCTCTCCTGGGAAAATGCATTTCAGTCATTCAAGCAACAGCCTAGCCTATGGAAAAAAAAGATTGTTCTTTCCAGCTGTTACGCCAAAAGAAAAAATAAATTTAAAATGGAAAAGTGAATAAATTGAGCATATTTTTATCATAGTCTTTCTTGCAAATTACGTACAACATTCTCGTTTCTTATGAGGAACCATTTTTAATATTAAAATAGTCATACACTTTTCCAAAAAGTGCTTCCTGAAAAACCGAAACCATTATTACCTTAAACTCCCACACAGTTTGTTTAAAAATATCTTTAAATACTATTAAAGAACAATCATTATGTAGGTTTATATCTTACGAGTAGGCAGCAGAAACCATCAATGAATCATATTATTTCTCCTGCTGTAACAACAACACCACCAACTACCACAATAACAAAAAGGTTATGCTCTCTGTATGCCTGTTTTTGCAGGCAGCTTCCTGCCCTGAAATCTGCACAAGGGGTGAGCTGTGCTCAGTGCAGTGAGCTTAGACTGCCCGGCCTGGTGGCCTGGTGCACTGCTCCTCCTTTGGTACAGCTCCTTGGGAAGCCTCTCTCAGCCCTGGAACTGCAAATAAACCTTCCACAGAGTCCAGAACCTGCTTCTGAGCCATCCTGCCAGATACACAGAGATAGATATTTAAATTATTTTATTCTCATACACTATAGGTTTTTCTTTTAGTTAGAAGTGATGGTTTTGGTTGTAGAAAATATTTTCAGTTGTATGCTGCTTTGCTGAGGGAAGTGACAATGGGACATCGGTGAGGAGAGAGGAAGATTGCAGGAGACATGGAAAAAACACCATGGAGATCAATATTTAATCTAGAATTACGGGTGTACAGTATGTACTGTGCATTTTTTAAATTTAACTTGGCTTTTACTATTACTCAGTAGGAGGGGAACAGATACCGAGAGCCCTGGATAGCAACCATAAGAAGCATGTTTAAATACACATATTTTCAGGAGATCTGTAAGTACAAGAAGGAACGGATGTCGTCTCTCTGATCTTTTTTCATGTAGGAAAGTCTGAGAGCTTTACCTGGGAGATTTAATTTCAGGTGAAAGAATTTGTAAAACAATTTCCTAAGTTTATGCTGCATACTATTACAGCACATAAGAAAAAAAAAGTTTGTGTTACCCTGTTTTGAATAGAAAAAAACAATGTGCACATCACTTTTCACAGTGGAAATACTGATGGTATAAAGAGTTATAAATAAATAGTAAGTCAGGAATCTGTGTGGGAAAGCCCCATCCTCTCTGTGGTTTCATTCAGGAAACATGCAGGTAGCACGGACTAACAGCACTGGGAGAAATTAGAGCATTCCTGGCAGCTTGATTTTATGATTTTACCATGCTCTGAGTGTATACATGTACATACATCTGTAATTCCTCTTTTATATTGGCATTTACGTGTCACTTCTAGGTTTTTCTGAAGGCCTTTGAAGTTAGCTGGCCAGAAAAGATTAGGCACCAAGGGGAGGAAAATTATTTTAAGAATTTTAAAATTATGTTATCAGGTATCATCTGCTTGCTAATGAAGCTTCAAAGTTATTTCCAGGGCAGAATCCTGCAGATTGCTCCAGAGAAAGAGTTCAACGTTCTGTCTAAAGACCTCATTCCATCATTAACGAGTGCTTAACCCCAGCAAATTTGAACTTGAACTACATGACCAGTAGTCAATTTTCACTAACAGTTTTTTTTTTTTTTTTGATCCTGAAAATCTGCAGCCATGTCATCAGCTTCTTCTTAATTATACCGTATTCTTTACATCTGTCCTGCTAAATAACTCTAATTGAAATAGCACCGGCGTGAATTTTCGTAATGTTCCCCCCAAGACATCCCGAAAGTGACTCACACGAGAAAACAGACTGAAGTCACAGCTGGAAGCACGTCAAGGATCATTTCCATTTTTACATGATTAATTTGAATTTAATATCTTAAATCAAAACCTGATTAATTTAAATAAAATTTTGATGGTGCCCTGCTTCTAATATACATTGCAGTAATTAGATTCAGCTTAATGTGATTTTTTTACATAATTAAAAAAAAGAGCAAGTCAAGTGTAACAATGCAGAGTTGGTACAAATCTGTCCATATATACACATAAAATACACATGGGACTTTGTTGAGACGTTGCTCAGGTAGAGGAAAGATCACAGCTGGATGGCTCTGCTATAGCTCAGCTTATGGCATATGTAGGATGTTCCACTTCCATTTCACTGCAATATGAATGGCTGTCCTTAAAAAAAAAGACAAAAAGTAAAGCTGAAATCGCATCCAAAAAATAAGCAAAAATATTATCAACGCAATAGTCTGGCTCAGCTCCTCAATTCTAGTTCCTCTCACTTTCTAAACAACTTTGCTTTAGGAATCAGCTCTGTGCATCCTCCAAGCGAACATCTGCAGTGGGCTATTTACAACAGCCCACGGGCTTCTCTTTTTCATCAGGCTTACAAAAATTCTTTACAAAAGAAATTCTTGCTGCATTTTCCTATGGGTTGTCCCCTCCTGTCTCTGCTTTGCACAATGGTCCTGTGCCCCACGTGAGCCACAGAGGCAGCAAAAAGCAATTTTTGTGTGTCAGGATCAGGTGAAGCCCACCTGCACCACGCTCCTGACCCTGGGGCTGGCTGGGATCGGCACCTGGGGCTGGAAATGTCCAGTGCTCAGCAAGAAAAGCTTTGCAAGCTGCACTTCAGGTAGCACCCAGAGCATCATTTGAGATGTTTCCAGCTTCTTTGCAGGAGGATTTTTATTGTATTACCATAATCTGAGCAGTGAATCCACCTGCAGGTGTAGACGGAGCTTCAGCGAAGTCACACAACAAAATAGGCGAAAATAATAGGGAATCTACAGACGGAGCAGAAATTTGGGGTTTGTGAATTTGTGCTTCTTAATATCTGAATTTTTCTGAAGGTTTATGTAAAATTTACTTTTGTTTAAGGATAAAATATCCAATTCATTACCGTAAATTTTGAATCTCTTAAGTAATAAAAATAATGCAAAACAAACCCCAAACAGTCTTTCCGTTTCCCTGTCTTAAGTGACCAAATCGCTGATCAAATTATTCTTCATAATTAAATCTTTCTCCAAACAGGCAGTGAAACATCAACCTGACTCTTCAGCAAGGAGTAATCCCAGCATATATCAAACCTCTGGATTTCAACGGGACACTGCACCAGCTTTAAAACCTGGGCATGTGCTTAGCTCGTAGTAAATCACTATTAAACAGAAGACAATGATGGAGAGTGAAAAACTCCTTTCCTGCCTGGGGCTAACAGCTTTCAAGGAGGTGCAAGCACCGTTCATCCTTTTATGAAGGCAAGTAAAATCATTCAGGTGTATTTGATAGCACCCAGCTTTCCAAAAGCCTTCATATTCACTATGTTATAGATATTGTGTAATGGCACACAGGAAATTTTAAATTTTAATATTTTTTTTTAATAAAAAAATCCCTCTTGTTGGTGAAAGTGGTGGAGCTTTGCTGGTAATTCAGAAAATTCATTCTCCCTGTCTTAAAACACCTCCCAGAACCAATAAAGAAATAAAAAAAACACAGCAGGTGACATTTTCAAGACAGTTTTCAGCCAGTAAGGGCAGGTTAAATGCTTGTTAAACCTACCACAGAAATTGAAGAACTGGACAAAAATAAAGAGTACTATAGCTAAAAAACAGAGAAAAGGAGGGGAAACTAATTTTCAGACAAATTCATAAACCAGATTTAGCTGCTGCAAAAATGCCACATATAGTGATTTACAGCAACTCTGCCTATTCTTCAGGCTCTTAACCATCTCGTCACATTGTTGAAATTGTCAAAATCCTCATTTTCCTGCAGCTTTGGACCTTCACAGAGTCACTGTCACAGCAGGGGCTCCTGTGCCATCCTGCTTGGCTCTCAAATTTACCAGAGAATCACTGAAAGGGTGCGGAGACAAATTAAACCTGTGAGTTTGACCAATCAGCCCTCCAAGACTTTCAGTTCTGTGGATTTTGTAGACCAGTGAAGTTGAATACTGATTCCAAAGAACTTGCCTATTCATTATTCATTGCAGATAACTAATAATAAAAAAAATTGCCACCTTTTATCTTACAGCTAAAACTTTTGATGACAATCAAAAATTTTTTTTTTTCATTCTAAATTTAGGCTTCTCTAAATGTCTACTACAATATGATCCAAAAATAACAGCATAGTTACTATCTGGGTATCTGGGGAGAAACTACTTCGGAGCTTATATTCTTATTCAGAAGTTAAAGTCAAAACAAAATTAATCGTGAAGGTTTATCTATAATGTATCACCATTCATTTCAGAAAAAAAATATCTTTGCCAGCAGCAGAAGGGAAGTACTTTCAAGCAGTTACATTAAACTATAGACTCCAAGGAGAAGATTACAGATCTTCCATATTCAGCAACATGAATCAAAACTCTTAGGAACTAGTCTAACTTTCTTTTATTTTCTTTTCTTTTTTTTTTCTTTTTTATTACTGCAAGGCAGCAGGGACTGCTTTTTGTATAGGCTATGATTTAGATGGCTAATTGAAAGTAAGCAGTGGTGAGCTGCTTCCTTGGTAAAATATTACCAAGACAATCTTATCTGAGTTTACAGAGTTATTTTCAATTTGTAAATGCTGTATTCATTTCTACTAGATAAAACACCTTTAAAAATCCTAGACCCAGGCATGACTGGATTTCTGTTGCACTGCTTCACCCCACACAAATGCCTTCCAACCCACAGATATATATAAATTTCCTCTCCTTATGAATAGTTTTGCTATTAAAAAAAAAAGCCCAATCCATTTTATGGTAAATAAATTTAATGATATACCGAATCCTCATAACTTTGAGTTGTGTCATCCTGCCAGTTACCTGCTCTGCAAGAGAATCTCCCTCATTAGAGCCTACATCTCTTCGAATCTCACCTTTGCAGATTTATCTCTTGCCTATAACACAAAGAATAATCCTAGGCTTTTTTTCACCATTATAATAGATGTAAATTAGTGTTTTGCCATTGTTTGTTGCTGTAATCATAGAGGCAAGTATATATTCCTAACAGCTATCTTATTTTCAATTTGCAAAGCATACTGTGCTTAATCCCATGAGGCAGCCTGTGGTTCTAGATATGAATTTAAAAAGGTAATTAGACCTGGGGGGTGGCAGGGAGATCGTCCCTGAGATAGAAAAAGCAGATTCCTGCCAGGTCCAGAGGGGTCTTTAATAGGTCCCAGGCTGGTCACAGTTCTTGTCCTGGTTTATTACTTGTTTCCATTGTGTGAAATAGCTTATTTGTTCATGTAAATGTAAATCGTGTTGATACTAGTTGAAGGATCTTTGTTGCTACTTTGGTTTATTTTAATCCAGAAGGGTCACAGAGTTGGGTTTTAGGGACTGGCAACAAGCTATGTTTTTCCCAATGATCTCTGCATTTTTACAATCAAATAGATAGTAAAAGTGACATATTGATAAAAGTTTTAAAGCATCTCTGGTGGGTGGCAGTAATTTTAAATATCATACAATCATCATTAAGTCATTTATGTAAATGAAAAGTACTTGGCAACTCTGTATGGCAAGAAATAGCACCAGTTTCTCTGCATCTCTGCTTCCTTTCTCTCTTCCTTTCCCCTTTTCCTGGCTGTGGCATAGTGCACTCTGTACAGATGAACTCTCCTTAAGGGCTCTCTAAAGAATTTCTGTCGAAATTATCCCATGCCTGTGTGATACGGCACGAGAAGGGTAATTAATGATGAGACAAAGTCAAATTAATCTATCATGAAAAATGTCTAAAGGAATTTCTATAAGCTGAAATCAATGTGGTGTATTGATTTTTTTTTTTTTTTTTTAAAAAAAGGGAGATATATGGATATATGTGGGTTTGCATTAGATGGCTTCTTACTCCGTTCTCAGTCTCCCCATTTCAAACCTAGATCCAAATCTGAATTTTGGGGCATCATCAAGTCTGGTTTGTATCCTGCAAATCTCGGTTGGAGTTGATGGCTGGTTTCAAGTGAGACTACAAATCTCCCTTCAGAGGGAAAGAAGGATACGATCACTCACCCAGGCTTTACTTTCAAAATTTGACATTGTCAACGGAAGCCTTTCTGAGCAGGAGAAATGGAGGCAGTTTGAGATAAACTGTTTGTGTTTGCCCAGATGTCTGACAATATTTAAGGGCCAGATTCTGCCCTCAAGCTGCTTTGGTAGGCAGTGTGAGCACTCACTCTTGGGAAGATTCTGTGCCTAAATGTTCTCACTTTTCAACACATTGTTACCCTCCCACATATCTATTCAGGCAGAAAAACAGAATGGTGAACCTCCCTCAGGGGTTTTTAATGCAAGGCTGTTGAGTCACCCTGTTTTTTGGATTGAGTTAGGGGCATAGCATCAGGTTGGAAGGTGACAAAGACGCCAGGAATGCATGAGGAAAACCCCGTTCTCAGGCCAGCAGGTAGAGCAGGAGCTCTCTCCCATTCCCGTGCACAGAGGCTGTTGCTGAGCCTCCAGGGGCAGCTGGCCAGGAGGAAATACCGGGCTCAGAGACCCCAGCAGGCAGAGGCAGAGCCTGGCTCCCCCGTGGCTGCGGGGCTGCGCTGTCCCTTCCCCGGTGGCTCTGCGGACAGCTCCGGGGGCTTTGCCTGGGGACACCGGCGGACACGCGATTTCCACACTCCCCCAGCTCCTGATCTCCTTCTTTGCCCGCCGTGTCTCTCTGAGCAGAGCAGCCCCAGGAAAGAGGGTCCTGTGTGTGCCCGTGGTCCAAGCTCACGTTTCCACGCACAACATCGGTGCTGCAAGCTCGTTCTGAGCTGGGATTGTCCCGGAGCCTTACACCACAACCCCGGCAGAAAAGTGAAGTGACATCACAGCTCCCGCTTCCCGACAGAACCTTCCTTTTGGATTTCATTGAGGATCACTTCTGATAAACACCTCCCAAGAATGCTTATTAAAGAAATTAGAAACTATGGTACATCAGGACAGACATTTTTTAAAATTGAATTGAATTATTTATTTATTGAAAGCCTGTATTGTTCATAGTGCCTAGGGCACCAGTCTCCTTTTGCAAGATTTTTACCAACGAATGCAACATTCGTTTTAAGGGAGATATTTCTGACATTTGCCCAGTAATCAAGAATAGACTAGAGTGCTGCATAGCTAATAAATATGGGTGAGAAGAACCCGACATAAAACTACAGTATAATTTCAGTAGATTCAGGTTCTAATGTAGTTGAAATCCAGGCTGATGGCTTTATGAGGGCTATAACTAGTCCTACTAAAAAATTAAAAGAAATTTATATCATGATAAAAGTTTGGGTTTTTATGTTTGTCCCCACAGATAAAGTAAAAATTATTATACAGAAAAACGAAATTCCCAGCTGGATATGTGACCCGAGAACTGGTAAAACTGAGTTCTAGTAACCCTGAGGTCTGAAAATGCAAAAGGGAATGGGTGAAAAATGATTAGTTCATTAAGTCAGAGTTGGAGAGAGGTGATATCTCTGGTAACTGACTCAAAAACCCTAAGGTATTTTTAAATTCACTAAGAGGTAACTGTTGGGGCTCAGCATGAATGTGCCCCTCTCAGAGGAGTCCCCACACCAGCATGTTAAGCTGTTGGCCTCAAAGAAGTTATCAGCTGCTCTTGACTTCCCTACACGGAGATTTCAGAATAGACTCATCAAAATTGTCTTGTACTCTTCAGACACCGACAGCAACCCAATTCCACCATCAGCCTTCCTTTTCCTTTTCCTTTGACCAAAGTACTGAAATGAAATAACCCCTAAATCCTGTCCCTTATTCCCTGGAGTTACGGAACATCATCCTACTCATCACCAGCAATCCAGCTGCACTCAGGCGTTGGAGATTGATCAGAAATCATGGATGAGGCTGAGTTTCTTCTACCCCATTCCAAACCAGAGGGCCTCATCCTAAAAATGCAAAGGTAGAAAGCAGGCTACCGAGTAGCACCGCAGCATTTTGTTCCCTCCTCACACTGTATTAAGGCAGCCTCAGAAGTTAGGAAATCCCCAAACAATGTAATCAATCCTTCCATGCCTGTGGTGAGCAATAAAAGTTTATACGAAACCTACAGCACTTCACACTGAATGGCTGAAAAATCGCAGACATTTATCAGAACGCCCGCAAACACCCCATTCTGGCGGAGCAAAGCCGTCAGGGAAGCCGTTCTTCAGCTGAAGGGTTTCCATTCGCACCGATGTGTCCGCGCAGAAGGAGCGCTGCAGGCACAGCTCCCGCACACTCGGCGACATCTCCTGCCCTGGCTGCTCGGCGTGGCTGCAGCTCCGGCACCAGAGCAGCACCCAGCAGTGCCACTGAATAAAGGAGCCTGCCAGGCTTTCCCCCAGAGGATTTCGGTTTTTTTTAAGGGGCTTTAAATCTGGCTGTTTTATCACGGACCACAGGTCCAGAAAGGGATGCTAAATGGATTAAGTGGAGGTGTGCCCTCTAATAGCCCTAATCCAATCGTTGTGGATGGGGCTGGATTGCAAGACGCTGCCAGTTTTTTGGGATTTCCCTAAGGAGCAGTGGCAATTGTGGTGCCTGGGGACAGAGCACTGGGCTGAAGCAGCTGCTGGTTTGTCCAGGTGTGCTTTCTTGCATTCTTCCATAAGGAGCTGAAAATCACATTAGAATCAGATCCATGCCCATATCAACATTCTAAATGGCTTTAAACCCCTGAAACTCTGCATTGGAAACATCCATAAAATCCAGCCACGGAGTTTCAGATCCTTTCTATGAATTTCTTTAGGATATATCCTTCTTTACCAACTCAGTGGAAGTCAACCTGCAAAAGGTAGCATCTGAGTTTGGGATGCTAGCATATAAATCTCATATTGTTAGTCTTTCTTACCAGATGTTCTCCACTTTTAATCAGAAAATGTCATGAAAAAAAGAAAAAGCCACATTACATGGTATATTTGCTCTTGGGATTCTGCTTATCATCTAAAAGTAAAAAAAAAAAAAAAAAGCAGTAAAACAATTTTTCAGATACTTAACTGAGCACATCAAAAACTTTAAAAGCTTCATTCAAGATAAGCTTAAAAAAAAACCCATCACCAATCAGCTCCAGAGTTCTCTTTATAATAAATCCATGGCCACTTTCGAACTTCACAGTTCTCACTGTCCTGTACACAACTCCCACTCAGTACATCACAGCAACAGTACAGATGGAGTTGTGATCTTCTTTACTCCAAAAGCACAGTCTTGTAGCTAAAGAAGGATATCTGTTAGCAGCTCAGGGTCTGTATCATAGAGCTGAGCAATGCTCAGTGCAGTGGTACACCCCGGTTCCGCAGGCACTCCGCTTCTCTGCTTCCTCTGCTGCACAATTTCTCCATCAAAAAGGTTCTCCACATGCAAAACACTCAGCCTTCACTGCTGTTTTTACATAAAATTGATTTAAGTGAGCAGAGTTGTTTATCATTGAGCTAGATAGCATAGAACTAGATAGCTTTGCAAGCTTTTTACTTTGCACTACTCCAATTAAAAATAAAAATGTTAAAATTTCCAAAAAGGGCATCTTAAAGCCTACTAATTGATGATGCAGAGAGTCAAGACTTTCTACCCTGATGGGAAAGAGAGGAGGGAGAACGCCAGCAAATTAGAAAGCACAGCTTTTGGGTCTCCTGTAGGCCTGTTCTACCTGTGGTTTTGGCAGTGGCCAGAGGAGCAGGAAAAGCTGGAGGGTGCAGATCAGTAAAAAGCATGGCCCTGCTGTCCCCAAGGAATGGCAAAGCACGGGAGGGATGTGTTGATCCATACATCTCCTAGGTAACCACCATCCTGGAGATCATGGAGCTCCTCTATTTATAGTAGCTGAGCACCTCACAATCTTAATGTGATTAATGAATATCCTTAGGCCATCTGGGTAAGGAAGAGCATCTATTATCTGTATTTTAGGCATGGGGAATGAAGGTCTAGAAGCCTACATCTCAAAAGTGCTTAGACACCTAATTTATTTCAAATACTTTTTTTGTAGGATTTAGGATTCAAATTATTTTAGTATATATACCCATGCCTCAGAGAAACTGAGGCACTGGTGTGTATCTGGCGTGGGTACTACAAGCAGTAAGGCTGTGATGTATGGTTCCATATCTGCACAAATACATTTTGCTCTTTGTTTGTTGAGGTCTTTCTTTGTGACCTGTGTTGCATCAGTTAGGGAAAAAAAAAAAAACCTAAAAGAAATATCTGGGGTCATACAAGATAGCTGAGACAAAGCAGGTTCTGAAAACAAACCTTTTCAGGCCAGACTACTCAATGGACTATTTTCTCAAAAGTGTGCTCTTTTCCTGCTACCAGAAGAAATTTTTGAATTTTGTGCAAATCCTTTTGGGACTGCAATGAGAATTCTCACAAACCCCAAAGTTTGTAGCTGGTCATTCTCAGTATTGCAACCAATCCCCGAGCACACTGTGAACGGTCACCTGGGCTGCAATTATACATCACAAGTTAATATTTCTGCCAAGGAGAAAGCAGAAAACCCAGAAAGGCAAGGGGAAGGAGCAGCCCGTGGATTCCCAGCTGTCTTTCACCCAGTGCAGCTCTGGGAGGTGTTTGGAGCAGATCTGTGGCTACCCTCACGTAAAATGGGTGTCAAAAACAGTCTCTGTCCACCCCAGAGTGGTGAGGAGCTTCGAGGCCATTCCTCATCTTCCCTCCTTCCTTCACAGGCACTCACGGATGATGAGACAAACACGAGGATTAAACTGCATATGTACAGATACTTTCTGTAAAAGGAACATAGGAAGAGCAGCATTCCCTGGAGAATATGATTGCAGCCTGACTATTTATGCCTGATAGGCACGTTGCTCCTTAATTGTAACTACACAAGGAAAAACAACATAAAAAAAAAAAAAAAATGGACAGGCAGATGTTGAAGAATTTTCTGAGAACTGCCATAAAAATTCCAGCTACCACAACAACTCAGTCTGTGGAGCCCTAGTGCCATACCTGTACATCAATATATAACTGGAAGCCTCTCTTCTTCACCTTTTTAACATACATGCTTAAATACACAAGCACATAACCCTGCTTATTTGGGGGATGGGAGGAAGGATGGGGCTTTCTGTTACCCCTAACGTTTCACAGATCTCAAAGGTAGAGCATGTATCTTGTTCTAAAGCGTGATAACTCCTTGATTATATGACTATTCTCCTGTGCTGTTGTTTTCTATCTGCTTGACTAATATGCCTTATAAGAAAAAACAGCTGCCAAGGAACATAACAATGAATGTCCCCACATTCTAATTGTGATAACTGTGCATGGAAATCTATTTCAGGTTGGATTTTTTTGATGTTTCTATGCCTGTGTTTTGGTTTTTTTTCCTTTCTCCCTGTGCTGTGTGCACCGGGAAAGAGTGGCTAAGGAATATGTTGGTTTACATTTCTTTTTGAGTGTATGCTCACTGTACAAAGAGTTAAACATGAAAAAAAGAATGAAAATAAGCACGAAAGACAACATCCGTTCTCATTTCAGTTTCCTGGAAGGAAAGTGCGGTTGGGCAGATGGTGCTTTTTTGTTTTACTAAACTGAAACATCAGATGTAAATAATATACACAATATCGACTCTAAAGGTCGTTGAAGGTGAGGTCTCTGTGCACAGAAAATTGTTACAGTGTGGAGGGTTTCTCACCCTTTAGTGATATGTCAAGGATTTTTTTGGTTTTAGTTTCCTAATTTTTTTTGATGTTTCAGTTTGCTTACTGCTCCCTCTATCTGCCTAGTCATATTTGTCTCAAGCACTATATTCCAGAGGGTTGAGTTCTCTACATCTTAATTCAGGCCCCTTCCATGAAGAGCCACGATATTTGGTCTCTGGTTGAATGGACAGAGGAAAGTGGCTCGTAATTTGGCATCACGTGAGTCTCAGTATTTCTGTGTTGCCATCTTTCTTCATGCCCTGGCTTTACTGTGTGCTATAAGAATTTGTTTTCTTTGTTGTTTTCCAGTCAGATTTTTACATCTTTGGAGCTCTTTTTTAATTTTCTTTCCAAGCTGCAACATTAAACATTCTTAAAGCAGAGCAGAGTTTGTGTTCTCTCATAATCAGAAAAAACCTTTATCATAGGAAAAAACCCGACCTTTTCTGAAATGTGTATGACTAAACACGGCTCAACAATAATGCTGCCTTCCTGACTGAAAGAGCAGAAAAAAGATATTGTGCTATGACTACAAAGAAATAATGCTGTGGTTTCATTCTCAGGCAGATCAAAATGAGTGCTCTTCATTGCCCCTCGTGTCCTTTATTAACTTGGTGGGACTCAGAGAGAGGACTTTGGTCATTTTTACTCTGCATGAATCCCTCCAACCAGCGGTGACAGGCTAAAAACACTTCTGGGAACATCTTGGTGGGTTATTACCTCTCTGAACCTGCCTGGTCCAGGGATCAGCCTGACTGAGCAGCGAGCTCTGGCTGGAGCTCGGGAAACAAGCTCCAAACTCCAAGCAGGAGAGCTCCTGCCCTTGGGAAGGAGGGGAGGCCACTCGGGAGGACTGCGGGGATGTCGGGGGGTTTTTGGTGGGGCAGGGCTGCTCAGGGCCGTGTGCTGCCAGGGCACTGCCAGGAGGAAGTGGGCTGAGCTCCAAGGGCAGACAGACACAGCAGCAGCTTCCCAGAACAGCCAGGTCTTCACCCTCTTGTTCTCTCTTTCCCACAGTTGAAAGCCGATGGGTTTGAAACAGTTTGGGGGTGATAAGGCGAGCTGCAGTTTAAAAAGGAAGGAAAGGCTCCAAACACCTGGGGCCAAATCTCTCTCTGCCCGCTGATCTCAGCTGGCATCAAAGGAGGTGTGCAAGCCCAAGATTTGACTCTCAGCCTCTCACACGCATCCTGAAACCCACAGAAAGAGACCAGGGGGTATTTGTGGCTTTCCTTAGAGACTTCCCCACAAAAATATTGCTGTTCTTATGGACAAATAGCTGTGTGCTTGCGAGATAAAACCCTGTGGATAACTAAAGCATTGGCACAGACTCTCACAAACACTTCTGGGTGGCACTCTAAGCTGAGGAAGGCAGAGACCATTTGCAAATAAAAGAGAACAATCCCAGGTTAAATTATGAACAGTTACCAAACAAAATGGAGGCAATGTGCAGGCCCTGACAAGCAGCTGGACTGAAACCTGTTGAACGAGTAAGACACTGAATGTCCTGTGGCACCAGACAGTAAAATATCTCGTATCTCATTTCTCCTTCTCTTGAAAGAAACAATTCATCATGCAAACCCAAACCTTTGTTCGGTGGGGGAGCCTGGATTGCCACTCTTCATTACTACAGGAGTTGAGGTAGAAGTCAACACAGTAATTGCCTTTCATCTCTTGTATTATAAGAATTCAAATTCACTTTTTATTTGAAATAAAAATTTCAAGGCACAGACACACAGTGCCTTACAGTGAGGTTCTTGGTTGCCTTCATCCCTTAACAATAGCCTTGAAAAGAGATATAGAACATAAAATTAAACCCTTTTTGTTTTCCCCCAGTAGGTTGTTTCATCTTACAAACAACAGCAATTCACCATGTAAAAGCCTCAGCCCCACTGTCCTTAACCATGTGGCCTGAGAGTCACAATGTTCTGAGTGCTGCTTGCTGAGTTCTCAGCCATCAAGAGATCACTGCAGAGTGCTTTTTAAGGTTTTTCAGTTTGAGGGCTGGAATAAGTGTTGTACCAGTCCAGAAATCTGTTCTAAACATGGACTTTAAAATAGTGTGGTCATCATTGCTCTGCTTCTGCATATGAGCCTGACTCAGCAACTGGTGGTCATTTTTGTGGCCACCAGAGTGTTTTGTAAAGTCCATTAAGGGGACAGGTGGCCCAGTGGATGGGCTGTTCAGTTGGGTATAGAAGCAACAAAAATCTCAGCAGTTTCAGCAGTGAGCAGAGCAGCAGAGGAAACTGAGCAACACATGAAGTGCAGGGATGGAGGCATCCCAAGTCATCTGACTGGTTTGTGTTGAGAAAGGATTTGACAGACCTGCTGGGTTCCTACTTAATGCCAATCAAATCTGAAAGGGACCACTTGAGCTCAGGTATTTATCTCAAACTGATTTGAATTATCCTCACTTCTTGATTTTGAGAGTCCAGAGTAGAATACCACGAAAAGAGTGTGTTGACATTTCCTACATAAAACAAAATTAAACCCATTCAATTCAAGGAAATGCACTGTAAGTGACACAAGAATCAGGCCCTTTGAAATGACAAGAGAAAACCTTTTGGGAAGTGAAAACCCCATTAATTCCTCCACATTGCCCCCTTCATAGCAATTAGGATCAACAAAATGCATACAGGGCATATCATGCATATTTTTACTGCCTAGTCAGTATAAGCTTTATGTTTCTTTTGCAGACATAGCGTTAGCTAAAGAGCAGCATTTGAGGTCAAATCTGGACTCTCCTTTTTATTAGGCTAATGCTGAGCATATGAAAACTTATTCAAAAGAAATTGTCTCAAATTAGTACCAGCACTTAAATGATCATTGCAGAAATCACAGGAAAGAAGGATAGTGCTTACCAAAACCCCAAGAAAGTACTTCAGATAGTTTTTCTTTCATTGCCAAGCAGCGAGGGTCAAGTGAACTGTGTTATTTGCAAACATCCACCTTCTCAGAATGTCACAAGCAGCTGTAACATACCCACTAGCAGCAATTTCCACTTGGCTCTATCCAGAGGGGAGAAAATTACCAGGAGCTGCGTTGTTTATAATTCCCTCAACCCTGAGGGTAATTCTGTTCACCAATTACTTGAAATTAAAGTTAGGTAATTCGACACGTCTGTTTGATACCCGACCACAAACTACCTCTTCAGCAAACCAAAGAGTTGGATAGCTTACTTCCACAATACTCCACAGAATTTCGTTATTGCAACCATGACAGGAAAGGAAAAATGAGAAATTGTACAGACTTGTGAATCTCCAGGGCTCGGGGGTTTTTGGTCACTGCTGCCACCACTAAGAGGTCCCGATAGACCTGAGAAAGAGGAAGCTGGAAGGCAGTTTTCCTCCTGGAATGAGGGTTCCCAGTCAAACACAGCAAATACGGGAAGAATTGAACACCAAGAAGCCCCCAAGTGCAGTGTTTGACAGGAAAAGAAACCTGCTTTCTGCAGTGAGAGGATTTCACACCTTTTGTCTTTGCACACGTATTTACAATGCTGCCTAGAAAAGGCTGTGCTCATGCAGAGGGAACCCACGTTATCTGCAGCCTGTGTTTTCTGATCTCTAGGGCCAGTCATTTAAATTACAGAGCTGAATCCTGAGCTGGGTTATATCTAGACTTGGAAATTTTTTTTGAAGTCAGGAAAACCTGTTAAACATTTTATTGGTGATGAGTGTGTGTACACTCCATTTCTGTATCTCTTTGTGAGTAACGAATTGGCTGCCAGGTACTGTGACTGAACTGTTTGACTCACTCCAAGGATTCATTTTACAATCTGGTGAGACCAGAGGCTGGTAACACCTATCCTTTGTAAGAACTTTTTACATGTTGTAATTCTATAAATGAACACTTTCTTTTTTCTTTTTTTTCTTTTTTTTTTTTTTTTTAACACAAAAGTTTACACTGATGAAGTTTTAAAAAGTACAAGCTGACTCAAAATTCATTCACATTATTCTGAGCTGTATAGGAAACTGTTCAGCCAAACATCTATGAAATGAGCCTAGTTCTCATTTCCATCAAGGTACATCAGGACTCATTCCAAAGCATTCATTATCCTTAAACATTATAAAACAAGTGAACAAGAAATGCAGAGCCACTCTCTCTTAGTAGTGAGAAGACTTGATTTTTAATTGTGTCATCTCATTCTTGTTAGCATAGCTTCCTATTTGGAAACTTTAGTGCCAAATAAGTAGCAAGTGCTTTATTTTTTAAATCTGAATATGATTACCCTTTCAGCCATATTCTGCATTTCATTTTTACTATAAAAGTTGTTCGTTGTCCAATTTCAAGCTGAAAAACTATAAAAGTCCATTTTGACTTCGCTACAGCAGAACTGAAAGATTTTTTTGAACTAAGATTAAATTGATATACCTTGAGCGTCTGTCATTGTAATATGACATTAGGAGCATAGTCAAATACTGGTTTTGACTATAAGTGTCCTACTAAAGTAGTAGTCTACTGCAGAGTGCTTTTTGATGTATCAAAGAAATGGTACTATCTTTCAAATAGCATTCATATTCTCCTATCATCAAGGCAAAGTAATAGCAGGACTAAAGCATGATCTTTTTTACAGTTTCTAGAAGTCAGTGCTGTAAGGGATTGCCTAGCCTTGCATTAGGTATTCATGTTTAAATGAACCACAGACAGGCTTTCCAATCTACAAACTCCATTAATCAGATTTCATCCTTTTCTCTGTCTTTTATTTTTTGGGTTCTTTACCCTCTTCCCTGCTGCTATTGCTATAGCTTCCCTAATGACAGGCCAAGTAATTTATTTTTTTCTTTCTATCTTTCTTTTTCTAAAGTTGAGATACTCTTCCTCATATAATTCACAAATGTTTCTGTGTAATGCTGATGGCCATGACTCCATCATTCAGTGGGTAAATAGCATTTTACTTTATTATCTCTCAAACATGTCACCTCTCATAAAAAATGTCCTAACTTAAAAGACTGGTGTTTGTTTTGCAAAATATCTTGGTTAGTGGAAAAAATGTCTTTGAACATCTCTTAATATTTAAAGTTCCGTTGTGGTTAGGTGTATGGCTCGTGAAAAACACAAAAAATGAGGAGCAGCGTTAGTCCTGAAGGGACAGAGCTGGACAGGATGGTAAATATTCAAAGGCCAGGGAGGTGTCCAAGGCAACATGAGACAGGCTTTGCTTCTTTTTTTTTCTCCTGTGATATTTCTTTTTCCCTGTTTTTCTTCTGAAAACAGCCGGTTTTCATCCTAGGAATGGTGGAATGAATCCTGACTTTTTGGGTTTTCCCTTTGTGCCCATCTAGGACAAAATGTAGAACTCTGCATTCACAGAGCAACAGGGCAGAACTTCTAAAAGTATTTATTTCCAACAAGTGGAACAATACATTTGTTTTGATCTTGTTAAATTGATTTAGTAGAGTAAAAAAATTTTTCACTGATCAGTTTGAAATATTGAATATATGTCTGATGTAAAACGTTAATAAAGAATAAAATACAAATGTTAGAAGGATAAATTTGGAAGACAAAAGCAGAAATGAATTATTTTATTTTGATTTTAAATCACTGAAATGTTTCCTTTAAGAAATCATTAAAATTAACACGTTCTTTTGAAATATTTAAAGGAACACCCTTCTGAAAAGAATTTTTTTCAAATCTATGCAGAAAACAATGTTATTTCCATAATTTTTTGCCATAAATTCAGGAAAGACATTGCTAACGATAGACTTGTTGCTATTGGAAAGAGCCAGTTTGACCCTTTTGAGAACAGTAGGTCCTCCCACAGAACAGACAGGTAATAGGATGGTGTAGACATCTCCAAAACTGCTTTTCTATATATTGGGATGTTTTAAAACTGGACCAACAAATACTTCAAAGTCCAGTTGCCATAATCAGGGAAAGGTCTATGTAATCCCAGTGTCTTCTCCTAAATGCAGTCTGCAAGGATTATAAGGGGGCTCCAGTAAAATATGTATATACTGTAGATGTCACAGGGGCAACAGAAGATGAAATACAAAAAAAAAAAAAACAATTAATGCCATTGAGAGTCACCAAATGGACAGACTTTTCTGCAGAAATCGTTACAATTGACTGAAATTTTGCAGAGTTGGTCAGCAGGGTGAATTCAGGGGTTGGGAAAGCTGGTTCATCCCTAAAGCCACGATGCCCTGCTGTGCAGAACAAGGTCCTAAAACACCTCACCCGGGTTTGCCTTCCCTTCTCCCTTCTGTCAGAGAGCAGAGGGAATCCATTCCTGCTGAGTCAGTTTGCAGAGCCCATGCCTTATGAAACACTTCCTCTGCCACCCAGCTTCCTCTACCCACTTTCAGATGCTCAGATTGAGCTTCCCAAAATTCTCTTTTTTTGTCACACTGAATCCTGAGCATCAGAAGCACAGGCCTGAGCAGCTCACAATGTGCACACCCAGGAGTGGTTCTAGATCCTGTGCTCAGTGTAATAATGGTGGGTGCTGGTACTGCCTCAGCTGACACTGCACGTTGCCAAAATTTGTTGTCACACCAGAAACAGGAAAAGAAAAATTGGGAAGAGGTGTGAAGAAGGAGCCTTCTGTCCACATTCAAATCACATAAAGCCATTATCAGTGGGGAACAGCAGTGAGAGACTGAAGGGATCTGCTTTGGGTGGCTGCTGAGGCAGGAAGGAGCAGGAAGGGATGCAGGGCAGCACTGCTCCGACTGGGGCTGCTCCTACAGCTCACTTTCCCAAATTGTGGCCATGGTAGTGAGCACAGGGCAGCCTGGTCCCCTTCTCCTCACTCACGTTGTTCTTACATGTAGCCCTATTTTGCCTGCATAAATAGGGAGGAATTTCCAATTCCATGGAGATACTACAAGTTTAGTCATGAAGATAATTAAGTCCTTTGGGCTTGAACTACCCAAACATTTCATACTTGAAAGAAATTCAGATATGGCTCTGAATGTCTGGACTACTGCCATCTAAACAATTTGGATTCATTTGAGGTTTAAGATTAGCTCCAAATTCCTCTTCACATCAATTAATCATTCAGATATTTACTATTCTTATCACTAGGATTATAGAATGGCTAGAAATTCTAAGATACTGTATAGCCTAGTTCTGCTGACACACAAAGCCAGCATCAGTCTCTTAAAAACTTCAAATCTAACAAGGAAAGATTAGGAAAAAAAAAAAGGTGGAAAGAAGTTTTGTTCCTGACATCCTTTTCCAAAGGATAATAGAAGCATAAGAAAAGTCTAGTAACTTGTCCAAGACACCTCACAGAATATCAGTGGCAGAGCTGAGGAAATTCTCTATGACTGTTCTGTCTCTGTCCCAGGGGACACTTAGCAGATCTCCTTACCCCAAATATTTTACAGCAAAAATTATTTCTTACTATAATTTCTCACTGAAGCTAAATGAAAAAAAATATCTAGGCTTTCCAGGACTTTTAGGACTCAAATAACAAAACAAATATAAATGTAAATAATGGACATTAATGGAAAGTTAGGTCAGGTGCTCAGGAAGTTACAGAAATGTAGGTACCCTCTGGTACTGCTGTGCTGGTCAGATAAAAGGGACGTGGACACAGAAAAAGGGACACTTGTTTGAAATCGAGCATAAATGTCTAGAGATCTTTGAAGCTAAAGAGAAAGGCAGATAAAGAGCTACATTTATCTCCAGGATCAGAGAGCCCCTGGGAGGTATCTGTCTGACCAATAGTTTTATCTAAGTTTGTAATTTTACCTCTATTTCTAAGTAAAATAAGTGGGGCTCATTCTTAAGGTTTTTTGTTGAATTTATGATTTATTATTAACTACTAAATATCAATCATTTATATTTGCCAAAAATTTACCTGATAGTAACACTGTCTTGATTAAATCTTACTTTCTGTTTTGTTGTTTTGCCACCAAGAATTCCGAAAATCAGATGAAGACTCTGAAAGCAGAACTGCTACAATTGCAAAGAGATTTAAAAGCTTCACTTTCTTTCCTGAGGTCTGACTTTTTTGTGTCTGTCTGCGTGTGTATGTCTACAAAAGGGGAGGGCGGAGGGTTCAACACGACCTGCGGTAAATATTATCAAATGAAATTTAATTAACAGCTCTGATGAGATACCAAGAGAGATTGAACCTCACCTCCCAAAACTGTACTGGTTTGCTGTTGCTGCTGCTGTTGTAAAAAAACCCCTTCTTTTGCTGACACTTCGGAAATGACTATGATGAGTAAAAAGATACTGTCTTTGTAAGGGCAATTCTGGACTAAATTTAATCTGTATTAAAAAGCTGAGGTGAAACAGTAAAGGAAAAAAAAAATCCAGATGAAG
The DNA here is from genome assembly GCA_013397915.1 of Daphoenositta chrysoptera. Taxonomy (NCBI): domain Eukaryota; kingdom Metazoa; phylum Chordata; class Aves; order Passeriformes; genus Daphoenositta; species Daphoenositta chrysoptera. The sequence continues at coordinate 742,602 of VZRO01007454.1, read as the reverse complement.
ATTCTGCTCTGAATTTGACTTATTTTGAAACTTTTATTAGTGCAGTGCCTGAAACAGAGCACAGAGAGCTTCAGCTTTTCTCAAGACACTGAAAAAGTGAGGAGATTTCTTAAGAAGACTTTAAATGCAGTAAAACAGAACATAATTGTCATGGGGCAGGGGCAAGGGGGG
>VZRO01007454.1:720239-741124 GCA_013397915.1 Daphoenositta chrysoptera | reverse complement strand
GAAAAAAAAAAAAAAAAAGAAGGCTGCTGGTAGGTGAGCCACAGCAGGACAACAAAGATGCCAGGGCAGAGGCAGACATCTGCTCCTCCACAGATAGAGCTCCTGATGCTATCGAGAGCTGCAGCCCTGCCAGAGATAAAACTCGCCAGAGCAGGGCACGGGGAAATGCCAGGCTGGGCAGGGGCGGTGCTGCGGCCCCTGCGGTGCGAGAGAGGCAGAGGCAGCCCCGAGAAATTTTCTCTGACCCTGGCTGTGACTGTGACTGTGCCGGGACACGCGGGTGACAGCGGCCGAGGCAGGCACCGAAACGCTCCGGTGGGAGACGGGCGAGAACTGGAGCAGGAGGGGAGCAGGAGGGCAGCAAAGATGAAAGCACAACACCACCAAAAAAAGAAGAGATGAAAAACCCCTTTCTAAGCTTTATACATAAAGTTAATCTATACTGAAATAAAAAAAAAAAAACCCACCATCATTAGTGGATGATGTGTTCTCGCAGATTTGTTCGCTTGAAGGTTTTTTCAGAACTTCAAGCTCACGTTCAAGTTCCTCACAAAGTTAATCGGAGCTGTGCTCCCAAAGTAGATGATTAATTGCTGCTGTTCCATACGACAGCGATGCTCAGACACAGCAGGGGCAGTATTCCCTCTTTCCCTTGCCGGCAGGTACAGAGAAAGCCTAAAGGAGGATCTGGTATCTACTGCAAAGGAACTTTCAAGCCCAGGACTGACAGAGTTTAATTTAGGACAGACCTGAGCCAACAGTACACTGCACAGCAAGCTCCAGACCTCACTGGACACGAGTTCTCTGTAGGCATTGTCCCCTCTGGCCATCGCTGACCCTGCCACTGACCCTTCATGCCATTTGTCACTTGTGAGGAGAATTTGGTGGTTCTTCTTTGGTGCCAGGGGTTCAGAGTCCCACCAAAACTGAGGCAGCATCCTTCCTCCCCCCAGCTTTGCTCCTGGCAAGAAGGCTTAGCATTCAGTTGGCTTAGGAAACTCTCCCAATCCCAGCTCTCTGGAAAACTCACAGCAAGGATTTGAGGCCCAGCAGTTTGCAGAGATCACTGTTCAGAAGCAAATGCAGAAATCCTCTGCCCAGGGCAGGTCCTTGGGTCCTGTGCTGTGCTGCCTTCCACTGCTGGGCTGGACCCGGGCCTTAGTTTGCATCAGCAGAAGCTGAAGAACTGAAACCCAAAGTGTCATTCTCGCTTGTGCTGGAATCTCAAACCAATAATTGCAGATTTTCATAACGTCTGTTACTATAATTTTTCAGCCTGGGTACCCTGTGGTCTCATTCTGTAAAATACTATTTCTTTTCTCTTCTGTGAAGAAGAGAAAAATATCAAACAGAAGAGCTTAATGTAAAATCAAAAGGTGGAGTGAATCACAAGCCCTCATGCAACATTGTGCTTTGGAGAGTTTTTAAATTGCTACTCCTGAAAGCTTCTTACCAGGAAAACCTGACTCTGAAATTCAGTGTTTATCTTAAGAAGGTAGAACTGGACTTAATGCCTTTAATGAGCAATTCTCCTAAGGCCAGATTTTGCTATCCTGCCTCAGTTCATAGCCCAGAGAGGATGATGAATTTAGATAATTCTTCTGTCCACTGGATGCTCATAAACAGACTCATTTATCTCCAATGCATTCATTAGGGAAAAACGTGCAAGGCTTCCTGTTTGCTTAACTGCACTTTTGTCTTCCTTGTTCTCCACAGAGGGAGCACGAACGTTCCAGTGGTGCAGCTGCTGATTGTCCATTACTTATTTGGGGATTTTTTAGATTCTTACTCGTACCTTTCATTCTAGATCTTTGAAATTTCGCATTCACACATGCAAGCATCAACATTTCTTTCTGAAAAATATATTCTGGAAAAACTCAAGCCTGTGGATATTTGCAAGAAGTGAAAAAATCATTAAGTGGAACGTTCTAGTGTACATGACTCAAGAAACTTAATTCTTAAATATGAGGATGAGATTGGGTCACTAATTTATTAAAATTTCCCCTAGATCTGCATAAAATTATCAAAACAGGAACAGGAACAGTATCAGCAAAGAACTAAATTCTTCTACAGAGTTGTCACCAATATAAAATTTTTGCTATTATTCATTGTGCATTTCTAGTAAGTATTTCAATTAATTGGGGCAGTCAAAAAAGGTCTGATCATTTGAGTTCCTCAGATGAAGCTATCATTTGGAGAATGGGGTTTCCTCTTTTGGAATATCTACAGCAAATGCCTATCCGCAGAGAATGTCAGCTCCTAGGTTAGTGCTCCTCACAGTCATCAGAATGCAATAATTTCTGGAAATTAGAGGTGCTAATGTAGCTTTATTTTTCCCATTTATTGACTCTTGAGGAATGAATTCGGTGTGCTTAAACCTGCAATATATACTTTATTTATAACTATTTTGATTTTATTTCTCTGTTCCTGCTTTTCTGCCTTTTTTTTGTATTTTGAAAAAATAACCTGTTTTAGTATAGCAAGAAGCCTCCTTTCTTTTTCTCCCTTTGCTTTTCTTAATGCAGAAACATATCTGCTTTTAAAAAATCACACGAGTAACTAAAGAATATTTTAAATGTATTTTTTGTATATTGCACTATTTGATTCCAACCCACTGAGCGCCTTTCACAGAGCAGATTGTCGTCATGACTGTGTTTTGCCTTTTCACTGCAGTCTATCACTTGAAAGAGTGTCCCTCCCCCATTCCAGCTATGCTTGCAAGCCTTTTTTCTCTTTTCCACCTTGCTAGAGGCGTTATTAGGGCAGCTCACCTTTGACCAAACGGGCAGAGGAACATCCATCCTCTGGAGCCAGAACTGGCGCAGTCTGGTAGATCAGCTCTCAAACGCTCCTGAACTGTGACCTCCTCTTCTGTTCAAAGACTAAATACATAAACTGGGGTTTCCACCGGTGCCAGGCCTGGGAACCTGAGCTGCTCTCCCATCCCAGGTCTGGCAGCCAGCAGCACAATGGGCAGCTCACCATGCCAGCCGGCCAGCCTGAAAGAATCTCTTTATTCTCTCCTCCTCAACAAATTGCTCATTGTTTGGCCCACAGGCTGCTAGACCTTGTGAACTGTCCAAAACTATTGCTTTTCTGTTTAACTTTCTTCTCTTTCCCCTCTGCTTTTGCTTAAAAATAAAAATTAATTCCTACTCGCATGTCTTAGTAATCAAATTTTGAAACATGCCCACTTCTTTGAATTTTTTTGCAGAGTGTATCTGCTGCTTGGAAGCCTGTAGGAACCACAGAAATGATACAAGCCCTGCAGGTTTAGTCTCTTTAGAAAGAAGTCTGTGGAAATGTGAAGTGTTACTAGGATGAAGTGCTCTATATTACTGAGAGAAAAATGGAGACAAAAACTTCAGAGCATTCCTAAGTTTCCAAAGATGTGTACCATTTTTCTGCTCTTGCTCTCACCTTCACCGTGGCTACAATGTGCTCGTTTTATAAAGAGTGAGTATAGGACAGGATAACTATTTGGGGTCATTGTGTTTTGGAGCTGTTCGGGAGGAGTTGTCCTCAGAGGAAGTTAAAGCACAGTGCCTAAGTTGATGTGTTATTTATCTCTCCAGGTATTTCTGGAAGCACCTTTTGTTTTCAGCAGAAGTTTCTGGGAATCGTTGTGCAAGCTGGCACCAGGCAGAGCACTGGCAAGATAAGGCTGATATTGAGAAATCCAGCCAGACCTACCCTGGGAAGAGATTCACAGGTGTGACCCCACCATCGAGAGAGAAATTGCTTCATAAACGAGGCCAAAACCAGCACAGGACCCAGGGCACCCCTGTTCTCCTTCCTCATCTCAGTAAACCTGTGCTGAGACCTGTTCTCGTATTCAGTGGGCAACCATCTCCCTGTTTGGAGAGAGGAACTAGGAGAGGAACATCCTGGGGAACAGCAAGATTGGTTCTGATCACTTGGAGAGTGCTAATTATGATCAATTTAAAGACTCGTGCAGTTCTTAACCATTTTTTGCACACATTTTTTGGGAAAGTTAAGAGAAGTGCACGGCTTTCTGGAGCCATACATGATCTAAGAATCACACAAATTTATTAAAAGTGCTTATGTGTGTGTGTGTATGTGTGTATATATATATATATAATTTAATACTCTTTCAAGTATAAGAATGGCAGCACAAGAGTAGAAGAATTGCAAAACTAAAACGTCCACATTAAACTGATGTATGGTAGGTAGCAGATGATATATACACTGCCTTATTGTTCAGTTGTGGCTCAGGAAGCCAAATGCATAATTTAAGATATATGTATAGTCTAAGGGTCAAACGCTGTCAGTTACACGAGTGTAAATCAAGAGCAATTGCTCCGAAGTGACTGAAGTTGCAGAACCCTGGATTTACACAAGTGTTGCTGAAAGCAGAATTTGAGTCAATACGTGTCATCAATGCAGCTGAGTTAGTGGCACTGAGGGAATTTTATGATATGCATGCACCTAAATCCTTCACTTCTTTTTTTTTTTTTTTCATATTTTATACTATTAAATTTTATGTTTCAAATTTTGTCTCTGTTTTTAAAGGAGTAAGGGACTCAAATCTTGATTCTGTAAGTGAAATGTCCACTTCCCTCATTTGGTAAATTTTCTCAGCCTCACTTCTTAGCAGTGGGATAAACATTTCATGGAAAGATTATTTCCCTGACTTACATTTAGGGCCAGTCTCGGTTTCTATAAATGCAGAATTCTGAAGCCCAGCAGAGGCTGCTAGGCTGGCTGCATGCAGAAATGCATCCTTGCCATTCACTCCATTCCTGAGCAGCTGCACAGGCTGCTGCAACATTTCCTGGACAAGTAGAAAGCAGGACCTGGATGCAGCAGGAAGAATTGTGGACCTGGCTGGAGTCATGGGCATGGACAGCTGGCAGCTAAAGGGAAAATCAGCCATTGTAAAAGATCACAGGACAATTTTCTTCACTGATGCTTCCTGAATTTTTTATTGAGAGGTTCAAGAAAAAGAAAAAAAAAAAAAGGCTTTGCATGGGACACTGATTGCAAGGTACAGTGCAAAACAAAGAGGTATAAAAACTCCTGATCTGCTGGGGAGCCAGCAGAGTACCTGTCAGATACACCTGGTCTTCAATGACCTTGTTTTGCATGGAGAAAGAATATATGATTTTCTGGGCTGAAAGGAGGTTTTTAATTCTGAAAGAAGGTTATATGTTAAATATATGGTAGCAGTCTATTCAATAATAGAAGTCAAGTCCCTTACTTGGGAAGGGAGAATCTGGTATTCTATCACATAAAATAATGTCATTATTTCTCTAACATACTTTTAAATCAAATGTGTTATTTTAAATCACTTTTTATTATATTCTTGAATACCTAGAAAGATTAAAAAGCTCAAAAGTAGATTCCCCAGTATTCACATAATCAAAAATGGCTGAATTAATCTGAGACATACTTACAAAAAAAATAATAGCCATTTCAGATTACAATGATCAACTGTGGGGGCTTGCCACTTCAAAAGGAACAGAACAAACCTCCATGTGTGCTCAACACACACACACACACTCCCTTATCCAGTTAGAACAATACGTAGGTATAGATTTGGCAGGATTGTTTGATCCCAAAAGGATTCGTATGAGAAAAACTTCTCTTTCAGAGAAATGGTCTCTCTAGAGACTGATAGTGATGATACAATAGGCTGGAGTTGCTATTATTAAAAAAAAAATTACTACTTTTTCTTACTATGTTTCTTTTTTTCCCAGTGGGATTCTGATTCCAGACACTCAACTAGCCTGATATCCACTGGGAAAGTGATGACACCATAAATTATTTAAAGGTTTGAAAACCACAAGAACTACTGTATATAACCAGATTGGATTGACTTTTTAACTCTTTTGATTAATAATACATAAAGCCTTAGATACGTGAATTGGTCGAGTGCTAACCTGTTAACAAAAGGAGTAGAAGGGATGAATTCTAACATTTCTCATAAGTTATTCTACTTAACACATTGGCCAAACAAAACAAACAAATGGAGTGCTCTGCCTTAGTCTTATACCTTTAATGCATCATCAATATTTGATGAATACCTAATGTCTCTGTATATCTGGACAAAGATGATAATTTCATCACCTGGCTTCCCAATTTCAAATTTCCCAAATGCTTTCTCCTACATTCATCAAAACACACAAGTAGAAAGTAGATGCAATTTCAATAGCCTGGTTTGGTTTTTGCTTTTGTATTGTTGGGGGATTTTTGACTTTCATTTTAACATTGCTAACTACGTACAAGGGAAAAAAACACATTTCAATCTTCTGCAAGAAATCCGGGCTAGAATTTCTAAGTTGATGACTTTTTGTCCTCAGCAGCAGGATGAGAGTAGGTATGTGTGCTGCTTCAGAAAGGTTTCATGTTCTACCCTTCTGCTGCTGGCTCTGGTTTAATTATTCCCCAGGTTCATAAGTTTTGGTCTCTTTCGTGCTGTTTTGGGTGGAGCTCAGAGAAAAGTGTTGTTCTTTCCTCTTCAAGTGCAGATGAGGGTGTGTGGGACAGCCTTTCTGAGCAGCAAGAAAACTCTGCAGCAGACAGCCCGAGTTTCTTCCAGGTTCCCTCAGGAGGCAGAGTATGCAGGGTGACTTCAGCAGGATATGTTACTTTACAATAATAAGTGCTGTGTTTTCTGGGCAACAGACAGGTGTTTTTCCTCTGGATTCCTTTCTATTACCCCATCTGAAGCTTGGCTCCCTTAGACGTAGGAAAAATAAGAAATGCATCTTTATTTTTTTCTATTTTTTCATCCTTGCATAATAATTCTTCAACCACGTAAGTCAACTCTCAATTTCCTTCTGCAACAGGCACTGAATTGCCCTCAAATGCAGTGTCCAGACACAGAAACTCTGATCAATTCCTTTTGCCTCCTGACCTGCCCACAGAGCCATCCTTTCTTGGTCCCCTTAAGGACACGTGTGGCTTCCCATGTCCCCTTTTCACATATGAGGTTTTTTTGAACCTGAAAAGGGCCTAAATTTCAGATTTTTACTTGTCAGAGACTTGCAAACTTTCTGGGTCTTATTTTGGTTTTTGAAGGCAGAGTCAAGAGAGAAGCATGTTTTGAGGGAAGTGTTCTTTTTGGAAAATACTTTTCAGTTTCAATTTTATCCTTCTTTGAAAATTTCTGCACTAGCAGGCTAAGGGCAATCCATCCTCTGTCCTGGACCAAAAAAGGGTACCTAACCTTTTAATATGTTAAGATTTATGTGAGTGCATAAAGGAATAAAACATTTCAAATCAAAGGCAGACCCTAAGATTTTTTTCAGTCCATTTTCCTTGATTTGATCAACTATTCTGGTGTGAATTTCAATTGATGCCATAAGTGGAATTCAACTGAATTTATTATAATATGAGCAAAATCAGAATTGCACCCCAGCTCTGAGAAGGAAACGAGGTTCAGTCTCAGTAAAATACAACTGCAGAAAATTTTCGCAGCCCACAAATTATACCTGAATTAGATCTCATGTATGATACCACTAATAAATGTAAATTATTTATCAACATTTATTAAACCTTCACGGTTCCCATCACCTGACTTTCATATAGACAATTACTATGTGGAATCTGTTGGCATATTCTGTTTCCCTTTCTCACTTTAAATATCACCCAATTAGTTCATAGCTCCCCAAAATATAATGGAAGTATATTCATATTCTATTAAAAATAACAAGAATCTCACTTATAGTTAACTTATATCTGCACCTTCTTTTTCCTTGTCCCTGCCACAGCAATAGCAGTGTGGGCACATTAGTTTGTCATGGTTGTGCACACCACTCCAACAATCCATTCCCATTCCAAAATAAAATTCTAGCTCCAGTGTTCTTTTTGCACATTTTCTTACGGCCTTTTAAGACCTAACCAGGGGACTGAGACCAGCATATGGCTTAACTAGAATAGCAAGTATCTTCCCCATAGTATCTTTCAACTGTCATTAAAAAAAAAAAAAAGAAATCCACATTTGTTTTCTTTTCCATCTGGGATTATGTGACAAAATGATCTCCTGCATCTAATCAATTATTTTTCTTCTGTATCTTTTGCATTTTCCTGCAGAACTATTTGCAAGTGTTACAGGAAGATCCTTCAGAGATAATCTGGTGATTATTACAAATTCAACCTTGGATGCTGTAGGCATTAAAAGATGAAAATTGCCTGAAGTCCACTGTTGTACAACAAATCTGTACCTCTGGACTCCTGTCCTGAGGTGAAAATGCAAACCAGAGAGATATTTAGAATCATTTTGACAGTTCATAAAATTAAGCAGGGATTAGGGATTCTCTCAGAAATAAATAAATAAAAAATATAATGCCACAGGGCCCAAACAGCGTTAATCACATCTCATTGCAACAGGTATTACTGCAACCCATTTTTGGGGGAAAAAAAGGAGTTATATATTTATTTCTGGCAGGTATTTAGCACTGATGACGCTAATTTCAAAATCTGAGCTGGTTCAGTTTAATACAAATATGTATGTCACACACACATACATGATTAATGTTTAAACTACCCATTCCCTTTAAGTTTATGCAGTTATAGGTTCCTATAAAAACGTTGTTTATTTGTGTATTCTATTTTCTTCTCAATTTTATGGATTAGCCCTGGTAATACAAACACTTGAACATATGCTTAACTTTACATAATGAGAATGTCTTGCTGATTTTAGGATAACTCTCGATCTACATGAATTTAAGCAAAACTCCAAGAGTCTACTGGGAATGTAATCCGTGGTGCCAGTGGTTTGAAACACACATTTAATAAGAAAAGAATTGAGATGGCTGCAGCAGACACAGATGCCTTTGGTTCCTGCTGCGCTGATGGCAGGTGAGCAAAACACGAATGAAATGAATTTGTAACCAAAAACGGAGCAGCTGCACATCAACACATTTGGGGTGAGCGTGGAGTTTTACAGTAACCCTCCCAAAATTCCCCACCCACTTCACAGGCGTTTTAGTACAGTTAAAAATATTTCCTTTTCTTTTTCAAAACCAAAAGGCAACATTGAGGTACCAACAGTGCAGGTCTGCTTACAAGAGTGCATATACTTTCCTTTCTGGATGAAAAAAACTTTATTATAATGCATTTGCACAGAGTTTATAATCAAATTTTCACTCCATTAGATTAGTTTCATGTTTCAATATATTTGGAAAATATTCAAGTTAATTTAGCATTTTCTAACAAATTAAAAGTCCAAAATAGAACCAACTGCATTGTATTAAAAAAAAAAAAAATTGAAAGCACGGGAATATTTTCAAATTTGACTATATGTTCAAATTTTTGTTACTGAGTTTAAGCACTGAATTTTAAACATTTTTTTTTTATTATGTAAATACTTCTTTGTAATAGATGTTAACAAATTTTTCAATTCAAAATAGAAAAAAATAATTATTCTTTACATAGTACAGTTTAGGCATTTGAATTATAATTAACTTCCTTCCTTAAAAATTTCTTCTGAAAATTATTTTTCATCCCACTTTACTCCAGAATGCTGACTGGAGCTAGAATAATACATCACACAAATGTTGATTTAAATATTTAAACAAATTCACTTACTTTGGATTTACATCCCCTTTGGGCTCTACTTTCCATGAACACTCTGATAAATAAACTTACTGTAAGGAGGATCTGCTGGGATGACAAATTATAAACAAAAATTGAAGAATACTTGTGGGATATGAATTTTTGAATTCTAATCATCAATTGTTGCACTGGCAATTAAAGCTGACTGGAGGACAATAATTCCATGCTACATTAATTTTCAAGACTTCACGTCTTCGTGTCTAGTTTCGTGTGGTTTGCTTATGTTTCTTTTCCAGTTGGAAATGGTGAAAATGCCCACACATGCGAGTGAATGTCTGTGTAACACAGCCAGAAAAACTAACAGACCCAGACAGAAGCCTTTTCTCGACCTGAATCACAAATTACTCATTTTCACCGCTGATTTGTAGCTGTGATTACTCAGAGTTAGCTGGAGGAGGAACACAATCCTGTGCTTTCGGTGTCCAAGGCCACTGTTAAACAACAGGGCTGTCAGCAAAACCAAAAAGTCTACTCTGCTGCTTCTCGTTCTCCAGAATAATTCCACTCAGGCCAATTACAAACGCAGCTTTCAGAGTGAAAGGCATGAGATAAACTCCTGACCACCATGGGGACAGGCTGGTCTCTTTTTCCAGGCAACAGCTGACAGAACAAGAGGACACAGCCTTAAGTTGTGCCAAGGAAAAGAAAGGTTGGATATTGGAAAAAAAGTTTTTTACATAAAGAGTGATAAAATATTGGAATGGTCTACCCGGGGAGGTGGTGGAATTAAAAAGAGATTGGATGTGGCACTCGGTGCCATGGTTTAGTTTAGTTGAGGTGTTGGGACATGGGTTGGACTCGATGGTCTTGAAGGTCTCTTCCAACCTGGTGATTCTGTGATTCTGTGAGCACCAGTCCCGAGGCGAGGCTGGGTCCCTGCCCCTCTCAGGTTTGCAGGGAAATCCTGCAGTGGGATTCACCCTGAACACTTTGCCGGGGCACTGGACATCCCTGGACATCCCTGTGGACATCCCTCACCCAGGAGCAATCCTGGGGCTTGGTCCATCATCCTCGAGGGCCAGACCTGGTTGTTGGTGTTGCAATATTGCTTTGCTCTGGAAGAAAGGGCTTGAGAGAAGATAGAGGAGCTAAACGCGGTTGTTGGTGTTGGAATATTGCTTTGCTCTGGAAGAAAGGGCTTGAGAGGAGATAGAGGAGCTAAAGTCCCCAGGGAAGGAGACTGGTCTGAGCTCTCAGCCCGCTCCCTCCCCTTGCAGGAGCTTGCACACAGCAGCCTCAGAGCTGACAAGCTTTGAGGACAGACAAAGCAGGAGAAGTTTCACCCCTTCTCCCCGCAGTTTCCTCTGTCTGGGCTGGGTTCCCAGAACAAAGAGCCTTTTCACCGTAGCTGTGAGATGCTACACGGTGATGCAAATGCTGCTGCTGTTTGTCCCTCGCTGCACAGCCCCGTCCGAATCATGATCGTGCCACTCAAGTTTCAATCCAACCAACATGAACTCTCAGTTTCATGGGGCAATTCGTGTATCTCTGCAACCTGATTCATGCAACACCCCGTAAATGCAATATAAAGATCATGTTGGCAAACGGGCTTTTCTTTAAAGGAATTAACGGGGTGTAGATTTGTGCATGTGTCAGTGTCAGATTTTTTTTGGTGTCCCTATTTGTAAGGAGAGCCTTAAAAAAGGCTTCCTTTTGGATTTTATCTCTGGTTGGACAAGCAGCCGTAGTGCCCTAGGTAAGCAGACCCTCACTTTTGCCAAAGCAGCTGGCACATGTCTAAGTAATTTTAGCCAGAAATTACATCAATAGCAAGTTCTTCTCCTTATAGACAGTTGGAAAGTGAGCTTTGATTTATTTTTATTTTTGTCCTCGGGATAATGGTTTCTTACTTACTTATGTCAATGGTCAATAGCATAACAAATCCTTCACCATGAGAATGTGTGGATCACTTTTCAGCAGACCCTGGCCTTTTGAGGTGAAATGATATACTGCCTCTTAGTTTCAAATTGACATCTCTCCTGGTTGCCAAGGCAAGTTAATTTGCAAATCAGCATTTTGCATGAAGCTTTTAAGCCAATCCAGCTCGGCAATGGCTGCCATTGCTGTGCAATTAGTGTCTAAAGCACTTAAAATTACATTATTTAAAAATAAAAAAAAATCCAGAAAGATCAGTGATTTTGTTCTGTGCATGGCCAGAGACTCTGTTGCTGAATGAACAGCAGATCTGGACTTAGAAAATTACAGCAAGGCTCCAATCTGATTGGAAAGGAATGAAGAATGAGCACGTAATGACACTGGCAGACTTGAAGTGAGAAATGTTAGTTTCAGTGTTCTTCAGAAAAAGAAAATACACACCCCCTCATAATTAATTCACAAACTGCCTGACTTAGATACCACAGAACAGTAGCAAGTGACAGTTAGAGGAGGAGAAGGTAGTCACAGCAATTGGATTTACATTCAAGACAGGTTTTTTTGAGCACAGAAGTGAACCTGAAAATGGCCTAATTTTCAGATTTTTACTTGTCAAAGACTTGCAAACTTTCTGGGTCTTATTTTGGTTTTTGAAGGCAGAGTCAAGAGAGAAGCATGTTTTGAGGGAAGTGTTCTTTTTGGAAAATACTTTCCAGTTTCAATTCCATCCATCTTTGAAAATGTCTTTGTTTTTTTTTTTTTGGACCTCTGGCTTGAAATATTAGATACTGATGAAAAAAAAAAAGGATGTAAAAAAAGAAAATAGGGGATATTTTAGAAGATAATCTGTTTATAAGAGAGGCAGGTGTCTGAAGAGAAAAAAAAACTTAAAAAAAAAAAAGTACCACAAAGTTTGTAATGGACTAAATGTATTACACCTATTTTGATTTCTTTACACTGGCTTTTTAAAACCTTATTTAAAATTTTCCATCCTTTTGTGTCTATTTGATTTTTTTTTGATGTCAGCACAGATGTGGCTTTATATTCAACTTCACTTAGCACTAAATATCTATCAGATATATACTACAAAGATTACAGGCTGTTCATTCAAGTGACAGGACTCACACGATTATAAAAACCATCCAGTACCTCAGCTTTCCGTGAGTCTGAGGGCCTTTCCAGCACTCACTTGCATAATGAGAAATCTCCCATGAGCACTGGCTGTGTGGAGCCTCTGCAGCAGAATCCAGGGGAAAATTCCCCTTCCATTGTTTTATTTGCTCTTGACACATTTTCACGAGCTGAGGTAGGGGGAGAACTTGCATCACAAGTGTCACAAGCATCTGCCCACTTCTCCTCCAGCACACGGCTGGTGGCTTTACACTGGGGTATCAAGCAGAGCATCTGACCCTCTGGATCTCCACAGACTAACACGCTCTGGATAAATCCTACATTTACCTGTGGGTTTGGGCTCTGCCCATTCTCTCTTTGCAGTTTTTTTTTTTTTTTAATTTTTGTTGGATTTTTTTGGGGTTTTTTTTTAATGTAGAATTCTTCATCAAACTAAATCCATAGCCCAAGTGAGACGTAGAACATCACGAAGAGCAGCTTGGATCATCTCCAGGAAAGCCAGTTAGAATAAACACTGTAAAAAAAGGGTAGAAATCGAAGCAAACTGGGGCCAGGCTGCTTTCCACGTGGACGTTTTCCCTGTCACACCATTCCGGCTGTGCTGGCTGGCAAAAGGCAGGTCTGACACCGCTGTGAGTCCGTGGGTGCTGGGTGTTGATGTCACACGAGGCACAGGGTTGGCAAGTCCGGGGTGCGTGGGAAATAACCTGCCCCATCTCTGGGGGCTGGCAGCGTGCAGACCTCAGGACAGGCTGCAAAGGTGCTGCTGCTGCCTTCAAAAGCGTAAATCAAAGTGCCACCAGAAAGTGCTGACAAAATTCAGCAACCGTGATTGAACAGAGAACAAAAGCTGTTTTGCATAAATAGTTATTTCCTATTCAGACCGCCTAATATTTAATTTATACCCTTATTTGTCTTTTATGAAATTGCTTTAATTCTGAATGGGCAGTGGGTTTATAAAGCAATTAACAGGACAATCATAAGGGTCTTTAGTAATGTATGTAGTTCCAGAACTAAGATTCTTTAAGAAGTATTGGATTTGATACCATTAAGAAAATCTTATATTTTATCAGAAGAATGCAAGGGATTGTTGAATAGCAGCTGATTTGTATTGATCCATATATTTCATAAGTAATATCTAAAAAGACCAAAAATAAAACGAGGTTTTTTGTAACAGCTCCTTTAAATTCTGTCAGGTAGAATTTCTTTCATTCACTAACAAGGAATGGTGTCTTTTCGTGTTTTGCAACTCAACAATTCTTGTGATTGGCATTAGTGTGGATGTAACTTAAAGGTATGAATCTAAATTCCAAACTCTGAAAACTTCAATCCAGACCTTGGCAGTGTGATTTGATCCTGTTTATTTTTATTATTCAAAAACCTGAGAGAAGAATGGATTTTAGTCTGGACCTGGATTTTATGGATTAGTGTGTATATGTATCTACTTTGCTCTAGAGAAACAGATGAGGCTTATTTAGTATTTGTGAGAGTGCTTAAATATTCTTTCAATCCGGAGCCCACATTTATCTCTCACAGATAACACCTTTATCTTCATGGAGGGAATAATCTGAGGAGACCTTTCCTCACCGGTAGTCTGACCAAAGTTACCCAGACGACTACAACTTCTACATGAAAATGAGAAATAATGAGGCACAAACACCAGTCTGCTGAGTGAAATTTAACGGAATAAGTTGGTGTGAGCCTAATTCTCCTTTTTGTTGATCAATTTTTTTTCCCTGTGCAGTAAAGAGGGAGGACTATTGCCATTTGACCACTTTCTCTACTCATCAGATCAAATCACCTGAGAGAGGAAGTTGAGAGCTGCCACTCTACAATAAATGAATGAGTTTCTGCAAACAATGTCACCACCTCAAACAGGCAGAGCTGGTGGTCTTCAAAGGTGATTATTTGCATTTCTAGGCTAGGTGGTGACACCCTGAATCCAAATCTGCCTGACCTTTCTCAAGTCTCCCTAAAGTTTACAAAGTATAATATGATCCATCCTGACAAAATAGCAAGGGAAAACACTGAGAAACTTCTTAGGAAGAGAAAAGTGTTCTTTGTGGGTCAAGGATGTGGCGTCCCGGTGTAATCACAGACAAACCAGAAATCAATACAACACGCAGCTCTTGCAGGACGAAAGGATAATTGTCTCACAATTAGCGAGACAACATGTACCTCTTCAATGCTGGGCACTTTTGTTTCTTGTCCCATTGTACGTGCATGCTTTTCAGTTCACTGAAAACAAAATTACTCTCCCGAGTTACTCTGGATGTGATTTTAGCAGCGTTCCCGATTTCCCCTGCTCTGTGGCTGGGGTTTGAGTGGCAGCGAGGGAGGTGCCAGTGGGTGCTGTGGAAGAGAGGCGTGCCAGGGGCCAGGAAAATGGGAGAGAAGAGTGCCAGGTGTCAGGAAAATGGGAGAGAGGCGTGCCATGGGCCAGGAAAATGGGAGAGAGGAGTGCCATGGGCCAGGAAAATGGAAGAGAGGAGCACCATGGGCCAGGAAAATGGGAGAGAGGAGTGCCATGGGCCAGGAAAATGGAAGAGAGGAGTGCCATGGGCCAGCACACCGGGTAAAACAACATTCCCCTGGGAGCAACAGTGCTCACAACTGCAGCAGCCCCAGCTGCTTGTGCAAGAAGGGGAAGAGCCCCCTCCTGACCTCTTCTGACCAGACGTTTTGGAAATGAGCCTGTTTTTAGCAGATATAATCGCTGTCAGCTTATCAAAAGTGTAATAAGTATTAGCAAAGGAGACTCTTTTGTTGTAACCTGGTAGTAAAATGCAAGAGAAGAAATTAGGGATATGGAAGAGATTAGGTTTGAGTGCATGGGACCATATTCAAAACTAGTTTAAGAAAAATTTCAAGATACTCTGCTCTGTATAATAGGTATGATATGACTGGTTTAGACATGAATGCCGGAAAAAAAAATCATTTTCATAAGCCTATGCCAAAAATGTTCAGGAATCTGTACAGACTAGACATAAGAAAGAAGCACGACAGCTAACGTAGAAACTCATGCTGCAGTGAAAACAACTGAGTTACAGATTTTGAGGCTCATTTGGAAACCCTAAACCTTCTGCTTTGAGCTGTGGAAGGAGGGAACCCATATTCCACACATGAGAGGAAACTCTGTTCGTGTTCTTTTAATACCATCCCTTCAAATTGCTGAAGTGGAAAAGAAACATTTATAAAAAGCATTTCTAAAAGAACAAATATTCTGCTTTCCTTCCTTCTCTTACCCCTAATTTATAACTCACCAAGAGCTCACCAATTTTCTTAAACATTTTTTTTAAACAAATACCTCTTCCCAGGATAAATATGTGAAAGCAATCTTTTACATTATCATTTTAAAGAGCTGGGATTTCATTCTGTTTCCAATGTCCCAAAGGGGTAAACACCTTTTTTTTTCCTTTCTTTTGAGAATCAGTGGAATTACAAGGAGCTTGCACTCCAAGAAGTGAGAACAGAATGGGGTGCTAAGGGGTTTTGATGGCTAAAGCTTCTGGATTTCTGAAGCACTTAGTCAGGCTTTTTCCTTCACAATTGTAAACAATAGCTTGCTGATAACCAAGATGCAAATCACCAGAATGCTGTGCTTAAAATTAGAATTTCTTTTTCTTACTGTGATGGTCTTGTTGAGCAATAAGGCTTTTTACACAAAATAGAAACCCTTCAGTAATAATAATATTTATTAATAGTGGCCATAAAGTAAAGGTTTTAATTTTAAATTAAACTTTGTTCAGCATTATGGTTTTGCATTTGCTTTTTCTAACCAGATAAGAAAGACAGATTTAATTTCATTTTTTTTCATCTGTGTTATTTGAAGGAAGCATTTCTTCTCCAGCATAGCTTTTGCAGTGTTCAGTGCCTATCTGTGCATACAAAGCATCCCATATGGCTGAAGCAGGCTGGAGGGGTTGCTACTAACCATATTTTAAAAAGCAGATGTTACTAATCTTCTAAATATTGCTCCCAAATGATGTCACTTGTGACTGACAATGGTTGGGGCTCATCAATCCCTTCCAATGTCCTTCTGCATGTAACATGTACAGCAAATTTCGAGCAGAAAGCACGGCTCGGAGAGGGCAGAGCACTCCATTGCAGAAAGTCATTAAGCAGAAAGTCACTTCCTACAGGGAGAAGTATCTATATACTACAGGCAAGAAGGAAAAGAAGTTTGCCTGAAAATAGGAAAAGAAGTTTGATTGAAAATAGGGAAAGAAGTTTGATTGAAAATAGGCCAGTCAGGTAAACTTCCAGGACAGCCATCTCAGAGCCAGGCTGTCTGTGACAAGCCGAGGGTTTCAGCTCAAAGCCCTGTCTGTGCCATGCAGAACACAAAAGCAACTTTCTTTTACATTTACAAAAGGCTTCTCTGCAGGTTTGCACAGGAATGTAGGTGCTTCTGCATGCAAAGTCAGTGTCAGTTCCAAAGTCGGTTTTCAGTCAATGGCACTTGGAGTAGCGAGTAAACAAAAACAAAGGGTAGCACTGAACATTTTGACCACAAATGGCACAGAAATGAAATATTTGCTAGTAGTAAACCTGAAATAAATTTGAGAGCATTGCATAAGAAAGGTTTAATTTTTTATAGCAAAAATATAATGTTTTTTTTTCATTATCCCTATAAATCCCTGTTGTTACAAACCCCAGAGAGTAGCCACTAGTTCAGATGTGAGCTTGTGCCTTTTCTGAATTTCTACAAAGTTACACCCAGAAAAATTTGGGTTATATTTTCATGAAGAAACAATTAATATACGAGTGGTTTATAGATATGATGGATCCCAAGTTCGATTCTCTGTGTTCCCTTGCAAGGCTCTCTGTAAGTCTTTCCCATCCAATTTCTTCTGTTACCATCCCAATACTCTTCCTTACAGGTATTGTGCTTTGCCCACTCTGCCTCCTTCCACAACACTTCATGAAGATATTTGCACTATTAACATTCTGCAAAAATGATTCTCAGATATTAAGAATTATGTCCACACTTTGGGAAGGGTTAAATAAGATCACTTGCCTTAACATTATGGCATAAAACTTTATATACTAGTCTGTGTTTTCCTTTTTATTTTTTGATTATTTTTAACTTCTTGATCAAAGGTTTCCTTACCTGTTTAGTTACAAGGACTGCATGAAGTCCTGATTCCCTGAAAATACGAGGATAGAAAAGCTTCTTCATTCCTAACTCTAGAGAACCTTTTGGCTAAAATGTGATCTAAAAGCTCCATTACAGCAACTTTTTCACGTACAAGCAATTAGTACCTCTCTCTTAGTTGTTTTTTTTTTATGCACATCTGTTTTTTCACAGCCAAGGACACAAACTCTTACAAAGGAACGTGACAAAGACATTTCACTCTCCTGTACCCTTTCATTGTACAAACAAGATGTTTTGTTTGGAGGCAGCTGTCTGGTTCTACAATTGAGGTTGCACTATTTTATATTTATATTTTTTAGATATCAAATAAAGAGCAGTTGTTATGCCTATATTTTTCAATAAGGTCTAATCTCATTTGTAGGAATGTAATGCAATTCTCTGCTCCACACCTACCTTGCAAATTTGTATTTTTGCTTTTCATAACACATATGAAACATATTTACACTTTGCTTAGTCTCAGCTTGTTGTCAGCATGGATTTCAACCACTCCAAGCAGAAAACGAAGAGAAGTTGGGAAAACTTGTGTGACTGGCAACAGGCACACGTGGCTGAACCTCAGCATTTTGGTTTGTCATTTACTGGTCAGACACTTCAGTGCGCTGCCATCGCAGACCTACGAGACACATTATCAGGGAATGAACGCCAGATCTCCTCCAGCAACTGCTCGGTGCCGATGCCAAGTACTGCTGGGTGGGTACCTTTTTGTGCTGTCACCGCCTTCAGCCTCCAGGGTGTTGCGTGAAAGGATCACTGGATGTTAATGAATAACAAAATGTGTCATTTCCCCTTAGAATTTATCTATCTATCATATACGGCGAAAAAGACATGTTTGTTTTCTTCTGCCTGTATTTACATGTGTGTCAAAATACGCACTGTTAAACCTGGCCACATGCTTAGGCAGTATGGTGTCTTGTTAGTCTTTTTTTCCTGATTACTGTTGCACACCATCACACATCCCATTTCAGTGAGTACCCCAGCGAAAGGAATTTGGACACAAAAATCTGTTTCTTCCTGCTTAGAGTAGCACCTTGTGTTTAAAACTACGCTTTCCACAGGCAATGAAAAGCTCTGAAGCCATTTAAGTATATTGCCATTCATACATCAACAACATATGATAGAAAATAAAAACATGAGAATGATCATTAGAGAGCCAAACCACAGCTGAATAAATAATATGAAAAAGCAATTTGTGACTACCTTGTAAAATAGGTATTAATGGTTGTCATTATCAAATTCCGTTAATGACGTACTGCTGTTGCCCAATTTATATATTGAAATAAAGAGTTCAGATCTGTAGTTGATTTTCAAATAGTTTTGGGAGGAAACACATTCATTTTGGACACAGGCCAAAGCAACTCATGAAGGTCAATCAAACCATCCACATGCCAGTATCAGGCCATTGAAATCTGCACAAAACCATGGTGAGGCACTTTCTGGTCAGCTAAAAAAATAAGTGTAAAAGGTATAGTATGGAAAATAGGAATTGGAAGATGCTGTTATTATAAATACTTGTTCAGTTCTTCTCAAAGCCTTCCTGACTTGCAGGTTTTGTTTTTTAAGTGTTTGCCCATAGGTTTCCCTCAAGTAGACCATGTTCAGAATATCAGGGCATGATAAACCAACCTAAATAGATATTCCAGTGCCACTTCTAATATTGTTTTACAGCTGTAAAAAAAATCAGTGTAACTCCTAAATATGGGAAGAAAAGTTGCAGGTATTAAATTGCACTGCATACAAGTAATTTTTTTAGACAATCTAGCAATTGGAAAATATTATTTTTAATTTTCTTTTCAAATTCTAAAGGCTTTATGCGATACCAATATTTTCACAGGCAATATGTGCTGATTCCTAGAGAAAAATATGTGGGTTTGTGTGCGTGCACAGTTTTAACGAAAACTCAATTCACTGTGGGTCTTAATTGTGTTTTTCAGCAAACTGATTTAAAGTTCCCTGGGGCACACATACTGTAGGATTGTGACATATCACACCAGGTTAAGTCAAATTCAAAATGTTATGTGATATGACAGCGTGTAAAACACATGATTAACGCACCCATTGGGAAACTTGGCTTTATGAAAAATGGTGCAACAGGGAAACTTGGAGCACTCTCTGGTAAATTGTCC
The DNA here is from genome assembly GCA_013397915.1 of Daphoenositta chrysoptera. NCBI lineage: Eukaryota > Metazoa > Chordata > Aves > Passeriformes > Daphoenositta > Daphoenositta chrysoptera. The sequence continues at coordinate 721,258 of VZRO01007454.1, read as the reverse complement.
TTTTAAAAAAATAATAATTAAAAAGAAAAAGGACTCAAAAGTGTAGTATTACGTTAGCTTCTGGTTGATATCCACATCTTTCTCCTTTGGATAAAATGTCCCTGTCAAAGATCAACACATATTTGTGCTCAGTGCAAAAAGCAAGATGTTGTATTGTCGTGGAAAAGAATTGATTTTCTGGCAATTTAGAGTGTGACTGTGATGAAGTGCCTACAAAAGGTCCATAAACTATAATTTCCCTTCCTGAAATTATAGATGCACGCCACACCTTTTCTGCAAAGGATGTAAAGGTAAAATTTGCCAGTACAGGTCTCTTTTCTCCCCTGTGCAAGAGTTACCCTCCCTGGTGTGCGCATTTTCTGGGCAGAGAGCACCCAATGTACAGAGGTGTCATGGAACAGGGACACACCACAGAGATTTAATTTCATTTCACTCCTTCCTGCAGCTCTGCCAAAGTAGCTCCTAAAATTTCCTTCCTTTGTGATGTGCCAACCCCAGTGTGGTGCTGGGCAGTGCAACCATTGCCGCTGATGCACTTATTGAGAAACAACAGGTCTTTATATTTTTGACAGTGTTTTGTAGCAGCAAACTTTGGTGCTGTTTGGCAATTTTAAAAACTGACTTTTTATTGGAGACTTCGAATCCTTCCCCTGCTCTTCCCATCAGGTTTGAGTTGAATGGTTAACTTCAACTAAATTTGATAATGATAAAATTTCAAAAATATTGAGTTTCTCTAAGTCGTGTCAAAATAGGCAGCTGGCAGTGGACAGAGATTGTCTTTGCATCCTTTCTCAGAGAAAAGCTTAAATACTTCTCAAACCTTATTAGGACAAAAGAGCATCCACAGTGCCACTTACCTTCAGTGCTCGCCTGGACCGGAAAGCAAACCCAAAATTCTTGAAAATAACAATAACATTATAATAATAATAACATCTAATAATAATAACATTATAATAACATTATATAAATTAACATTAAATATAATAACAAAAATAAATAATAAATAAATAAATAATAAT
>VZRO01007454.1:668755-719045 GCA_013397915.1 Daphoenositta chrysoptera | reverse complement strand
TTATATTATATTATATTATATGTGTGTGTTTCTGTGTGTCTGTCCTCTTAATGGCCTGTTAGGTAGGAGCCTCAGATGATTTTGGGAGATGGACACTCACTGCTTGGCTGCTGCACCCTCACCCTATGGGATTTAACAGGGCTGAGGCCAGTTAGATTGTAGTGAAACATAACACAGTCCCAAAGAAAGGAATTAAAAAAAAAAAATAGAAAAAAACAACCCAACACCTATAGATCTTAATAAAAAGGGTTGTCTTGTTAAAACGTTTTCAAACCAACGTACACATTTTCAGCGTAACATTTTATCTCTGCTGTTTATTCCTTTGGGTTGGCTTCAAAACGCCATAGACAAGTTATCATTCTCTTCCCAGTTCTATTGGATTTTTCTGTGAGAGGCAGTTGAAGTGATTGAGCAGTAATAGAAATGGACATCTCCATTAAAGAATAAGTAACCATACAATTGTGCTGCCAGACCAAAGCAGTGCTCTTGTTGGCCTGATCCTTTCTCAAAACAAAATGGCACAAAAAGAAATTGTGGCCCAGTCTTACTGAGTAACTCTGAGTATTCCTGTTCTTTCCTAAGCCTGTGCTTTTGCTAATTTCATGAATTGTGGTTGGTGCTGAACAAACACAGTGAGAAAAGGCACCACAACCCAAAATAACTTGTTATTTGAAAGCGTAGCCCACCAAAATATAAGCAATGAATTGAGTAAAAACATGAATAAGAAATGCCTTTGATTTATTAGCACGACTGTGGAAATGGCAGGGCTCACATTTGTTTCTGGAGGTTTGCTCCAGTTTGAATGCACCGCTCCTTTCTCTGCGGGTCTGCCAGGAGCTCCAGCACGAACATGAAGGGAAAAAGGCTCACTACAGGATTTCAACAATTCCTTACATTATAGGGGCTTATTTCTGCCCATTAATCCCAGGCCTCTTTCAAATGAAGACATCAAATTATGCCAAGATACTGCTCAAGTTGTGATATTGACAGCTCTGAGCTGAGGAAAGAAAACACTACAAATTATTTCTTTTGGGACTGAGACACAAACTCTTTCTGTAAGCTTGCTCTCTTCCCTAGCTGTCCACTCGGTTTTCACAGCTCTGTGTGATAAACCATCACCTCAGCTGCTGAACTGGGGGGTCAACAATATCATTAAACACAGCTTTAAATACTGCTAACGAGAAAAAATTGCATTGAAGATAAAATCGGTGTCCAAGAAGCATAAGCTTTATATATAAGGGGTTGGGGGGCAGTTTGTTAGTTGGAAACCATGTTTTATAATGTTTTTGGATATCTGAGCAGTTTTTGTGGAAGACTGTGTTTCTCATAAAAACCTCCAAGACTCTCTTGGCAACCCAAGAGAGAAGACAAAAAACTCCAGGCCATGAAGCAAATGAAATCTTATTATTCCTTATTAAAAGCAAAAAGCAGGTCAGATACAATTCAAAAAGAATACTGATAGAATATATTTAAGCCATATTCACTGACGGAATATAGGGAAGGCATTTTCACATAACTGAGGGTTGCAAACATCAAAACAAGCAACCGGGTAAGTGAATCACCAAAAACCAGAGGAATTAACTGATCTAATGTGCAAATGATTTCAAAGTGAATAACTGGGCCTGTATCTCTGAAAGGAGCCTGGAAACCCTGCAGAGGTATACAGCCATACATGCCTGTAAAACACGGGCATGGAAATTCAGATCTGTATTCAAACTTGGCAAAACTGATAAATAATAGATTCTGTTAACTGAACCTAGGCTAGAGAAATAACCACCCTCATTACACACTCCTGAATTGAAGTTCTCCTTGCAAATTACAAAGCCTTGGCCCTGTCTGACTTTTCCTTGCCATGGGAGTTGATACCTCCACATCTCACCTTTAATTCTTTCTGTCTGTATTCAGTGTCATGTACTGTACCTCTTTATATTCATGTCAAAGAGGGACTGGAGGAAAAAATGGGGGAGAAACTTTGTTATCCACTTTCATTGTCCCACCTGAAATACTGGTTCAGCTAAACAAGAATAACAAAATATTCATACTAGGTGCTCAAAAATGAAACCTCCAAACTTTTTTTTTTTTTTTTTTTTTTTTAATTCTGATGCACAGCAAGCTCCTTATTTTAACCATTTTTAATCTGCTTCCATTTCCTATATAGCTGTTCTCTGCTCTACTGTATAGGAGATTTTTCTCAGTGATGTGTTTCATTTCTGTGCCCAAAACATTCCCCAAGGAGATTTCTAGTGAGTGTTGCTTCTTTCCAGACTTTTGAAGAGCCTGCCAGAGCCAAGACTTTGCTCTTGAGGGATAACACTCGGGAAAGGCTGGCCCATCTGAGGCGTTTGGCAAACCACAAGAGATCCCTCTTGCCCTCTCCCCTTCCCCAAAGCCTTCCAGTGCAGGGTCTCACAGCCCCTGCCCTGTCCCTCCTGTCTGCTGGCCCTTCCACAAGATTTTGGATCACCCCTGGCACCCTGAAGGCTTTCTTTGGTACCTAAACCTGGGATTAGAGCCAGGATAGTCCTGCCTGAGGTGAAGGATGCCCAGACAGCCTGAAGCCAGCCTGGCTAAGAGCTCCTGACCATCCACCAGGAGCAGTGTGACTCTGTGGCAAGCAGTGATATTTTTGTACATTTATGACACTCAATGGTGAACAGATTTTGGCTCTAGGACGTGGAGGGCCACAATGACCTAGTCAGCAGCAGCTCAGGTTTCAGCTCTGAGATATTGTGATGCTTATTGTCCTCTTCATGCGGGAGAAGAGAGATTAGGAGTGGTTTAATGAGGCTCCACTTTCGTTAAATTGTCCGGGAAAAGTGTATCCACTTTACATAGCAAAAAGCCTTTCGAGGTCATTCACAGTTCTAACCTGGACCTAAAATCGTTGCTGGGACCTTTGGCCCCCCTTGGCAATAGGATGAAGACAGCTGATAAAAAGGAACATAATTTCCCCCAAGAAACCAAACATTGTACCGAGTCCCTCTTTCCTTCAGCCTCTCCAGGGGCCTTTTCCTGTGTTCATTTCCATCTCTGGTTTATTAATGGAAAACTCCTTCTGTGGAATGGGTATCTGCATTGAACTCCTTCAAAATTATGAGACTTTGAATTTAACCTCCTGACCTATCCAGTGTGTCCCTCACCTGATGGAGAGGTGGAAAAAAAATTTAAAGGAGACATGGATCCCGTTTGCCCTGCTGGTGAGACAAAGTGCTTTGGCACACAAACTGAAAAAGTCTGTCACTTTCTTCTGGCCTTTGAAGAACAGTGGAGGTTTTGAAGCTGAATGGGTTTAAGGAATACTTAACAATGAAATATCATTTGCTAAAAGGAGAAGCCAACCAAAATGAAGTTGGTTTTCAAATGACACTTGTTACTATTTAGATAAACAAAGCATAAATTCGGGTAGATCTTCCATCAAGAAAAAAAATAAAATCATAGCCATTTGTAAACTGGTAGTTCACACATTTTTGGTGTCTTTTCTCATGAATTGATAATATGACATTCTTTGGAAATAGTGAAATAAAGGGCAGGATTTTTTAGGAGTAGAAAAAAGATCAGCATTTATTGCAGCAGATTTACAGCTAATTTTTGTAGCACTACTGACACATCCTATCAAATTTGTAGGTTTCCAAATATTATATTACTAGATTTTTGAATCTTATTAGTGGCTTTGCATTGTGTTATTAAATTTGTTGTTTTCTAATATGATATGAGAAATTGTTATGATATCAATCTTTCCAATAATATCTGCAATTTTAAATCCTTATATCATGCTCCTGTTGTATCACAACCAGTGCTAAGACATATGTACTATTTTTAGTATTGATTTTGTACTACAAAACCATCACGTTCCCATAGTATTCATTCATTTTAATTGCCCCTAAGACTGCACTAAGCTAGTAGGATGTTTATTTTGAAACGCAGAGGGCAGGGGAGGAATATTTTGTCAATTTACAGAGAGTTTATAAGACTGGAAATTCTGGAGTCATCACAAGAGCTCAGGGCAAAATCCTACTGCTATGCAGTGTGTTTGTTGAGGAGGGGCAGTGGAGGGGTGCTGGCAGCAGAACCAGTCCACTCGTGCAGAACTGGGAAGAACTGGGGAGAGAAGGTGCTCAGGGAAGGTACCCCAGGCTGTGGGTGCTGCTGGTCCCTGAGGTGCTGGGTGGAAGGGCAGAAGGTCCCAAAGGGGCAGAAGGTCCCAAAGGGGGGCAGCAGATCCCAAAGGAGGCAGCAGGACCCAAAGGGGGCAGCAGATCCCAAAGGGGGCAGCAGGACCTCTCTCCGCAGTCTGTGGGTCCCTGTCAGGACCCTGCTCCAGCACACTCCTCCCTCAGGGTCCCTGGTACCCCCTCCCAGATACCCCCTGCTCCACCAGGGGTGTCCTGGAGGGCTGCAGGGGAATCTCTGCACCCCATGGACCCCCACAATCTGCACCCTGGGCTGCAGGAGAAGCCCACTGCCGTGTCTGCAGCCCCTCCTCCCACTCCTTCTCCACCGACCTTGGCTGTTCCTCTCACATATTCTCTCTCACAATTACATCTGCCCAATAACTTTTTTTCTTTCTTCCTAAATCCATTATGACAGAGGTGTTACCCCCGTTTCTGACAAGCCCAGTCCTGGCCAGCAGCAGGTCCGTCCTGGAGCTGCTGGACATGGGGGAGCTTCTCACAAAGACACTCCTGGAGTCCCCTGCTGCCACCAACCTGGCCATGCAGACCCAATTGAACTGAATATTTGTGTTCTGGGGGGCCTTAGCTGAACTTTGACAAAAGGCTTTGGACTGAGTTTCTTTTCTTTCTGCACAAGTGTGGAAGATGCTCTGCTGTTCACATCTCACAGCACACTGCAGTGCAGAACCTGGTGAGGAACCCACAGTCTGCAAAGTGAGAGAACTCAGCACAAACCATGTCCTCATGAGAAGATAACACTTTACCCAGAAATTAATTTTTTAAAATTGCTAAATCACTTCAAACAGTTTCAAAATTTAATGGAAACAATATGATATGGCTCTTGATGTTGGCTTCTACAATTAGTGTGTTATTAATTAAACTCTCAAGTAATATAAGAACTTGACTGTTGGAACCTCTCTTTGTATTTAAAATACATGCAGACTCTGTCTCCAATTATAAATAGACCATAACTCTAAAGGCTTAAAACTGAAAATTAAATTATTCAGAAACAAATTGTTAAATTTATTCAGAAACAAATTGTTAAATTTAGCCTATTTTCCTGAGAAATGATCTTTGTGCATTTTAATTTTATTGCATATACTATATCCAACCATCCTTTTTCACCAGCATTTTCTTTTCTGCAGTGTCCATGTGCATCTCTCTCTGTTGACACACGTGCATGCACACACACATGCTTGCACACTCGAGTTAAATGCAGTTTCCTGAGCAATGATCTCTGCACGTGTCTAAACAGGGAGAAGTTTGAGATGGAATTATCTCCTTTTTGAAAAGCAGTTCCACGGAACTCTGATTATCCACGTGACATTGCAGGGGAGCTCCAATGCTCCTGCATTCATTGAATCACCAGAAAAATTTCTCCAGTCCCAATGGACTTTGCAGAAGGTTCATGGTTTGGCAACAAGAGATGTTTTTGTAACTTTTAGAAATCTGGGTGTTTTCTAGCAAGAATTAGCAGTTGTTATGGGAGTCACTGCTCCTTTGCCCACCTCCAGTAAAATCAATTTATGAAAGTGTTTTGCCATGCTTGCCCTCTACTAATGACCAGACTTAACATCTGTTCCCATCAGCGGAAAGGTTCCCATGGACTGAAAAATTTTTGGTTTAAGAACTCTGTTTAAAGACTTTACATTTTAAAGTCATTTGACAGTGACCTGGAATATCTGAATAAAAAGTGACCAAAGAGATTGAGGCTGTCCAGAAACAAGTGATACAGGATTATAAAGTTGGCAGTCTTTTTTGAGAACATTTCTTCAATCAGTTATAGAATTATGCTTAGCAAATCTATATAGAAAAATTTAATACAGAACATTTTGTTAGAAAAAGAGGTTTCAAGGCAAGTGACATTTTTTTTCCCCCAAAGTGACATGAACATGATTAGGTTTCCTGTAAAATGAGAAAACATTTAAATAAATTATTTTTAGACTTTAAGGCAGATGCTACTTAGTACTGATTGAAACATTCTGCATCATCCCAAATTTACAAGTTTGCATTTTGTTACAAAAACAATGAACAAATGAAAAGCAATAGAACATTTTAACCAATGCCATATTATAATCTGTCAGCAGATTATGCATGACTATTTTTGGCATGTGTTGATATAATATAACAAACTACAAAATTAAAAAAATGTCTTTAAAAAAAAAGTTTCTAAAAGGGCTTTTTTTTTTTTTTTCTTTTTTAAGAATAGGAATAAAATTTAAAATACTGTTATTTTTCCATAGGTCAGAAATTTATCATTTTGACCAGATAAGACATTCTTCCATTTTAATTTTGGACTTTATCTAGCTGAATATTTTCATGCTTGATATTAGAAGCTGCCAGAGAGGAGTTATGAATAAGGCTATCCCAATTAATTATTGGTGACTTATTTCTGTGTTTTCAGGGGAAAAAAAAAAAAAAAAAGAAAAGAAAAGAAAAAAGCTCTAATTCAAAGCATATTTTAGAACTAAGGAAATTTACCAACCCTATTCCAAATTATCCTCCTCCCCCACTTAAAGAGAAAGCACAAACTAACAGCAAATCTTTATTAAGGTAAGGAAGAAGTTTAGTGCCGTGAGTCCAAGTGTTGAAACCACTGAGGGGGAGCGTGGTGGCATCCGTGGGTACCATTTTTGTGTCTCCCCATCCAGAAGGTACCCAGGTAACCGAGCTGCCCGTGCGAAGCCAGGCAGCCCCGAGCCAGCTGTGCCCAGCTGTGCGCACCCCTCCTGCAGAGCCAGCTGCGGAACTGCCGCCATTCCAGCGCCGCCTCCGAAGGTTTTGGTGCCCTGGGCGAGCCGGGGAATTTCTGTGCCTCCAAGCACGGGTTTACTCACTCAGGCACAAAACGCTCTTCTGTCACCAAAATATTTCTGCCCTCCATGGCAGCCTGTCTTGCAGACATTAATTGATTTTCTTCAGCACCTCAGAGGTGTTTTGTTTTTTTTTTTTTAATTGAAAATCCCAAGCAATTTAGGAGTACGCACAACTTCTATTCCTTCATCTGTCATTGAAATGCCTTCCCAATGCTGCTCATATTTTGGAGAATATGTGTTGTCAGATATAAGAATTCTGGGTCAAAAGCTTTCCACTTCTCATTCACTTGGAAACAAGAGCCTGAGGGTCTTACCCATTTACGCTGCTTTCATCATTTTGGGATAGATTTCTCAAAAGTGCCCTCTCCCCAGATTCTTCTTGCAGGAGATGCCAATGTGGCTCCTCAAACAGGATAGTTCTGTCCCCTAGGGTGACAAATCTGCACCCCCCATGAGACATGCTGATAACAACAACAACAGCCCCTTATCTACATCACAAATGTGCGCCCTGTCCTGTAAATTGGCATGGATTTGTCACCTCAGAGAGGAGAATCCACTCACCTGCCCTTGCCATACAGAGCAGTGGCCATGAACCGAATCATCTAATCTTGGAAAGGAAGTGTGGGAAGGACTTCCAAGGCCAGACAGACCTTTCTTGTGTCTCCAGGTGGGATCAATAGAGTGATATCTTGTTGATAACCTCCTCTGAAATGCTTGCAAATGGTGAAAATTCCTGTCTGCTCGCTCACTTGCGGCAGAGGGAAATTTCGTGCAGTTGATTTTGGATATTAATGTTTTAACTTTTAAAATCTCTTCTGTGTTTCTCTGGTGGGGTGCAAACTGTGTCCAGTATTGGTTTCAAATTTCAAATCAATCCTTAATTAAGACTGAAAGTCAATCCTTAATTATCTGGAATTGAATTATGGACAATTTGCATTCTATTTCAGCCGTTACTTACAAACTATTATTGTTACTGCTGATAATGAGAGGAAAGGGTTAATGTTTATATTCAATTAAGAGTTGCATGCTACACTTCAAACACTGATACAAGGAAGAATGGTCATATTCATTAAAAACAGGGCCAAATACTTGCACAATAACTTGCACTAATCTTTATATTAATTTCAAAGGCTTTTGTCAATCTTTATATCACCTCATAGACAAAACAGAGATAGGATCATTAACTTCCATTATTCCCAAACATCTTAAAGGCTTTTTTGTGAACTGCACTGTAGGCAGGCAAACCTGCTAAGAATGTCTATAACTCTTAGTTTCAAAAAAATGTTAACAATTGGATGTAATACTGTTTCATGTTTGTACACGAGAAGTTTTACACAAGGAATAACAGAAAATTTAAAGAGTGTTTTCCCCACACATAGATCAACTTCACAACTATTCATTCTAAGCATTTATAGGGATTAAGCAGTTTTGAGTACATACCCGACAAATAATTTTCTGAAGTACATTTAAAAATATTCATAATGATTAGGCCATAAATAGATGTATTACTAACATTCATTGGTCCCTGGATCAACAACTCACCAGGGAAAAGAGCAGAGAAACATGAAAGCTGATTCAAGAAAGTTTCAGGGGGAGAGAGGAAAAAAACCTTAATGAATATCTAGTGCAGTTGAAGATGCTACAAGGATAAAAATCACCTAATTAAAAGATAATCTCTCTTACTTTGTAGTATTGGAGCAATAAATGACTGCAGAGATTGAGTAATCAACAAAGCTAAAATGGTGTCTTTAAACAATCTTCAAACTTGTTTAGCATGCTTGTGACAACGCAAGGAAAATTACTCCAAGCTCTCTGGTGATGTAAATAAAAACAACTCCATTGATGTTGTTTGGAATGGCACCTTGTATGTCAGCACATATTTTAACCTAGTTTTCTTTACTCCCTTGTGAGGGAACTTACTTATTTTGCAGTGCCATCTTGGTGATTGCGAGCTGGATATTCAAAAGCCTGGCGGAGGAGGAGCTGAAGAGGTGCATTTGTCAAATACTGAATGAAATCCCAGCCCCACGGCTCCACAGAGAAACTTCAGAGCCCAAATTCCTCACATCAGATGCACAGGATTCCCTCTTTGTGAAGGGCTGGACTTTGTTCCTCAGCGCTCACAGATACACTGCTAAATTAATAATAGAGGCTTGATATCCCAGCAAGGAGTATTCACAGATCCAATTAAAATCCAAAATATCTGTGAAAGTTTGAAAAGCATTTATATCTTTATTTTAAGAAATGTCTTCAAGGAATCCAGAAATCCAAATGCTGACCTCTGCCTTCCTGAGTCAAACGGTTGTTTGACATATGTACTGTGTTTGCTGCACACTGGGAGCATTGTGGGAAGTAGTGGTATTATACAGAAAATACCTTCTCTTCAGTGGTAAAAAACCCCAGAAACCAGTGGGTTTCCATTTTTCATTTCTTAATTGAGGTGGGCATATGCTAAAACATCAAATATCCCTCCAATGAAGTCTCTGAATACAAAGGTTGCAGCTTCAGTCTGCCTCTAGATAACACAGAATTCAGCATTGTATATTTTTTTCTTTTCCTAGCTAATCTAGACTTCTTTACTCATCAAGGACTTGAAATCACTTAACTATCCTGTGTCTTACTCTGGGTGCAGTCTTATTATTGCCATTTTACCTGGCATAAGTAGTACTGCCATATTTCTGCTATAGATGAGTAGAGATTATTCTATCAGATTGCCACATCCTATTTTAAAGAAGGGTCATTTTTTAAATCATCTGCACTATGTAAGGAGATAGCCTTTGATTCAAATGCTAAAACAAGACATTGTTTAAACAAACAAAAAAATCTTGGTGTAAAAAGTTCATAAAGATGAAAGTTCAGAGACTAAAACTCTTTGTGAGCCAGAGAGTGGGAAGGCAAAACTTGCATTCTGTCTCCTGCTCAGTGTGTATTTACTTTAAACCTAACTTCAAGGTAGAAACTAAAGTCTCCTGGAAAGAGTAAAGAAAATATCTCTGTGTATTGCTTTCAAGTCAGGTTTCCTTTCAGGAGGCTCTGCTACAGGTGCCAGCAGTGTGTGTAACTCACGTGGAATAAGGTCTGTGTGAGTCTTAGCTGCCATCAGCAAATTCTTTAAGCACTCAGGTTAATATTAAACTCAGGCATTAAAATGGAAAATGCACTCCCAGAGACTCATTTCTTTGAACAAACGAGTTATGCAAGTAAATAGCATTTCAGCTATTTATGTTATTCTATAAATGGCATTTTGGCTACACCTTTTGCATGGAAATGGGAGTACATAAGGAAAGATTTACCACTGTGTTTTATATTAATTGAGCCCTTTCTGGTAGTTATAGACATCAGGATGTTTCCATGGAAACAATGGAAGAATCAATATGTTGGAATATGCAATAATAGGGACGTGGAACCATAAATATGGTCCATGGTAAAAATCACAACCAACTCCCTTACTCGGTGTCCCCTTTTTTCAAGTACAGTCTTTAACTTTGTTTGGAGTGTTATTTTCACCTGAAATATCTCAGACTTAACAAGAAGCCAGTGTGTTGAGCACAAGCACTATGAAACAAGTAAGTTGTGCCTTTAAGTTGCTTTTGAGTTACAGATTGTCAGAGATACCTTGGTTTGGATTTACCGATCAATACAAATCATTCCTTTGAGGTTCCTAGCACTCATGCTGACTTCTTAAATCACAATCCAAACTCTGAGAACTCTCACTGAAAAAAAAAAAATTACTTATGTGCATTATTCAACAAATTTTTTTCCATGATATTCTTACTTCACCTCAAAGAAGCAAGCAGGAAAAAATGAGAGAAGGCACAAGGTTCCTGTAGTTTACACTTTCAAGGGACAAAGGGATGAGAATTCATGTGTGGAATGAGGTGAAAAAGGGGTGGCCAGGACACTGAGATTTTCCAAGAGAAATCATTACGAGAAATGTGAAGTCCTCCCACCAGAATTTAATTTATTTTTGTTATATTTTAGTGGAGGTTCCTATGTATGAGGAAGTTGAAGCACCTGATACAAGCTATGAATTTTTGCTTGTTTCCTCGGGTATTGAGAAAATATGAGGCAAGCACAGAACTTTTTTTTTTTTCTTTAACTTAGTGGAGCATTAACCTTGCTCATTGGAGTTAGATAATCTGAAGATATAAAAGAAGAGATAGGAAAATGAGGCACAGTCAAACCCTAGGAAAAAACTTGAGTTAAACCATATGCTTTCCTTACAGTTAAAGTCTCAGTGCAAAAGGGAAGTTCCCATATATAAACACATGGCTTTTAAGCAAGTAAAGAATGGTATAGCATGTGCACCAAACAGCAATTTAATTAAAAGGATACTCTTTAGCATTTTAAAATACAGAAGCAAGTTTTTGAAGGGGTAAAAGTGCCAAAACAAACAAATAAAAGGAACCATAAACCTGGCAGTGAATCAATGAAGTATTTCCTGCAAAAATGTGATAATTCTTTTGTTGTGTGTAGTGTTATCTTTAAGTATCAACAACAGTGAATGTTATTACAGATGCAGAAGCTGGGCATGGTGGGCTCTCTATGGGAATATGATCAGATCACAGGGTTGAAGCTAGTCCATACTAAAACGTTTATTTAAACTACCTTGTGTGAGCTTTTTCTTTTCAATTAGCTTTTGACCACAGTCAGACAAAGACCAAAGTTTCTGTCAGTGCCTAATTTTGGTAAGATGGATGTGGACAGAGACAAAGAAAAAGGCAAGGAAAGTGAGAGTTTCCTTTGGAAATTGAGACATCTACAAAGCATATGCCTGAGAAGAACAGAATAACTCAGGTGTACCTGGCCTTGTGGCCAGCGTGCAGTTGACCAAATGGCCCAGGACATAATCATGTCCCTGTTGGATTCTGTTTTAATATTCCTACTGAGGATAAAACAGTTATGATTTCACCCTACTTGAGAACGTTAGCTCTCTGGAAATAAATAGCTTTCTGGTGTAAGTTTTGTTTGTTTTTCTTTGGAGGAAACACTAATATTTTTAAATAGCATTAGCAAACACAAGGGCAGTAAGTTTCAGTAGTTTGAAAACTTTGACTCTTGCTACATATTTTACTTAGAAACACAAACTCCTGCAGACCTTTCCAACAAGTCCTCTAATCCCTCTGCTCCCTCCTTTGGCTTCCCACAGAACTCTGCATTCGTCTGAAGGCCTTTATTCACAAAGCCTTGGATCATATTATTAAAAGATCAGTGAAATAGCAGCTCCCAGACTGCCCTTGGCAACTTCATGCCCCTGGCTGACTGGGTTTCTCCACGAGGAGAATGTGCAGTTGTCATCTGTGCAGAGAAGGGAACTTCATACAAAACTGGTGCAAGCAGACCCAAACGAGCCTCTGTTCATCGTCTCATCTTCCTCATTAACCTCACCTTTTGTAATGCATGCACACACACACACACACAGAAATCTTTTTGTGGATGGAAGTTTACGAAATATAAAACAATGCACTTAACTTTAGAAACTCATCTGTCCAGAAGAAGGTTGGTAAACAGTGGTATGTGCTATAGCATTTCCTTCAAAACACTATTGTAAAATACACAGATAGTGAGTATGACACGAGTGGGTAATAAAGAGGATATGAGAGCCTGCACAGAAGGAAGTAAAGGAAGACCAGGTAGAAAGAAATCAGTCAGCTGGTCTGTCCTTCTGCTCCAATGGAAAGTCCATAAATAGATGAACAAATGCTTTTACAGTAGGCCCAATCCTGACCACAGTGAAGTCAAAATTTCCAACTCAACATCCTTCCTGAAAAAAAACATCCTGAAGGCCAAGATTGTGTACGATGGTCAGTAATGAAGCATATTCTGTCTGCTATAGAAATGTAGTTTTAGCAGGCAACTCCTCCCAGAGAGGGTTCAGCTTTGTGGATAAAGATCAGCTTTGCTGTACCAAGCAGTAGGCTCAGACATTGGCCCAAAAAGACCCACACAAAATGAGCATCCAGAGTGTTGACCAGGGTAAATATTCTGCTTTGTCTCAATGGAAACTGGCAGTGCTGCGAGCTTCAGAGGCCACTGCTTCTAACTGAGCTTGTCTCAGTGGTTTCCTCCTCCTTGTCAGCAGCTGGACAAAAGCAGAATTAATGCCTAAACCCATCTGTGTTAGTCAGCACTGGGAAGAGCAGTTTCCATGGAACAGACCTTTGGGAGCAGGCAGGATGCTGTAACAATGTGCTGAAGGCAAGAACAGAGACCTGGGGGCAGAAAAGGAGTTGGTTTTGTGGCGACAGGCCTGAATGAAGTGGTGTCTTAGCTGAGGAGTCCATGTGCAGCCTTGCTGGTTTTGCCATCTCTGCTGAGAGTGAAAAGAACTGGAGTACTTCATGTTCTAACAATAGTTAAAGTCTCCATCCTTGGTCCGTGCTTACGTGGCCCAAACCCCGTGCAGATCCTGACCTGTGGTGGGTGGGGGACATCTCATTCGATTCCAGGGTTAGACTGGCAGTGCCTGGAGTCAAAAGCATCTGTGTGTCTGTCAGGACTCGGTGCCACACGTTCTCAGGACCAGAGCTGTCCCTCCTGCCACGCCGGGACAGCACCTAGCCCAGGGAGCCAGGGATCACAATGGAACACCAGCAACGATGTGCAAGGCCAGGAACTGCTCTGAGTGTGCCTTCCAGTAAGAAACTGACCCCATCTCAAGTTCCCAGCATTATCACAGAGCAATGGAATGAGATTATTGTTTCCTCTAATTTGAAAATTGATGGTAAGGCCCAAATGCCCCTCCTCAAATCCATTTTGATAGGTACTGCTTAGCAAAGAGTAATTTTTGTTTCTTCTCCAAAGAATTAATCATCACTGTTGGTGGCACAGGCACTAACCACTACCATCAGCTGAAAAGTTTATTATGGATTGCTTCTTGAAATAAAACATAACTTTTATTGGAAGTTTAAAGATAAATAAAAACAGCTGGAGGGAAAATACTATTAAATACTCTGATGAGCCCCATGATGTTCCACTTAAATAAAAAATTCCTCTTGCTTCATTTTAAGGACTCTTGTCTGCTGTGTTAACGTTAGCATTTCTTTCATGTGGGACAAGTGAAGCTGAAAAGGGAATTTACTTAAAACTGTGTCTGAAATTGCAGCTTACAGGAGCTTACGGTCAGTGCAGTTCCAAGAATCCTTCAGTCTCTCTGTAATGGATGGTCCTTCAACTTATGCTTCCTCTATTACTTTTATGTAGCTTTCTAATTAGACATTTTAATTGTTTGCTTTCTGTGGACAGACAGAAAGCCAAATATTCATAGTCCTCTCATCTTTGACAGTGCCACTGCTCCGTTGTGGGGACTGGGTTTAAATTATTAACAGAAGATAAGCTCACACACTGAAATAAAGGTTGGCTGAGACCAGCCACGGGATAAGAGCACAAGAAACAGCTCCTGCCAGAATACCCCACATTTTCTGCACCCTGCAACTGGGTCACATTTCTGTCTGCAGGAACAGTTGCTTGGAACTGAGGAATCACCCAGAGAGTGCAAAAACAAAGAAATCCAAATGAAGTTATTTGGTAGGAACACACAGAGAGGGAGAGGGTTTACAGGGCACAGATCACATCAAGATTGTGTACGATAACGCATCCAGGGTTATAAAAGGTTCATTTTTCCTGTTTCTTGAGGATGCCCTGAAGACCAGGGTATTTTCCCTCTTTATGCAGAGAGCAAGCCCCAGAGATCAGCTTCTGGCCAAGTCAGATCAGCTTCTGTGGCCAAAGTTCTCAGAGTGGAGCATCTGTGGCCCTGCAGGCTGAGCCATCAGGCTGTGCCCAGGCTGGTGGGGGGCCAGCAGGGTGGGATGGGGAGCACGCCACACTCACAGCTCCCTTGTGTGTCCCTCCAGGAGAATTTAAACCAGCTCTCAGGAAGGGCAGCGATGCCTCACAGTGAAACGTGTCAGCAGCCCAAAGGATAATGTAGTTGTGCATCTCCCTCTCGGGGGAAAAGGCTCGCTCTGAGCCCTGGAGGATGTTCAAATTTCAGGAGCTGCCCTGAATCTCAGAGTAATTAATAACTGGAAGAAAGTTGTTTTGATCTCAGAACATTTCTTCTATAAAGACAAAATTGAAGTTCGTTTGTTGGAACCAGCACAGACGTTTTCACCTTTCCTTGGAGGGTGGTGTTTTTGAAAGAACTCGGGTAAATCTCCTGCCTGTATGGAACATTTACTGCTCCACAAAGGCTGATTACACTCGTCAATGGGCAGCGAGGACTCCTCTGGGCTGTCTG
The DNA here is from genome assembly GCA_013397915.1 of Daphoenositta chrysoptera. Classification (NCBI taxonomy): domain Eukaryota; kingdom Metazoa; phylum Chordata; class Aves; order Passeriformes; genus Daphoenositta; species Daphoenositta chrysoptera. The sequence goes on along the minus strand of VZRO01007454.1, from coordinate 703,815 downwards.
GAGGTCCCTGGTGAGTAAGGGCACTGCAGTTTGTACCAGCGTCCTGAGGAGTGGGAAACACAGCCTGGATCCAGGTCGTTCAGGAAGGTTTCCCAGCCTAGGGCTGTCCTCTTCACACAGCAGCCACGCTAATTTTTCACAGCTCCTTGCTCTTTTTTAGTGCAGGCTGTGGACACTGGGAGCTACTAAAGCACCTCATCACGCTAGGGGAATTCAGAAATTCAGGTGGCAGTGGAGAAATGGGATGGTGAGCTGAAATGCGACTTCCCACCACAGGCTTTAGGGAGTTTGCTGTATTTCTGCTATTATTTCTATTAGTCTTCTTCTGGGAAGTCCAGCTACATTACCTTCCCAAGCAGCATTAACTGGGTTTCTTGGGCAGAAATAAGTAGAAAGAACAGAGAGAAGACAGTTAAAGAAAAACTAAAGGTACATACAAACAAACAAACACCTCTCCCCCAAAAAAACAAACCACAAAAAAACCCCAAACAAACAAACACTCTCTGGTTTGTTTTTTTTTTTTAATAATTATTATTTTGTCAGTAATTCTTCTGAATTATTCTCTTTATGTTTACAGTTTTGGATATTAAGGATTTACTGGAAAATTTCTATGAGCTTGTTTATCATTACTGTGATAGCTTGGTTACTGTAAATAATAAGAAATTAAATAATTTGATGCTGAATCCTTTCACCAACTTCTATTACTCAAGTTTCAGTTTTAGGGGCATTCTAAGTTACCACTTCAGCACTTTGAAAAAGAATAAATAAATAAGTGAATAAAACTGAAGAGAAACAAAGCTGTAATTGAAAAACAATCAAAATAAACAAACATTTCAGGGTTGGATTTTTCTTGTTTTAATTTATAGCTCCCATCATCCTCCCAAAAAGTTTTGAGTCTTTTCCCCTGAAGATGCTCTGTGCTGAACTTTCAAAAAACATCTATTTTTCTTATAAACAAACCATTGCCCTTAAATTTCCTGTAAAGTCACTGCAAAAATGAAACTTGCAAGTTTTACAAATCTTCACCATTATTTCCCCAAAGCATAAAGTTTTACAGATATTTTATTGGGTCTTATATTACAAGCCTCAATTTCTACTTTTTGTTTGTATTCAGTTCCTTGAAGCTCAGATTTTTTAAGGGGCTTCTATCTGTAAATAATAGCAGCAATTTAAAAACCTTTTCTGAAGGGATGAAATTTCAAAGCCATTGAAATCATATAGGAAATGCCGATACATTTTGTAGGGAAGTGGCGAGGGGGTTACTGTAAGGCTGGTAAGGAACTTGAGTGAAATCCCAGCTTTATTTTAAAGGGTGCAGGCTTTCCCCCGAATTTCCAGATTCCAGGAGTCTAGTCACTGTCATTGTGAAGAAGATGAGTATCATGTAGGAGGTGAGTTTAATTGTCTGATAAAACTCTCATAATGTAAAGGGTTATTTAAAAAGCATATTTGCAACCAGATACACATAGGGAAAGGAGAATTTGCAAGTTGTTTCTCCTCCTTCTAACTTGTGACACCAGAGAGAACAATAACACTCTCCTGAAAATCCCAAAAAGTTAGGGAAAGAACAGAAAAAAAAAAAAAAAAAAAANCCTGGCTTTGAAGTCAAAAAAAAAAAAAAAAAAAGGAAAGAAGAAATGTAAAGAGTGAGTCTCCCGAAGGACATTGGCATCAACAGACTTCAGTGACAGTGTGAGGAGCCCGAATAAAGAGTGCCAGACCGGGCCTCGTTCTCTGGAGGAAGAGAGCAGAACAAACGCGTGTCCCCATCAGCTGCACTGTGCCCAGAGAGAGGAGCAGGAGTTCCGGAGCAGCGCGCTCTGCTCCTCTCAGCTGGGTGACCAGCGAGGTCAGAGCCTCCCTGCTCGCTCTGAACAATGCCTTGGAGCAGCAGGCAGGAATCTGCCACTCCAGAGCCACATGCTGCTCTTTGGAAGCAAAATCCTTCCAGCCTCTGGCATCGGAGCACTTGGGAAAGAATTGGGGTGGGGGTGGGAGTGGGTGAGCAGGAAAGAAAGGGAAAAAGAACCACCCAAAAAACCAAAAAGAAATAATAAGACAAAGAGAAAGAAAGGGAGAAGAGCAGTCACCATTTTTGGTAGTGATTCATTACATCTCTTCTTTGGTAGCATCTTCTATAGAAACTGTGAAGTTCTTCAGAATAGAGTGAGTAACCAAGTGGAACTGATCACAAACAACATTTTGATCCTCTGCCTGAAGTGCACATGGTTTCAATTCACTTGATAGCTGTGATTGATGCCACCAAAGAAACATGCTCAGAATACTGTCCTTAAAAAAAATAATCACTTGGTAGCAAAACTCATTTTCATGGCTGGTTCTTCAGAATGAGTCAAGTAAATGGTGATTTTCAACACTGTTTTTAGCTGTGAATCCCTTAAGATCTCTGAGACGCTCTCAGAAGTTGAGAGAAGAGAATGGACAAGAAAAAGGCCAGAGAAAAGGCCAGAGTGAAGCAGCTTTAAGACACCTGAATACCCCTCCAAGCATTCATCACACTGTAACAGAGAGATCCCAGTCAGGTGCTCTTACAAAAGCCCGGTTCTTGCCTTTAGCTCTGAGGGTGCACGGCCTCATTCGGGGGGTTTATGCAGCTTAAAGAAGGGCAGAAATGGCCCCCAAGGAGACTGAACTGTGCACAGACCTCTTGCTAGTGGCAGCCAGCCAGTCACAGTGCACAGAGAGGTGTGATTTACCATATTTGAATCCTCATTTGGTTTCCGGCACTCACTTCATCCAAAGTTTGGGGGGTGGTCGGGTGCTAATTGCTGGTGCCAGCTGATTTCAAAGAAATTTTAAAAAATGGCTAGACAGACATTTGGCAACAAAGGTCGTTGACTTTCGGCTGCCTTAAAGAATGATGCATCTGCTTTGTTTGACTGCCAATAGATAAGGTGCATGCGAAATTCCCCTTGTAAATTAGCAAGATAAAAGTGATTCTTGTCTCCTTGGATTGATCCTTTTTCCAGTGTTTTAATCATGTTGAAGGCACACCCCTATTTTGAAGTTGGTGGGGAGCTGTGGTGCCCAGGGGAAAGCCCCAGGAATAATTCCTACCTCTTCCTTCCTGGGCCAGAGTCCAGGCTCCCCTCTGCTTCCTGCAGTTTGTCCAGGGAGTACCCGGTAGAGGACAGACAGATGAAGTAGTTTTTGTTTGGTTGGAAATGAAGGGATTTTCATCCTCATCAGGATTCAGTTTTTATCACCCTTTACCCCACTAAGGCCACTCTCTGCCCCACATCCTAGCAAGATGTCAGGACACATTCTGAAAGTGTCGTTTGTACAACTAATGTGAGGACTGCAGAAAATACAATTCCTAGTTGATGTACACTGTCAGGAATGGGAGCATTGCAAAGCACAGTCTAAAGTGGACAGAGATCTATATACAGCATATAAAGCCAAATTTAACTGAAGATGTCCTTAATTTGCCAACCCTATTTGGCACACTTGATTCCAAGCTAAGATGACTACAACTCCCAGTTAAAAAAATGATTTGCAAATTGAAATATGATGAAATAGATCGTTAATGCCAAGGAAAGTGGTCTGCTATTGTTATTTATTTCAAGTCTGAAGTTTCTCATGAAAGAAAGAAAGAGAGAGAAAGAAAGAAAGAAAGAAGGAAGGAGGAGAGGGGGCTTTTTTTTTATGTGTTTGCCTTCACGGCTTTGGAGTGCTCACTAATTCCATCTGTCCACAACAGAGCCATCGGAACGGCGAGAAAAAGCATTTCCATATGTGCAAATTAGCATCCAGCCTCTCTTAATCTGTGCAGTGCTCCTCTGAAGTAGATGGCGCGGATGGCTGCCAAACCCACTAATGGCATTCAAATAAAGGACTTTATTGGCTTTAGCTGCCACTTTTCTTTTTCTTTTCTTTCTTTTTTTTTTTTTTAAGATAGAGAATGTGATCCCCCTCTTATTTTATTTTTGTTCTGATATTGTCACTTTGTACTTCAACCATGCAATAAAAAGAAGGCTCTGCACAGCTCTCTAATGGGATCCGTTTTCTCTTACAGATGCATTCTTTTACTTTCTAATGAAATCTCACCATTATTTATTACACTATAATCAACACCTAAAGCATATTATTCCCTCTCTCCGCCAGCTTGTCTTTCCCAAAGAAGTTCTTCCTCTTTTCTCTGCTTTTCACCAGCAGAGCCAGGGCTGGGATGAGAGACATTTCGCTTGGGCTCCTGCCCGCGCTGTGAGTTCATACGAGAAGGAATCTGTTTGTTTGCTTGTTTTCCTGCTCCTCGGGTTGTTTTTGGAGGTCTGGCACACGCAGAGCTGCAGCCACGGGCAGGGAGAGGTTCCAGCCCTGTCCCTGTCAGGGTCACTGTCCCGACTGTGCCTCTGCACCCAGCAAGGGCCACCCTCCGGAGCACGTTTGGAATTTTGAACCCCTTGATTGAGCTAATGGAAAACAAAGGGAATTATTTAATCCTAAGAAAAATGTAGCCCTTATAGCAAAGTATCCTTCTGATTGTGCTAAATCCATCTTCACTTTCACCCGTCAATATTTGTCCCGCTTCTGGCAAGGGTAAGGTAACCACACCTGAGGCCTTGTGATCCCGGATCTTGCTGAAAATACCATGGTTGCTAATCCTGGCTTGACTAGTGGTGCCAGCAATAAAACCACAGTCTCTAGTGTGTAGCAGACTCCATATGTTAGCCCCCTAGTCTGCTAAGTCACCACGCCAGCCTAAATTTGAAACATTTCTAAAGTGTTATACAATGTTGTAATAATGTTTTTACAAAACAAAGACTGAGTTACTGGAAGCCATATTCCTCCAATCAGCATCTTATTGAAAGAGGAATCTTGATGGTAGCAGTGGTGGCACAAGCTATTAAAAAAAAAAAATTAAAAATGAAAAATAAAAATTGCTTTGAAATCTTGAAAAGGGGGCAATGACCTGTTGGGGAGCGGAAGCTGGAAAAGTACTGCAGAAAAAGAAAGTCTCGGTTGAATGTTATCTCACTTTCCTGAGAAAGAGCGCACCCAAAAAGCCTCAAGCTGAGAACACAGTTGACTTAATTAAAAAGTTCCTAATTGCTAAAACGTTGCTTATAAGAACAGGGATGGACACTGCTAATTGCATACTGAGCAGTGTCTGCCCAAACAGAAAACCTTCACAGGAGCAGAACTCTCAAAATGCTGCTGCTGCTGCAAGTTGAAGAGAGTTTCCCATAGGGGGGGAGAAAAAAACCAAAACCCACAAACCAAACATTACAGATTGACTCTGCACCCGAACCCCAGGTTTACATCGTGGATGGTAATCAGAGAGCACGAATTTAACGTGTTACAAGGTTTCTGTTTGATTCCAATCCTACAAATATTTAAGCCTGTATTCAAAACCGGTGCCACTCATTCTCTTCAATGATGTTAGTTAGGTACTTGTATGTGAAGATGATGGAAAAACAACAACTCATGTATTATAGAACTCTATATACATCATATTATTTTTTAATGTATCTAAATCTTTGGAGCACAAAAATCTTCCAGTCCCAATGCCAGCCATGAGATGAAAGGATCACCACATTAAGTACCAAGAAGCTAAATAGAGAATGTATATGATTTAAAAAACTTTATAGAAATTTTATATACAATACCAATACTTCTGTGAATTATAGACAAGAAATGTTAATCGTGTTTAATACATTTTGGTAGTTTTTCTCCCTGTTTACTCCAAGAATAGATATTATGTTCAACAGTCACAGTGCTCATCTACAGAAATTATTGTTCTAGAGGCTTTCTCAGGTACTTCTAGAACACATTCATTTATATTTCTTTTCCATAAATATTCCCAGCAGAAATTTGATTTTTATTACTGACTTGTACAAGAATATTAATTATTTTAAAGAGCCCAGGGCACCATTTTTTTGGACGTTATGCAGAGGTTGCCTAGAACTTAGTTCTGGATTTGAAGGGATTACAGTCTTAGCTGTCAAGACAAAGAGCTAACAATCATTGTGCAAGCTACGCTCCAGAACCAGGACAAAGAAAAAATTCCTTGTGATTTCAGTAGTGATTTCACTACTGAGCAATTGAGCACACAATGATAATACTGAGGATCACTTGAAGTAAATGATGCTTAATTGCAGGGGAAAAATTATCAAATTATCTTACTTGCTATGAATCACTCATTAATCTCTATTTGCATTTCTTATGGAAAAGAACCTTAACTACCTGATCTGCATGTGCAAATAATAATTATTATTAAATAGTGAAAGTAGTGCAATTATTAAATAATGCAACAATATCAATCATTACTCCTATTAATAATAAATTATAATAAGTCTCTTAGAACTGTGCATGGTCCCAAGCTGCAATATGCAAACACAGATTTGAAACATCTGCCTAGACCTGGAGTTGGGGTTCATCCCGAATCAGCCACCGAGTCACAGCCCAAAACACAAATTCTTTGGCATTTTGGACTTTAACTCCTCCTTTGCACTTGTTCCTCCCCTGGTCCATAACTAGCTCTGAAGTCAAAAATGAGAGACTGTTCAGAAATCACAGAGATTCCAGCTCACTCTCCTTTTTTAATCAGTTTAACAATGAGTTATTTAGCTTTTTACACCTAAGGAAAAGAAAGCTGGGAGAAAGCAACAGGAAATCAGTGGCAGAACTGCCCTGAGCCTCAGAATCTCTTACTTCTTCTTTCCCTGCTCTTTTTGCTGATACAACTTTAGCTGACAAAACAAACCAGTAGGAAATTTTATCTTCAGAATAGTTACGAGAAAAGTATTTTGTTTCCAGGAAATAAAGAGCATTCTCATGGCAACAAGATACAAATTCTGACATACTTAATCCTATATGCTTTATATGTTATCTTTCTGAAGGATCACGAGATGACATAAATTTGGTGTAGATAGATAATGACATTAACATGTTGTCTGAGTATGTTCTAAAAGCAAGATCTACACAGGTTTTGAGACTGTAAAAGTACTTTAAAACAATTAGGAAATGTACTTGATTGAAACTGATTCAAAATACTTTGAAATTTCAGTCTGATTTTCAGTAAAATCAGTTTTTTGTCGCTTAAATTTGATAGCTAAGTAGTTTTGTTTTATAGTCTTGCAAGGATTGTGACTATTCAGGGCAAGAGTCAATGAAGGGGAGGATTACTAAGTAGCAGTGTATAACTTCTAATTTTACACATTAAGACATACTTTCTCATGGGCCCTTTTCTGCTTTACCAAAACATCCTCTCTTCTGACATAACACCCAGAAAGTCTGATGCAGAGACATTTTGTACAGAGCACAAGTCAGACGAAAACAGAACAATTTCAGAACTTCACCTGTGCACGGGTGGAAACACAAGTGGCTTTTCCTGTTTGAAATTAAACTTACTTGTCATAACTTTGGCTTTTCTCCCAAGTGAAACTGATAAAAATTTTGTTAGCCCTGGTGTTTCTGCAGCATGCACATCCAACTGCACAGACATTGACACACACAGCCAGCCATGCACAGACAAACAATGGCAACAAGAAAAGAAAAAGGGGAAAAGAAATTAAAAAAATGCAACTCTCATTTTAAATCCAAGTCTCGGACTCCAGTGGAGCTGGGCTAATTTACACCAGCTGAGAATGCTCTTGTATTTATTTTAGAAAAGATGCAATTTTGTCCTAACAAGCAGTTTGCAAGGCCTACTTGATTGATTTAGTTGACTCTGGCTTTATTACAGCTTAATGTGTTCACATCACTATTGTTAAAGTTGTTTCAGCACTTCTATTATTACTGCCTAGTTTTTGGCATTTGAAAGTTTATAATAATAATAACAACAGCATTTTGTACTTTTATAGCATCTCTCTTCTGAGGAGCTCGAGGAGCTTTGCAAACAGGAATTACTCCCCACAACCCCTCGGTACTGCACATTTTCGTGGCAGGTCCTGGGGAGAAAAACATCAGTGCACAGACAAACCATCCTCGCTACAAATGTGGTTTGGATTCCGTGTAAAACAAAAAAAAAGCAGGAGTGCCCTGCTCTAGAGCTGCTGCTGCCCCCGGTTCCCTCTGCCCAGCACTAATTTTTGAAACTTTGGGTTTGCTCCAGCCCCTCTCTGCTCACTGCAGCAGCTCAGGCTGCAGGGAACTGCCCTAAGCAGGTGATGAGCCAATCCCTTTTACACAGGAAATTTCTCCTGCCTCCACAGAATATTCTCTTCTTATTTCTGCTGGGGTCTGTACTGTAAGGGGGAAAAAAAATGCTGTTGAGCAATCTGGAGCAAGACGCCTGCTATTTTTAGCAGAAATAAGAGAGATTCTGAAGCTACTCTCGTTTTCTCTGGTGAACAAGCCAGTCCTATATTTAGTGTTTGGGACTGAGGAATAGACAGCTAAGCATGCTCCACTTTGAAACTCAACACGAGGAAATTAGACCCCTTTTGGTAATACATGAACTGGTAAAAAATATTTGCATTCCATTTCTTCGAAGACATTAAAAAAATGAAACAAAGGAAAAAAAAGGCTTTTAAAAAAGTGCATGCAAAAAGTGCTTAGCACTGATTTTTTTTCATTCACTAATGTAAACCACAACAACAACTAAATGACAAACACAAAAAAGAATTGAAGCACAGTAAAAGCTTTGAATTTAGCTAACCCGAATGAGAACTGTGAATAAATTAATTTCTCTGAGTTAAGCTGTGAAAACAAGCTAGTTAGAAATTACTTTAATTTCAGATCAACCTGAAATTTTTATTTTAAAATACTGACACATATAATTTAATTTTGAAAGCTTTTTTTTAAAAAAATACCGAAATTCAACTAATGCCAAGTAACATTTTTTGGAACTAGAAATGAAATTCCAAAGAAGAATACTCTTTATTTTGTGAATAGTTCAGGTCTACTGAAAAGTGAATTCTTCTGTCAAAAGAAGAATTAATCAAAAAGAAGCTTTCTGTTCTGTCTAAAGTGTGATCTTATTACTTCCATCATTATAAGAAACATATACACAATTCAGGATGAACTTTCTACTGTTTCACCCCTCATAATAAAAGAAAGAACATTACGGAAAGGAAAAAGATTCATTAGGTAATTTTTCAGAGCAGAGATTTGCCCTGCATGGCCTTGACCAGCTGTGACAATCGCTGTGGACTCCTCTGCTATTAAAACTGGTACTGGGCAAGAACTTCAAGTGCATCAACACTTTTTAATGGCAAGCAATGAAAAAAAAATGCAAATACTCTCCTGCCCTTTTTTCCAGCAATTTGACAGCAGACAATAATTCAATTAACTGTCCTACCATCCCCACTGCCACTGGAAAGAAAACATCTTTGTCAGGCTGGTAAAAAAAATGAAGTTTCGTGGAGTAAAAGCCACAGCTTTGACACAAGGAAAGCTTCAGTGCTTTCCAGTCGATATTCTGATATTCTGATGTTCTGTCCTTGATTTCAAGATCTCCCGAATCAGCCATCTTAGAGCACAGACCAAAATGCTACCTCTCAAGAAAGGAAGGAGGAATTTTTCATTGCCTTCCAAGAAGTCAGATTTTTGGCTTTTGGCTTCACCTTAGAGAGAAGCACAAGGATGGTTCTGTGGCTCTCCAGAATGTTGAAGATACCTCAAAGCAATCAATATTTGAAAAAGCAAACAATATCATGATCAAGGTATTGGACATTGCAAAAGCATTTTCAGATCTAGGAAACTGAACTGAGCAGCTGGTTGGAAACAGTGGGGAATATTTGCCTCAAACCTGAGGACATAGAGCCCTATGAGTAGTGTTGATTACTTGTAATTATAATTTCTTGCAATTTACTTAAAATTTCCTCCTCTGGATATGGCCCACAGAAAAACACCTGAAATCGGTATTAAAGAAAGTCTTGGGTAATCAATCACTTTTTGGAGTATGTTAAGAAAACCAAAACCAAGCCAAAACAAAAACACAAATGAAAAATCCACAAACAAACAAAGAAAAAATGCGCAGTAAATCTCTTGGATTGATCTATTTTATACTCCAAGTTCTGATTTAAGTGTTAATATTATCATAGTCTGGAAGAAAAATAACATCATTGAGGCTTCAAAATGTTTGTGTTTACACACCCAAAGACAGTTGCAACGCATTCAATTCAGAAGAAACACAGAGCAATCTTAACTCTATCACTTCTGACTGGAGTGCAAAACTCAAATCAATTACTCATAAACATTTGTGATAAGATTAATTTAATTTTTTTTCTTAAACAAAGAGGATAAATTAAAAGAATCAGCTTATTCCTTCCTACTCTGTAGTGACAAGATTAAAAATTAAATTTATACATATTTCATTTCTACATAATAAAGCCTTTTGCAAAAAGAAAAAAATACCACAGTTCATCTAATTAAATCAAAGAAAATTGCCTGCAGCGATGCTACAATATTACAATTAGATGTCTGCCAAAACCAGCCGTTTGAATTCTTAAACACCACTCCAGTCTTAAATACAAAACATGGTTTTCATCATTTTTTGTGATATCACCGAAATGAGGGCTTTTTTCATCACTATTACGTCAGCCTGGAATGCCTTGCCAGACTCATTACATATTTTCTTCTGCCTCACAGAAATGTTGTGCGAAATAAATGCAGAACACTTTTGCTTTGTTCTCTGTAAGTCCACACATGAATTTTGGTAATAATGTTATGGAAATGAAATAACATAGTTTTAAAAAAAAAAAAAAGTCTGCATTAAAAATTCAAGTTTTGTGTAATTAGTGTAATTTATGTAATGCTTAAATAGTCTTTGGAACTGGATACGAAAAGAATAAAAACTCAAAACACAACCCCTACAAGTAGCTGAAGATGATTATTTACAAAAACTGAGGCTATCCACATTTACTATTCTCGCACAGCCTGATTAGAAACTCTAATTTAGATACATTTTGATACATCCAGATCCCAAAGGGCCACACCAAATGCTCGGCTCACACCCAAACTTCCTCTGTGACCTTGCATAAGTCCCGATTTTTCCCGTGTCTGTAAAATGGGAGAATAATACTTCCTGCCTGACAGGGGTGTTGTCAGGTTAAAATCCAAGAAGAATATCAGACCCTGAGACACTGGATGTGACAAGGGACAGAGAAAGCCAGGCTGAAATCGGTACAGGCTGGATAAATAAGTTGCTACGCTACCGTAAAGGCAATTCATCTCAGCATCGTTCAGTGAAAGCAGAGTTGAGTTTCAAGCTCCTGCTGACTGACAGATGCAAAAATGTACTCCAAAAGCACTAAGTTTAAGCAAAATTAATAACCTCCCGTTTAAAAAAAAAACCACTCCCATTTGCAAAGCTTTGTGGAGTATAGACAGTAAAATAATGAAGATAATTTCTTATTAAACCAAGTTTTCATGCTCTAGGACCTTCCTGTGAGATCACATTTTACACGTAGCTGGGAAAACTACAGCAATGTTCACCTTGTCATCTTCTCTCTGTGTCCCGTGTGTTTTCCAGGTTCTCATGCTCCATGAAGGATTTCTGTAATCTCTGCTGAACTCTCCCAGCTCCCACCCAGGCCCACTCCCTTCGGATTCTTCCAGCTGACTCAACTGAGCCTCAACCTTCGCATGCTGAAGTGAAATTGTATTCAGCCCTCCAGGGAAAGTTCCCATTGACCATCTGATGATACCACTTCCACTGATCTGTGTTAGAGGAAAATGCTCACATTCCAGTTTCATGCTTGCCTGAACAAAAATTGGTGCCATGGACAGGCTCAGAATAATGACAGTTTTGCAAACCACTTGGTACCAACACATATGTTTCTGAAGTACTGTGCACTTACCTTCCACTACCTTCCCTATGATCAAACATGTTTGAGGTGAAAAAATTTAAAAAAACCCCAAAAAAATACCAAACTGAAAAAACCAAACCAGAACTGTGAAAAAGTATCTGGGGAAATGGATTTGATTTGATTTTCTTCTGAACTAGACGCCACAGGCAGGTGACCAGTACTCTGGTCAAGTGAGCAATTCCTCTTACATGACTCCGACAGACAGAATTCTCTTGCTTCATTTTGTCCCCTGCTGCTCCTGTCTCACATGGGATTATAAACACTACAAACGCCTGGGGGTGTGTACTCAAGTTTAAGAGCAGACTCGATGTGCAGGCAGAATGCACAGCATTGGTCACAATTTAATAGCATTTGTAAATGAGACCTAGATGCAGATACAAACCCTAGCATGTGACCGAAGATGTTGTTTTAGGCTGGACAATTAGAGACTAATAACAAGAGGTAGTATTAAGGTTCAGTTATTTAAATTCTATTTTTTATAGAATTTTTAATTTTTTTTTATTTTCTATTTTTTATGTGGTTTTTGTCCACATTTTAGGTTCACACATACTGCAACACGTAAATTCTTTGACTGCCCTAGTGAGAATGTTAGGATTAATTAAAATTCATTATGAATAATTGCATAAATGTTGTCAAATAGCCGAAGACCAATCCTGAGCCTTAGCATGGGGTACTAATTGCAGAAAATGTTGATAGCACAAGGAAGAATGCGAGTTGTAGGATGCTGTCCACAATAAAAGTGGACACCTGCATCTCAATTAGTAATCAATAGGACACCTTCAGAAATCCATTACTCTTGACATTGTCATGAAAGCTCATTATCTAATTCTCCACCCAAAGCCACTCAGCCTCTGCACATGAGGTGTTTTCCCAGAGGGATTCACCCAGTAGGTTTGCTCACAACACAGCCCACAGGTCTGACTCCGACCAAAACGCGACTGGAAGGCAGTAAATTTACAATTTATTATTATTTATTACAATCCCAAAGGACAGATGTTTGAAAGTCAGCTTGAATTCTTTTCTCGGATTCCTGTCTGGGAGTCAGTTCCTGATTGCAGCGTTGTACATTTCTGTGGGGCCCCGTGTTCCTTCACTCCTGTGGCAGTGAACCTTTGCAGTACAAGCTTTCAGCACTGCACCAATATCCAGGCAGGTCAGCTGAACACGCTCAACTTTGGCAGAAGGTCCATGTTCTATTCTGTGTGCTGTTCCATCACCCTGTCCCCGTCACCACGACTCATGACTGAAAATTTCAGCAGACATTTCGAGCAAACAAGCAAAAACTGGTGAAATAAATCATCAATATTTGTTTACCTTGTTCACTTTTTTGCCAGCCCCCAGACATTTGAAAATCCAATACTAACAGAAAAGATGAAATTCCACTCAAGAAACACAGCAAAAAAAATTATACAGTACACTTGTAGAGAATTCTGCTGTCTTTTTCACCTACCTTTTTTCTATGTTGCTCCAATTTAGAGAGAAGCTAACAGAGTATTATTATTCACATCCTCATTATCATTTATGTAAAAAATGTAAAAGCAAGATTTTAGTGTTAGAACAAATATTTTGTAGCTGGCATTTTACTATTACATTGTGCTTGTGGGAAAGTTTGTGAGATTGCAGATTTTGAACCATATTATATTTACCAAATTTTGTACTAATTACTGAAACTCAGTAGCTTTTTCAGAACTTAGAGCAGCTTATAGGAGTTTCTAAAAACAGAAAGTGTCTGTGAGTTAGTGTATGGCAATCGTTGAGGCTGTCTATTCAGGACCAGAGAACACTTTTTTGCAAATGACATATTTAGAATACACAATGTCATTATGTCACTGAATTCCTCTATCACCTGGAGTGTGGACAAGGCTATTCTAGGAATGGATATCAAAAGAAAAGATCTGTTTCCAGAGCATTTGGCACAGGCACAGAAACCTCTGTCTTCTTTTCTGGGCTTCAGATGCTCACTTTTTAGAATGAAAACTAGGATATACACTAGCAGCCTGTTAGGTCACTAACAAAAATTTTCTAAATGAAATGATGACACATAACAAAAAATCATTTCCAGTGCTTGTAAGTGAGCTGCATTTCCTGTACCATCTGGATTGCTCTTACAAGGGTGCCTATTCATGCTGAGTTACCTATGCTCATAGAAGAGCACTTTAGGGAACAAACCTTTTCTGATCAATCCTTGCCTTTCACAGAGTTGCCAGTCAAACTGCCAAAAATCTGTTGTACTCATTTCTTCAAGGAAAAGTGTATTTCCCAGTCCTTCCCAGCCTTGTCTGCACAGCTGGAGAACCCTCCCATCCATTGTGGGGTGCAGTGCCCAGTGGAAAGTCTCTCCTCACCATTCTGACAGGAGGTCGTGTGCTGGTTTTGGCTGGGGTGGAGAACTGTGAATAGAGATAATAGAGAATAATAGAGAACCTGTGAATAGAGATAATTGTGCCAGCTCTGGTTAAACCACCACAGGTTGTTCAAGAGCAGCACCAGACATGAGCAAGGAACACGCTGCAAGTTACAAAAGCAGAGCATTTGGGGGTAAGCATAATACTTGGAGAGACTGAACAATAACAAAAGTAAAAGTGAACCATGTTGTTATGTAATAAAGCTTAGCCCTTTTCATGAGTTAAGGATTACTACTTACACATTAAAAATAGAGAAGACCACAGAGACCACTAAAGCTGGGATTAGAATGTGTAAAGCCCTGAATCCCAGATCTTGCCTTCAACCACTAAACCACATCTTCTATAGTTAGACCTTTTTTTGAGTCATGGAGCTGCTTATTACTCAACATTCTGCAAGTGCTTCAGCACCCTGCTGAATCCAGACCACCTCCTGGAGCCTGGAGCCTGCAGTTCTTACTCAGGCATTTAATCCTGCAACTAATCATGCAACTGGAAACTACAACAAAGCAAACCCTTTTTCTGCCCTGGAAAAATAAAGTAATTCATTCCTCCAAAGTTCACAGTTTTGTTTTGCAGTGTGTCAGTCCAGTTTTAAGCTGTAATAACTCCACTGCACTCATCATGACTGCACCAATGTGGTCACACTTTAACAGGATCAGGCCCAAAATCTCCAGTCAAATGGCTCTGCAGCCTCGATGACAATATCATGCTTCCTCACCATAATCACCTATGTTTATGATTGCTATCACCACCCTGCTGCTCACAGAGATCTGTGTTGGTTCATTTAGAGGTGCAGAATCTCACTGGGAACCTGGCCGTGCAGTTCTTTTTCATTGGACTGTAATTAATTTGTAAGAAATAATACATTAACTTGTCTTAAATAATTATCCACAAGCTGGAACCTGGTCCTGAGACTTTGACATATGAGTTTCTAGTCATGCTTAGCTGTCTATAATTTTTCATTTGCAGGGTATCTTCCCTGTGCAAGCTTGATGAACAGGTTATTTTATGTTAGATCTCCAATGAATACCCACCACTGGCTTTAAAGAAAGAAATAAAGAAAATGTATTGGCTCATGCAGATTCTGTCTTTCACACTTTCATTCACTCAAGAGCCATTTGAAGTTCTCTTTGTGTCTGCTCGGGTAAATGCGTGCATTGGGCCAGGGCGAGTGGCTTTTGGTAGCCACATGTGTGATGACTTTTGGGAGATCACCTGCACGTTCACCTGCATCAGTCTGGCAGCCTTCTGATCCCTTGAGTGCTGTCCACAGTATGTACCACGCTGAGCAGGCCAGAGCAGCTGAAAGGACAGTTTTAAACTCTTCTGTCTCTTTCTGGTGTGATGGTAAGCAAGTTTAAATCCCATGTTATTCCAGGGCATCTTAGTTTGGGTGAGAGACAGATTTAATTTAATATGAATGGCTGCAGAGACAGTATTGTGACATACAATCATTTAAGTTGTTCAACATATTATTCCAGTATTCAGGGCCAAACTGTGGTTGCCAGTTAGTTCATTCTTGCATCATAGATAGAATTGCAGTGAAGCCTGTAAGAAAAAAGGTGATAGAAAACTTGTATATATTTAAGATCTTCCAGATCTTCCACAGTCTTGTGCACCCATGGGCCTGATAAGTTCTCTCAAGCATCAAAGAAGAAAATCAGGCCCAGGAAGAGGACATCTGAATTTGTCATCTGCCTCACAAAATAAAATGAGGCAGCAGCTGAACTCTTGTAAGATTCTAAGCAGGGTGTCACCCTTTTCTAAACACACAATAAATACATGGCACCAACCCCACCCACACAGACAGACACACACTTGAGCCGTGAGCAGTTTTTAAAATTTGGGTGGTAGAAACGTTTGTCACACCCACAAGCTGTATCTGAAAGAGAGGAATGGGAGAAAAGCCATCCATTTTGGCTTCATGCTAAATTATCAGCTCCTTGGCTTTGTGCCAGCTCAGTCAGCTTATAATAATAACTGGCTCTGGGCCAAGGTTTTTTAGAGAGAGAGAGAGCACACTGCTTTCTCTTTCCTCAAAAATATTTGTTAATAATCTCTATATTACTCATAATCTGTGTAGCTTAATTAAATAAAAATGTCTATTTTAACTTCCCTGCTAACCGAAAACCGGAGGAGAGATTAAATTATTGGGAATCAGTCTGGATTCCAAACCCGAGACATCATGGGAACTGCTTGTACCTGGCTTCCTGGTTAAGGCCCCTGCTACCCCGAGACCTGAACACAAACTCTCAGTGATTGTGAGTGACACGAAAACAAGAAAAAGGATGAAAATCTACAGTGAAAGCCTATTGTTATATTGAACAGTCTTGAACCTTGACTGGTATTTCTGAAGATACACCACAGTGTCTCTACACGACATGGTAAACTCTGAGAGGACTGACTTTGTCTGAAAGACAGAGCTGGGAGGATCCTGATGTGATATCTTTCTAATTTCAGAATGAATCCAGTCAAACTACATTTGAAATGGTAAGGGCTGAAGGAGAAGCAAAAATTACTCTAATTCAAATGAGTGTGTAAGAACTGCCAGGTCTCTCTTACTTAAATTCCATTCCTTTTGGTTTCTTTCTTGGTTTTATTATTATTATTATTGTTATTATTATTAAAACTCCAGAGATGACCCGCTGTGATTGTATAAAAAGCCCCTCATTCATCTGAGGTACAACCACAAATAATAATAGTAAGCATAAAAAAAGCAGAAAGCATATTTTGTGCCTTTTGAACATAACATGCAGCAAAAAAGGAAAAGAACATATACTGAAGAGGTTTCCCTGAAGTTACAGAAAGAACTCCCAATATTAATGCAATGGTAAATAAGCTTGCTCAATATTTTATTAATGTCTTACCATTTGTTCCGTTTTCAGCTCAGCTAATATTTTATCTTTCTCCTGCAGTGCAAACAATGATCCTAAAAATTGTCCATGTACAAAAGTTCCTCTCTGGGGTTTTTATAGTTACCCAGGGTTACAATCTGCATTAGATATTAAAGCTATTACTTCCCTGTGCTGACCTGCAGTGAACCTGTGAAGAAGTGTGTAAGACATACATCAAGAAATAGTTGGAGTTCAGTTCATGCTGGACATGTACCCAAATCCCTGGGTGTTGAACCTTATCAACACTGACCTTCCTTAATAATTTTTGTAGCCAAAAGCTGCCTAACTGGGCTGCAAACCCTTCAAGGACAATTTTTATTTTCAAATTCCCAGAACCTCTTATTTTCTTTCTTTTTTTTTTTTTTTTACAGTATTTTTAGTCCTTCTACTTTGGGGGCTGTCACTAAGGGGATGATGATATCACAGGAGGCATTCAGCACTTCACAAGATTAGGTCTCTGGTCCTTGCCAAAAATTATAAGGAGTTGAAGACTCAGAAAAAGAAAATAAAACTTCCTTCTCTGAAACTGGGCAGTTACAAAGAAAGCTGAGGTACTGATGCCATAACACCTTCTTTTATTGTCATTGCATATTGTCATCACTTAAATAGTCTGGATCCTATCAGACAAATGTCAAGATCACTGGGATGGAGATGATTTCCTTTGTTTGTACAGTGCCTTGCAGAATCAAATCCTGGTGCCTGGTTAGCCTGTACAAACCAGTGCAGTTATTATAATAATAACTACCAACAATAATAATAACTTAGAAGCACGAATTGTTTTCACTTTCAGAAAAGTTCATGTCCCATTATTGGTCAACTTTATACAAGGCCCTTATTTTAACTGGAGAAAATCAATTAATTTCCAGTGGAGAAATCGAACAAGAGTGTTTGTATTTTTCATATGTAAGGACCAAGAATCATGATGATAATATTCAAGTATGACTGTTGACAAATTTCATTCTGTGTAGTTTCTCTAGAAATCTCATTATTTTCGTCTTTTCTGTCAAAATTTCAGCTGAAAGCTAGCCTGAACCACAGAGTGTGTACACTAAGAACTTTCATGCCCAGATGAATCTGGATGCTTTGCTCTGGTGGAAAACTCTCTGGTGGAAACCTCTCTGCTTTAAAGACTGCAGGAGAGATTGAATCTACTTTGTGCAAAAGTTGGAGAGTTTATTGCTTCACATGCAAGAACGCTTTAGCGACGGGACTGCTGCTTTAAAATGCAGTTTATTAGGAGTGATTAGGAGGTGATCACGAGTGGCAGAGAGCAGATTTCTGGTATTCTGAGGGGAAGGAGCAGCCGGGGTGGAAAGGCAGAGCCTGTGTGTCGGGCACGGGGTGCCGAGGGTGCCCTGCAGCAGAGTCCTGCCTTGGAAAGGGCTCGTGCAGAAACCTGGGTACTCCTCGGGATGCTTTTGGGGGGCAGTGCCCCTGCCCAGGCCTCCTGGCACGGCTGGCACCGTGGGGTGAGCTCGGAGAACCTGCTCCGAGAGGGAAGGGAGCGCACAGGGCTCTCCGTGCAGAACTGAGATTCCAGTGGTGGCTTGTGCTCATTATATAGTGTGAGATCACAAATAGAAGTTTTCACACTTGCCCATCTGCCACCAACTGACTCTAAAGAGCTGGTGAATCATACACTTAAAAGAGGGCGAATTTTTCCCCGCTGCCATTGGAATGTGTTTTGAAATTAAATATGCAGAGTACAAAAGCTGAATAACAAGGTTGGGCTGATCACAGCAGACACTGTGTATAATGCTGCAGACACGAGGGTCAGGGGTCTGGGCCAAGACCACGGCCCTCAGTCACGGCATCAATGAAAGCTGATTCTTCCTTCCCCTTGGTGTCCCTTTCCACGTCTGAAGAGACTATTGAAAGAGAGATTTCTTTGAGAGGAGCCAGGGGAAAGAAAAAGGGGGGAGGGGGGAGAGAAGTTTAACTAACATAAATATGGTAAAAAAATATTATTTTTGTGCTTGCATATGGTACTTTTGCTATCTATCTATCTGCATACATTTTCCATTTGCTATTTGTAATTATGGTTTTGGCTTTACAATGTATTCATCAGTGACACTGTGATCTTTTTGTTCTGCTGCATATTAAAATGGTTCAGAAGATAGATTCAAAAGGTCTCAGGTTCCCAAGAAGGAACATAATAGGGGTAATGCATGGCAAGAACAGTTTCTGCTTTCTGCAAAACAGGAATAAATAAGGGAGTTATTGCATTACACTTTGTGTACAGTACTGTACTCTTTGTCAAAGTGTTAGACAGATTCTTATCCATTGCAAATCCTAGTTCTTATCCTGATTTAGGTCTTGAAATAATTTTTAATTTTCCCTGTGCTTACAATGGAAACCAGGCAGGATTTATAGAAGCATTATAAGCACATTATTTTTGTGAAGAGCAATGTTAATATGATCATTTTGGTCATTGAAGAAAGAAAAGAGAAAAAAGGACAAAAGAATTTTTTTTTTTCCATTCCCACTTTAAAAGCAAGTTTTCTTTGGGTGTGACTAATCTACATGAAGTATAACTGTATCCATTACCCATTGTAGGTTGGTGCAATATGTGACAGCTGTTTGACCCCATCACTAAAGCCCCCTTTGCCACGGAAAAGAGACAGGAGCACGTGGAGATAAAACACCCTTTATTCAGAGTCCCAGACAGAAACAGGCTCCTTGCTCCTCTGGCTGCCGGAGAGATTGAGCATCTCATCCATCTGTGTGCCACCAAAAAACCTTCCCAGCGCGGGAGCTGCCGAGCCCGGCTGTGGGAGGGACCCAGCTCTGCCCCAGGACCCGGCTCTGCCCCAGGACCCGGCTCTGCCCCAGGACCCGGCTCTGCCCCAGGACCCGGCTCTGCCCCAGGACCCGGCTCTGCCCCAGGACCCGGCTCTGCCCCAGGACCCGGCTCTGCCCCAGGACCCGGCTCTGCCCCAGGACCCGGCTCTGCCCCAGGACCCGGCTCTGCCCCAGGACCCGGCTCTGCCCCAGGACCCGGCTCTGCCCCAGGACCCGGCTCTGCCCCAGGACCCGGCTCTGCCCCAGGACCCGGCTCTGCCCCAGGACCCGGCTCTGCCCCAGGACCCGGCTCTGCCCCAGGACCCGGCTCTGCCCCAGGACCCGGCTCTGNATTATATAATTATAATTATATAATATTAAATAAAATAATTTTCCATACACGGATAGGTTTTAAGTAGTAGATATATGTGTTCAGGGGTTGAGCAATCTTTGCTGTGAACCACAAGTTAAAACTGTTCCAAGAACAGATAGGTGAGAACAAGAGGTACAATAAAGACCTTCTAATGCCTATAAAGGGTGTTCCTCTCAAACACAGCATTTCATAATTTTCCTAGATGGAAATAATGATCTTGGGAAAGTATTGCCCCAAGTACAAGAGACGGAACCTTTTGTTTCCTCTGATCCTCTGTTGCTATGTCAATCTTTCCCTTTATGGGGAGAAGGATGGTCCACAGGCATTTGAGATCAGCATTTTGGGGTCTCCAGGAGGCCTTTAAAGGGAAGTCAGAGAATTAAAAAACTGAGGGGCAAAATTCATGCCTATTTACCCCTTTAACTGTTGGGGCATGTATAATACCAATCCACTACAGAAAAGGTGAATTTATATCATTCAGTGGAACACAGAAAGAGATGAAAGAAATTCTCTCATAAAGACTGCAGAGTTATGAAAGGGGAAAGAAACTCAGAAATGCAACGGTGCAACATGCAGAACACACAGCAGCAATACAAAACCTGCCCCTGTTTGACCTTGCAATTTGAATCTGGTCATCCTAGTGTGTATGGAATTTGAAAATATTAAGCACTAGAAAAATGTAAAATATTCATAGAATCATGTATGCTGCCTAGAGAAACTGTTGTGAAGGTTTTCTCATTACTGATACTTGGAGAGGTTGGTGATAGAAATGACTGTGGGATGAGTAATAAGTAAAAATATCCACTCAGACTGATTCAGACCAATATGAATTATGCCTGAGTCAATAATGAGTGTAGGATAGACACACTGGACTTGATTTTCCTCTGGCTTACAACATTGAAAATTAAAATTAATGCAAGAGTCTACATACCACTATTAAATGTGGGAACACCTACTTACAGTTTGTAAGATCCATACTGAGGGAGAAGCTCTGCTTTGTAATTGAGTTAAAAAAATTGAGTTGAAAACCCAACATTTGTCCCAAGCCAGTAATTTCTGTCCTCTGTCACAATCCTTTTAATTTATATTCACAATTTTTTGAGATCAAAAGCACTCAAAACAGGGACTTTTCTTGCTTAAAATCTGCTAAGAGTACCCAAGAAATCTGCACCAGGAGGTACAAATGTGGACCATGCATGATACAGTGGGAATTAATCCAAATTCTAGAGGAAGACAGATGAATGAGCATGAGTGGTCAATAAGTACATCACCTGGTTCAGTGCTTCTGGAATGAAACATATATAAAACTTTGCTTTCTTATCATCTTTTGGACCTATCATCCTTTTGCTCACTTTTGCCTTTGTTATTTCACTGCAAATAAAGAAATCTTTGTTTCCCTGTAATCTCTGACTCTACACGGTACTGTGACAGAAAGGATCACAAAGTTAGAATGGCACACTACCAGCCACTGCTGGCAGAGGCTAAAAAGAAGGTTGAAACTTTTTTTCTTTATATATCAAAAAAAAAATCCTCAAAAACTTGCATTATGGCTTTTAAAGACATTTTTAAAGGTATTTTGTTGTTCGTTTTTTAAAAATTTTTCTCCTTTATTTGAATATATGTTATTACAGAAAAACTTTTTCTTTTCATGTACCTTTAAAGTATTTCTCCCCCCCTCCCCCGTATATTATCTCCTTAAGTTTTGTAAAATAATTACAAATTTAAAAGTGTGTGGATTGTCTGGTTTTTAAGTCGAAAAACAATTAAACTTTGATGTGTTTTTTGATGAAAACCCATGATAAGGTTTCTCTACCGCCCAAACCCCTCTCTTCCTTGTTATAAAATTTTAAACAAATTTCTTCCTGTCCATCCTAGTGATCAGCCTCAGGGAGAAACTCATCAAGAGTCTCAAATTCTGTGCAGGAAAATAAATGGACAAGAAGGGCCAAAGGATGATGTGGGTCACCATTCTATTCCTTGCTAAGCTTCACTCTTCCTGTGTGACCTTGGACCTTTTCCCACTTGTTACTCTGTAAAATAAAGGTAGAATACTTGAAGTTGCACAGAGGTATTGTGAGAGAGATGAACATCAAAGTCTGGGAGGTGCTCAAACGCTACAGAGATAGAGACAAGATAAGCACTGTACATAGAAAAAACTCCATTATATGACTGAAAACGCCAAACAACAGGGCTTTAATCTTTAGACTTGCAGTTTAAATCAAGCCTTGTCACATCCCGCTGTGGAGTTTTCATGAATGTTTATTTCAACAGCCCTGCTGCAGTGACCATCTGGAATCATTTGGATGTACAGTATTTCTCCACGTAACAAACTAATTTCCTAAATTCTCAGAGCAAGGGCCCAAGCCTTACCAAAATCTGATCAACATAAGATCTGAAGGGTCAAGTCAGCTTAGCTGATGCCAGGCTCAGCCAGGAGCCAGCTTGGGATCAAATTGCCATGGTTTAAGAAGTTACTGGGCATTCCCTGGGCTCTGGGACTTCTGTTCATTTATGCACTTTACTCACAGAAAATGCAAGGTAACATAACCCACCTTAGCTGACTTTCAGTGCAGGCTGAGGGCATGCATGCGTTGATGAATCTTAAGCATTTCACATGGAAACATCCCAATAATTAAACAGGTACAATTCTGTGTGTACAAAAGCTTTTCATTCCACCCCAACACAGCTGCTAAGCAAGATTTAGTCAGCATTTCTCACTCTTTTCCTGCTGCTGGAAAATAGATTCATATGTTCATTCTCCTCTTCTCTGACTCGCTCTCATCTCCAAAGCTCAGAATGACAGGGAAGGATCAGGCTCTTTAGGCCATCAGGTTAACTGGTTAACTGGTTAACTGGTCCCTCGTGTTAAGCTGGGATCACGTTAAACTGGGATCATGTTAAGCTGGGATCATGTTAAACTGGGATCACGTTAAACTGGGATCAAGCCTCTAGATCCCTCCAAGCCTTTTTGTAGGTTCCAGGATCTCTGTCTCAGGACAGAAACTCTGCTGCAGTGGACAGCCTCTCAGCTGTGAAGAGTGTGGTGACACATCAAAGTAGAAAGAAGGGGTAGTAGAAGGTGAATATTTGCTGCAGCAGCATTCTTTGCTTCAGACACAGCCCTGTTTAATGAGGAACTCAGAGGGGTTTCATCACTCAAATGGCAATAAAGCCCAATAATAAGTTTGCATATAGACAGTGAAATGCATCTATGGTATAATAAAATAGCCAGAGTAAATAATCATCATTTGAGCTAAAATGACTGATCACAGTTGCATTCTCCCGAAATAAAAAATAAAAAATAAAAATGAAGCAGTGTGACTTTAAAATGACAAAGACATCCGCAGATTGCTGTTCCGATGAAACACTTTAGAACAAATCTGATTGGAGGCTGGTCAGTTTGTGCCTTATGCCTAATCGAGAGCTTATATTTACCACAGTCCCTAGGGCACTGCTTTATCTTCAAAGCTTGAGCCAAGAAAATTCGCTTGTTCAAGTTGTCTGCAGGCTGTTTTTCTTTCTTTCTCTCTTTCTTATTTTTTTTTTTCTTTTCCCTCCCCTCTCTCTCCTTCTCCAGATCTCCATCCTGGCTCAGCTAACAAACCTATTAATCCCTAGTCAAGTGCATACATGCAAAACTCTGATGAAAGAAAGCAAATGTGTAAGAAAAGAAACAACTGCACAGATCAACACCAGCACTACTATTTTCCTGCTGGTTTTATCTCTGTATTCAGCAAAATTTTATGCATGCATATGTTTTCCAACAATGTGGCAAGATGTAGCTTTGATACATCAACTTCACTGCAGACTTGGGCCAATACCTATCTGATATCAGTGGCCACGACTTTGTTCAAGAGATGGCATCGAATGATAGGGCTGTTTCAGGAGCAAAATTTCAAGATTCCAGTGGTGTATTATCAACATAAATTCTGTTGTGGGTCGATAGGTTTTGGGCACTTAATTCCCATCTGTGTTTTTGAAAGATTTTTTTTTAACTGGCTATCAGTCCTTCAGCCATGTATTAGGGAAGGAAACAGATACCAGAAACACTGTCTAAAAAAGTACCTCTGCAACTTGGGCTATAAATTAACCAATTAAATATGTAAGATCTATGGTTAGACACCTACAGACTCAATTGAATAAACAACAGTCAAATAGGGTCAATTAAATCTACACAACAGTAGTGCTCCCAGCAGCATGAGACTGAAGATACCCATCAGTATATCCTATTACTTGAATGTGCTAGTGTTGTGAAAATTTTACTCCCTGTATGTTTATGGCCATTCATCCCTTCCCTTCCTCCCACCCACCCGTCAATTATTTCATTCCTATGGAATGTGACTTAGCATGGAATACTGAACCTCCTCATTTCAGGGCATGCACGGTGTTTACCTGTAGCTCGTGTGCTACTGTATCTTAATAGGATCTTCAAGGAGGGTTCAAGGGTATTTAGTTTCCATGTTTAATTCATTCTTGAAGAGCTTTAAATAGAGACTGACAGCATGCTAATATTTGATAATCATTACCATCAGCCACGGGGAGAATCAATGATCACCTAATACTTCTGTTGGTTTTAGAAATGGATCCCGTGACGGAAAAGCCAAAGTCATTAATCAGCCCCCAGAATGATCCACATAAGACAAACCACATTCTCCCAGCACATAAAGCATGTTGTCTCCCGTTCATGCATGTTATCTTTCAATTTACGTTTTATGCAGATTTGCCTAGTTCTATGATCTCCAATCAATTTTCTGGCTTACAAGGATGTTTTAAACACTTCCAACCCCTTTTCATTTTCATCTGCAGCAGAAAACGTGGCCGGCTGAAGCTGCAGCTGGGAGGTGGCACGTTCTGAGCAGGGGGAAATCCCTGTCTGGGTGATACAAGAACAGCTATTTGCTAGGAGAAATCCTCTTCAGGGATGGCTGTTAGTGAGAACCAACTTACTAGCACTACTGTTTATGTAATTTTATATTGCTCATATTACTATTTGTACCTTTTACATTAATTAAGTGCATATGTAAACAACAAATAATGGAACTATTATTTGTTCTATTATTGATGCCTTGAGTGGCCACCTATATACAGAGACCAGACAGGAATAAGGGAATAAAGGTGGGTATTTATCTGAAAGGCCTTCAAAGGTGCACCCTGGCAGCCAAAGGCTACATCCAAAAATGGACCCCAAGAGGGGCCACGAGTCACAAATTCTTCACACTTTTATAGGTTTGGTTCATTTGCATATCAGCATAAATTTGCCAATTAAAGCTTCAGTTAATTATGTAATTTCTCTGAGCTCACCCCCTTCTAAGAACTTTGTTTACATATTTTGGGCTCAGCACAGCCTGGGTGTCCTTGGAGAGCAGGCCCAGAGAGGCTTTGTTATGTCTAGAGCACAGAAGTCAGCAGGCTACAAGAAACTTCAGAGTTATACACTAGGCAATACAGGATTTGAAAAATATAAAAGTTAAAACCTGAGGCATCATTATACTTTTAGTCTCAGTTGTGCCTACAATTTTTTCACACTTGAACTGCATAATTTTAGACCGAAATCCCAGTTTCTGGGATTCTTACTAACACACTAAAGTGTTAGTAACTGAATACAGCTCTGGATATCCAGACAGTTCAACAAAGTACAGAGGAATATATTTCAAAACACACCTGTGGTGGGCAGCATTATTAGTACTACTGAACAAAGAGACACAAGTGATCATAAATAGGTATTTTTGCACCTTTCCATTAATCTGGGGTCTGGAATTATGCCATGTTCTTATATCTGATCAATTACTTTCTCAGAGCTATTTCCTTTCTATCACCTCAGCCAGCAGCCTGCGTTTCTGGTGCTTAAAGTCTTGAGATTACTCTCAAGTGACAAATGATGATGTATGTACACACAGTTTAGTACTTTTCTCTTGGAGTTTAACTCACTGGGAAATGCTATGGCCCTCGGAAATCAGACTCTTTGTTTTTTTGGTTTTGGTATTAGAGAAGAGAGGCATCCTGCTTTAATATGAGACTTTAACATTTGGTTTGGAAGTATTTTCTGACTTTCACAAACCCACAGAGAAGACAAGTCTCTTGACATGCACCTTGTGCTTTAATCACAAGAACATCCTTAATTAGTGGCAAATTATGACACAGAGCTGAACAGATCACTTGTGGAATAGGTAGTCCTCAGTGAGAGTGACAGTGGCAAAATTTGGTCCTTGATAAATGAAAGACAGTGCTGAGTACCCCCTAGGAATTTGATGAAAATGCACAGTAACTCCCTTGTCTAAAAGTCTGAAGCTTTCCTGCCTTTCCTTATGAATGCAAAAGATTTCTAGATATGTTCTATTATTATTATTTCCTAAAAAAGCATAGCAAATTATTCATTTTCTTTTTTATTCTTATTTCAATTTAAAAAAAAGAGTTCACATTCCTGTTATTAATTGGTTGAGATTTGCAAAACTGCAGAATTACTGAAGGAGTGGAATTGAAAGTCTTACCTTCCATTCATGCACTGACATGGCACTCACCAATACTGCAGCTCTTCCCAGAGTTCCTTTTCTTATCTATAGGTTTGAATTGTGTTCCTTTCTGAGTTATAACACCAACCCTTTCTAAAAGAGATGACTGCTGTTCACTTCTCAGCTCTAATGGGTTTTGTGTTTATTTGTTCCCCAATACCCTCTTACCATATTTCTTTTTACCATTGGAACAAACTTGTGGCAATAGGTCTGACTCTTTTGTCAGTACACTGGATTTACTAGATCGCTGTGCATCTCGAATATTGCTAAGAGGTTATATAATTTCTACAAGGTGGAGTGGAATGTCATTTATTTCCTGTGGTTTTAATCACAGCATACTGGTTCAGTGTGGAAACAGGGTAAATATTTTTAAGAAAAGTAAATACACCCATTGATCATTGATAAAACTCAAAATTCACATGCTTCAGCTTTTTCAGATCTATGGTTAATGCTGTGCATCGCTCTGCTGGAGCACTCGCTGCAGAAAGCTCAGGAGCTCATAACTCTCCTGCTGCAAGCTGAAAATTTATCCAGTGTGTGGATTGGGTGTCACCAGCGAGCATTCTGGTCACTTGTAAAAGCTGCTGCTCCAGCCTTGACAATTCCAAAAGCTCTGCATGGCTCTTCTGGCATACGTGAGGTATTTTCTTGCAAGCAGGAGAAGTTCTCAAGTCCAGAGGAAAAAGTGGATCAGAGGAGATACTGCAGAGATCCTTCAGGCACTGGGAAGAAACGCTTCCTCTGGAGTGGAAAGAAGGCATAAGGGGCCAAAACTGTAACAAAGACATGAAGTTATAACAGGAATAAATTTAGCTCCATGAGTTTAGATGAGCAGCCTGGACAAAATGGTACGTGACAGCTCTTCAGAGACAGGTTTTCCTCCGAGTCTGTACTGCCACTTTAGCACTACATGTTTTTCTTAGCCCTAATCATATGCAGTGCAAGGAAGAAAAGAAACTCAGCTGCTTTCAAGCGCTGAAAAAGACACGAGCTTTGGAGTTCCAGATGAATGGGTAAATGGTAGATGGACAGAGAGTAGAACCCCACCAAATAAACTCCTCACAATACGGGTTTGCCAATTTTCTGGTTATTTTTTTCAATGGGTTAAAGAGAAGCACGTGGTTTTAATACCTGGAAAAAGTCAGGCTCCGTTTCGTGGTGTTCTGACATTGACCAAACCTCTTATACAGGACAGCTGAGCTTCTCCATCTTGTCAAAAGAAAAGAGAGGAAAGAAATGTTTCTCCCTTTTCCATTCTGTCAAGGCTCCAAAATAATTGAATGACAGATCTTCTTAGTTAACCAATATATTGTGCTATTATCATTCTAAAAATATTTTATGAAGGGTTAGGGAAATCATGTAGACTGAAGAAAATAAAAACTATTTTCAAATATAGAAAGATTGTTGTTTAAACCAATTATCATTGAATGAACTAATTAGTTTATTAGAATTCTGGATTGACACTAAAATGAAATTTTAAAATCTTCTAAAATTGTATTTCAAAAAAGTTTGTAATCGCTCAACCAGCAACAGAACCACAATCATTAAACTTAAGAACTTTATTGTAATAATGATTATGTCATCAGAGGTTTCCTTTGCGCAAGCAACTTTCCACTAGCACTTTTACAAGGCATTTCAATTTTAAGCAGCAGAAATTCTACCTCTGGATGTTCTTTCAATGATCAAAAGCCACCAGTATGGTAAAATTATTCAGATTTTTCTAATGTGCCTTTTGTGTTTTCATCTGCAAGTGTTTGCATGTGCAGTTCACTGTAGAAGTTTAGATATTTGTCCTCTAAATACTGGAAACTGGTGCAAATAAAGGGGTAGAGAAATAACTACTTTAGTTTACCCTTGCAATATATTTTTAGTCACAAAAAATATTGCTATATTTTTAATATATGCAAATTGCATGAACATGGAGCACATGCCTGAACCCTTTGAAAAATTCCTTAATCTGCTAGACAATGTATTTTAATCTCTAGACATGTATTTGGACAAAGCAGCAAAATTACGGGATGAAGAGAAAGTGGCACATGCAATGTATTTGAGTTTTAGAGAAATATTTGATACAGTGTCTGACAAAACCTCACTGGAAAACTTAAAACTTGGTCCACCACAACACCTTTATTAACAAACTCAAGTACAGAGTAAGCAACATGCTGACAAAGTTCGTGGTGCTGCGAAATGTGCAGGAGATGTAAAGGAGATGAATCAAGACTTGGATGATTTAATTATAACAGCATGAATAAAGAGTAGTCAAAAGAAATTTCCAGTCATTTCAATGTACAGCACAACAGATGGATACAAGAAATACAGCAGAGAAATAATCTGAGGGATACAAAGTCTTCTGAGGAATGATCTAGAAGGAAGATCTAGAAGTAGTGATTGACAATTTAAAATTAATATGAGCTCTACATGCAACATAGAAGCAAACAAGGACCAAAAGGCACAGAAAAATAATTTCATAGACTACCATATAATGAAGTTATAGTCTTTTCTTACATAACTGTGGTCTTCCACACTAATGGAATTATTGGTTTTGGTCCTGGAAAATTGATAAGAAAGCGAATCATCTGGAGCAACAAATAAATAAATGATCAGAAGAGAGCTGCGTAGGAAAATAATGGGAAAAGCTAAAGCTTGATTGATATCTAAGAAAATGCATATGGAAATGACAATCCTTCACAGGGCTGATAACTGAAAAAAATTACTTTTTAAAGAAGAAAATAAAACTGAAACCAACAGCTTAAGACTGAAAGAAGGATGCAAGCTGAAGAAAGGACAATATTCTTTATTTACATTAAGTATGACTAGCAGAATTGTCATTCTAGAGGAGTGATGGAGCAAACATGCCCAGGTGGTTTTGGCACTAAAGGTCTCCTTTGAGGTGGCACCTGTCCCCACACCTGATGCATCTGGCCTGGACGACCAGTAGGGTTGAAACCTCCACAAATGGTAACCTAAACTGATTTAGAACATATTCGTGCAGGGGTCCTGTCTTCTCTTAGGACTTGCTCAGTCATAGAAAAACTGGGATGGAAAAAACAGAAAGGAAGGTCAGCAGCATCTGGAAATTGGCTGTCCTGTAGGGAGACCATGCAGCTCAAATGCCCCGAGTTGGGTTTGGAAATATGATTTATGTCTCCCTGTGCCAGCTTTGACGAATTTGGTGCAACATTACATTGCAAAGGGTGTCTGGGAGATTCTCTGACTATCATGTGAGGTGTCAACATGTATGTAGACGTGTTATGTAAAGTCTAGTACGACTGTGGTAATCAGACGTGCCAAGTGACAAGCTGCTCACAAAGCCTTGGAGCCCGGGAGCTCTGCACATGGGGATGCACCTGGATCGAGAGCAGACAAAAGTCCCTGCACAAGGTCAGAGGAGACAGGAATTGGGCTCCTCAGCCGGGTGCTGCCCCAGCCCGCAGCCTCTCCAGGGACCCTGGGCCAGGGCTCCTTGCAGGATCAGCTACGGTGCATTCCCCAAGGCAATGAGCTCCACCAAACTGCTGTGGCAAGTGCTGGGAGAGGCGTGGAGCACCAGAAAGCCAGAGTGACTCTTCACATGTAGGAGAAGTTGGGAGACATAAAAAGCAAAGGAGAGATTCAGTGCCATTTGCCTACCAGCCTTTCTGGGGAGGCAACTGGATGCTTCTTTCAGTAGAAAGGGTGACTCCTGCTTCATCTCTGGGACTTTGAGACCAAAAGGAGATTGGTGTTGTGATAAGTTTCAGCAAAAGTGATGGCAACAATAATTTCTTTAGTCTGAGAAAAAAGATTCAGTTTTGTACAGTCACCATATGGCATTAGCCTTGTTAGAACAATTTGGTGGAGGTCACCTTAGAGACAGAATGGCATTTCTTTGCTGCCTCTGCCTGGAATCTCTTTTGAAATCACAATTTTTTCCTTTTTCTGATGCGTAGGGGTTCCAGACCACAGCATATGAACATATCTTGTACCATCCCAGAAGTGTAAGTGTCTACCAGAAAATCAACATTAAAAGTGTCCAGAAATTGTGCAAGTACTGCATGAGCAACACATGATTTTTGTACAGTTCTTCTTTCCTCCCCAAGGGTCTCAGAGCATTTTATTCCCTCATCTGACACTGAAATGCAGCCACCTCTGGGGTGAGAGCCAGCAGCCATTCAGCATCAGGGACAGTGCCATATTTAAGCAAGATAAATGCACAGAAGAAAGACCATCTGTTAGCATGCCAGTCAATTTGTAGATACAAGTAGATCCATAGCAAGTTGTGACAAATCCGTGTGCCAGAGCCCCCTCCAATATTTCCAGCAGAGTACAGACAAGCATAAGGAAGTCATTTGTGCTGGCCCTGACGGTGCTGTCAGCCTGCCTGGGTGGACTCTGCTCTCTGTGGCACCAGGGTTCCCCCTGGGACAGGGGACAGAGCAGAGCTGATCTTAGCAGGCACTGGCTCCCCTCTACAGGGGCATGAAGGTAGGCATGACAACTTTTTTGCTCAGCTCTAGTCAGTGGCTTTTGCCAAAGTCTTGAGCCAAAGCTCCTCCGGACGAGTGCCCAGAAACATTTGGCTCCAAAAGCAAGCTGAGGGATCTCTAAGAGCCAAGCTGTAGAAGCCTCATGGAGTCTCTGTGGCCAAAACCATGGAAAAGGAAATTAGCTTTGAATAGAGCCCTTATAGATCAAACACCCGGAGTAGACTAAACATCTTTGACAATGAGTCTAATATTTCATGGCAAGGCAATTTTGCTCAGTAATTTGTTCAGATCTAAATGCTTTTAGTTCTCTAAGTTCATTTCTCACTAAATTATTTTCTCAGGACAGTTTGTTTGAACATAATAAGGAATCCAAGCCTCAGCTATAGAAGGACCTTTACAATACAAGTGCATGTGTTACAATACCTTATTTTCCATCGTGGGGATTTAATCAAATTCACTAAAATGACGGCCTGTAACAGAGATTTTTCAATAATGTATGTTAAAAGGGTTATTATGTAATGACTGAGAAGAAGGGAGTGAAAAGATGCTCGTGTGTTTCAGCATACAATATGCTGTGAAGGATTAGCTGAACTATCGGGAGCCCACACAGGTCTCCACTACCCTCAGCACTTGTGAGTCATTGTGGTCTTGTTTGTTTCTCTGATAAATTCAGCAAACTGGGGTGTCGTATATCACGCAGCAGGGCCATATATCATTCCATTCTCTAATAGCAACATAAAACAACCATTGATTGCAAACAGGCTCTTTTAAAGATTCACTACACTGTTTGGCATTTTCAAATGTTTTTATGTTGGCAAGCTATTATAATAACTCATATGGGATCAAAATGCATATAACTTATTCCAAAGTATTCCACATGCTAATTAAGTAAACAGAAATGCACTTGTCTCTACCTCCCCCATCAAAAGCAAGCATGCTTATTCTCCAGAACATTATTTCACTTCAACTTCTCCTCTTTATGTATCATTCCAAGCCTTCTTCCCCCACCTCCAGCATTCATATTCCTGTTCACTGAGTCTCTTGTTACTGTCTCTGTCTTTTCATATATCTAAAATATTAAAGTAAAGCAAGGCAATGAGTCACTTTTTATCTCTCCAAGGAGGAGAGAGGAAGATGACACATTGTGCACTGATCTTACTAAGAAAGATACAGTAAATGTGGAGATATTTTTTTTTGTTTGTATTTAATCTTTATCAAAACTGCATTGTATGAGCCATCTTAATTTCTGAAAAAAACAAACAAGAGAGAGCAAAGCAAAGACAGGTGGAAGAAGCACTAAGAATTATACCAATTAAGACATTTTTTTCAGTTCAGTTCAGGGTGCTGGCACTTGAAAATAGTCATATAAAAAAAAAAGTTTGACATGTATTAATTTCAAGCAAAATAAGCTTCCCCTCAATGTCCATATGTGTAAGTTCCATTAGTATTACTCATCCACAAAACCCGAGTGAAGAACAGACCTCTGAGAGTCAATTGTATTTTCACATTCGAAGCCAGAACTACACTCTTCCATTAGTATGTTTATTGGTTTATATATTTTTTTTAGAGAGCAGGCAGCACTAACACCTTCACACAGCACGGCTGGGGTGACCCCTGAGCTGAAATTCTGGGATCCACATTCTGCAGAGGCAGAGGGGCAATGTCTGTCCCTCTGAATCCCCCTCCCTGCAGAGCTACCTTTTCAAAAGGCTCTCTCTGAACTGATTCCTTGCTTAAACACTGGTGGGGCTTCGGAATTCCAAGAAGGGAACTGCAGGGGATGGGAGGACAAGGAGTGGAGCCTGGCAGAGGTGAAGCGCTGGGGCTGGGACCAGGAACCTGCTCCCACTAAGGAATTTTCAAGGAGTTCACCTGGGTCTTTGAGGCACGAATGCCTCACCCCCCAACTTGTGGCTGTAATCGGCTGTGCCAGAGGAGCAGCCAAACCAGCTGCTCCACGATGGCTCAGGAGATCTGCCATCGTGCACCCGGCAGCCAAAAACACAACAGGCACGGGCTGGGCAGGGGCTGCTCGGCACCACAGCACGAGCAGGGTCCTAGCCCTGGCTGGGGCCAGCCCCGGGCACGGAGGCACAGGGAGAAGGAGAAAGAGAGGAGGAGGAGGAAGAGGAGGAGGAGGAGGAGGCGGCACCGACAGCCAGTGCCAAGCTTCATTACTGCACAAGATTTACAGGTTGTGGGTTAGCTTTCTAAGCAGGTAGCAGAGCCTGAAATGACAGAGGAGAACACAGAGCCTGTCTGAATCTCCCAGGAATGCTGCGAGCTCTGGAGAGCCATGAGCAAAAGGAAGTGTGTGTATCCTGCTGCTCTCAGGCCTGGCAGTCTCCCATCCCTGGGTGTTTCTGTGAAAGCAGAGGCCCGGCAAGGCAGCCTTTCAGTGCTTCGCAGCATTGAGAAGGGTTTTGAGTGCTATCATTGAAAGATTAGCACCATCACCCCAAGCTCCAGCTCAGATTCAGACACCCACCAGGACTGAGCTCCAGAGTAGCTATACATTTCCATTTACTGTCACTCTATCAAAATGCAAAATAACCATTGTAAAGGAAGCAGGCAGTCTAAGAGGGAGGCCTTGTTATTGTATGGATAGTCTTTCTCTTGCAGTGTATGTTTCAAATGTGAATTTTAAAAATGGATCTTCCACTTTAAGATGAAGGTTCCAACTTGCTGACACACCCTAACTTTAGTAACTGGGTTGAAGAAGACAATATTAATCCCTTCAAAAATAATATCTCAGAACTCTAATTTCAGATCCCTGTGGTCCCTCACAGTGAAGTCACAAAAATGCAGATCCTGCTGAAAGAATTAATATATTTCATTAAATAAAGTGAAGTTTGTGGGTTTTTTGTACTTTACTGCCTTGGCACCTTACCTGTTTTTCCAAGACGGTTGTTAATGGTCCTAAGATCACTCACAACTACTGAACATTCTGGACAGCATCCACCCGCACTAGAATGCAGAGTACAAACCCTTGTATTTGGAATCCACATTTATCTTCCCCTGGGGCTTTTGCTTGGTTATTGGGCTCGGTTGTGGCCGATGTCTCAGCATCTCTGAGATGCAAGAGCAGAGTGCCCTGTGCAGTGGAGCTGTTGGAAGCAGGATGGTGGGGCTGCAGGCCAGACAATTCCATCGGGAGCATGTGCCTTGTTCAATCCCTCTACCTACACAGGGAACCCTTACATTCTCCAATCCTCCCATTGCTTGCCCAGTTCACTTGTTCCAGTGAAGATTTTATGAGGTTGATATTCTAAATTTCACTGCATGCTCAGCCATTCCCAGTCACCCTTGGACACAAGAGATCTTGGATCACCATTGCCATCTAAGCCTCACCTTTAGGCCAAAGCATTTCTGCAGGCCTGTGACCAAACTGAGCTGAGCAAAACCTGCAAGTAAACCTGTAATTCTCATCTGTGCTTTAGGAAAAATCTCTTGGAAAATCTGCCCTACAGATGCCTGGGACAAACTGCAGAAGGCCCACATTGTATCCTGAAACCTCTGAGAGGAAAATACAGACCTCTGAGCACTTTGCCAAATAAGTGGTGGCT
Source organism: Daphoenositta chrysoptera (assembly GCA_013397915.1). Lineage (NCBI taxonomy): Eukaryota > Metazoa > Chordata > Aves > Passeriformes > Daphoenositta > Daphoenositta chrysoptera. The sequence continues at coordinate 669,047 of VZRO01007454.1, read as the reverse complement.
GTGCTTGTGGAGGACACGTTTATACAGGAAATTATGAAAAGTGCACAATAATGTCTAAAAGAAATAAGCCCTCAAGGGTGCAGCTCTTCTTAGAGGAGAAAAGCTAAAAAAGAATTATAGTTTACAGTGTGTATCCTTAATTTTATGCTGTACCTTTGAATGTGTTGAGGTTTTGGAAGCTCCTCATTCTTACATGAAAATATATTCAAAACTTAGTCCTCTTAAGGTATTTTTTTTTTTTTCCAGTGCTAGGAAGGAAAAAAAATAAACAAAAAAACCCCACAAAACAAAA